>VWZI01014725.1:340910-452318 GCA_013396835.1 Psilopogon haemacephalus
CCACCGCAGCCCGCGGCTCACCCGCCATCGCCCGGCTCCTCCTCCGCGACCCCCATCGGCCCCGGCGCCGCCCGCGGCCGCCTCCGGCCCGACCCCTCCCCGCGCCGCGGCGCCCAGCGATGACGTCACGCCCCGCGCGGAGGAAATGCCTCACTCGCCGACCGGGGGCAGCAGGATGCGGCGCCCGCGGCTGACGTCACGGGATGCTTGCGGCGCCGGTTGTCGTAGCAACCAGCCATGCCCGCCCGGCACCCAAGGCGCCGCGCCTACCGCCCGCCCGGTGGCAATGTCAGCACCGCCGCCGCCGGGCACCGGTGGCCGAGGCGTGAAGCGGCGGGACTTGCTCTTTGAGGCGCAAAGCAGGACAGGCCTGCGCCGAGATCTGGGCCCCGCTGGCCGGATCGCGGGAAAACCGACGTCTTGCAGGTGAAAGATGTACCCAGTCCCCAGTCGCAAAGACGGACGTTCCCGGCGTCTGGCTGGGAATACAGGACTCGCGGCTGCCTGCTAGTCGTTCAGAGCTGGGCCTCACCGGGCAGCACTTCGCCGGCTGCCAGCAGGTCTCCGCAGTGTGGCATTTCTTGGCCTTCGTTGATTTTTAAGGTGACTAAAGCTCCTGGAAAATGCAGAGAAAAAAGCTGCCCGCAGCGGGGCCCGTCCCTGAGCCACTTTCTCCAGTTCCCTCGTTCATTGTCCCACACTAAGCTTCTCCCGTCCCTAAATCCAGAGCCCGGGGCCGAGCAGCGGTGTCCCTACGCCCGCGCAGCGCCCGCTCCACGCGTCCTTTCCGAGTGGTTCCCCCACTCCAGTTGACACACAAGCCAAGGCTGCAACCAGCTCCTGCTGTTGTTGGCGCTGCCCTTCGCAGGGCCGGTCTCGGAATAGGCCCCCCGCACACTTTCTACATCAGGTGCATTGCTTCGTGCCTGTTGCCCCATTAAAGGTACAGAGGTGAGTCTCTGATGACAGGAGAGGAGCAGGACACTGTCCCCGGAGTCCCCAGCAAACGCTTAAAACGGGACAGAAGTGGCAGGTTGAGAGTAATCTCCCTGTGGTCGACAAGGGCGGCCTATGCCTGGCAGCTGGGCCCTGATGGCCGGCGGCCTGCGGGCTCCCGGGGCCGCCTCGGACTCCGCGAGGACCTCGCCCCGGCGGCAGCGGCTCCGCTCCGCGGAACCCTGCTTGCGGGCGGCGCGATCCACCCGGCCTCTCCACGGGACAGCGCTCGCCGCGAGAGACCGCCCCGCGCGTGACGCCATCAGTGACTGCCACGGTGCAGGCGCATCACTCCTCGCAAGACCAGCATCGCGGATGCTTCCGCCAAGAAAAGTAGTGCAAGAAGTCTGTCCCGTCTGCCGCTGCTGGTGCCGCGCTGTCCCTCCACTGCCTCCGCTGAGGCTGCCGCGGCCGTGCTTCCCACCCGTGGCCGGTAGAAGCCGGGAGGCCGAGGGCAAGGTACCGGCGAGCGGATCCCTCCGCCTGCGGTATCGGTGCTGCGGCCGCGCCGCCGCCATTTTGAATGCCTGGCTCCTGCCGCTGCCGCTTCCTCCACTGCAGGGACCGGCCCGGTGAGTGGGGCTGTAGTGCCCGCCGTCCCAGCTTGCCTCCGCGCTGGGTGTTCGCCGCACGTTTGCTTCCCTTGATACGTTGCTGGCCAGGCCGAGTCTTCGCTCCCGCAGCCCGCGAGGTCCCGACTGCCGGGGGCCTCCGCGTGCCTTCGCTCCTCTGCCCGCCGCCGAGCTTCGCGGCTGGGCTGCGGCCCGTGGTCGCCGTGGATTCCGCTGCTGGCGGAGACCACCCAGTGTTCTCCTGCGGCCGACGCCGGCGTCACTCATCTCCGGCCGCCTGCCCGTGCCGGCCTCCTTCGGCCGCGGCCTGTGCACCCCCCTCGGCCTGGCGGCCAGAGCCCGTCCCGGACTCTGCCCCGCGCTGCCGGGCTGGCCGGCTGCCTCCCAGGGCACAGGCACCACTTCGTGTGTGCTTCGGTTGTTACCCGCTGGAAGGGCGTTGCTGGGAGGATTCTTTTTCAGCCCATGTAACTGGCACTCGGCTGATCTTACACAGCGTTCTTGGACATGGAAAGCGTAGACCTGCTGGAGTCCTGTCAGTGCGAGGTGTAGCATGACTCTGGCCATGCTGCAGGCCTTTGGCGCCTGAGAAGTAGCTTGAAATTTTTGATATTTTGTTGTGCGTGCTGCCTAACTGCTCAGAGTGTTGCGGTTAGAGTCTCTAATACTTAGGGCGTCTGCGTGTTGACTGCATGGATTCTAATAGCAGAGTATCTGTAAGCTCCGTCCAACGGCATCTGTAATAAACTGCAAGTGTGGGTTTGTGTTAGTGTTAGGCTACCTTTTGAGAATCAGTCGGTAAAGACAGTTTCAAATCCCTTTCTCAAGGTTGGTTGAATTCTCTCATGAGCTGGAAGACAAATTACAGGGTGTAGGGGTTTTATAGTAACCACTGTTCTTTTAAGTTTGCGGAGAGAACAGTCTTGCGTTTTACTGTGTTGTAGACAATGCGTAATGATGTATTTTAACTTCTGATGCCTGAAATGTTAATGCAATGATATGGAACAGTGGAACGGTTTTGGAGTGGTGTAATATATCTGTATATTCCTCTGCATAGCAGCCCTAGCATCTTGCATTTAAAACGACAGAGATTTTTTGTGCTTTCTTCTTCTTTTTCCTGTTCTGTTTTTTATGTGATAGACCACTGCTGGTTTTGTATGCCTGCTCCCTTCCCTTTCTATAAGCTACACTTGTTGTTTCTTCCTTTGTTTGTTTGCAAGGCCTGTACTATTGTCAAAGCCTTTCTTTGGCCTATTGGTGCACTCTGGTATTTGGCATAAGATTTGAAAACTTTACTGGGTACCTCAGTTTGTGGTTGTTTTGTTTGGTTTAGTTGTGGGGTTTTTTTTTTTTTTTTTNTGGGGTTTTTTTTGTTTGTTTGTTGGCTTCTAGTTGTTCCTGTTTCTGCTGATCCTATATTGTTCCTGAAAGTAGTGTGATAGGAATGGCGAGTCCTGGTGAGAGAGTAAGGGATTTAGACCTGTTTGGATTCTTGGTAGCTCTTTCTTTTACAGAGCTTTGCAATGGCATCGTGATGAAGTATAATGAGATGGGCAAGTTTGTCATGTGCTAGTGTGAAGAGGTTGTGAACGGCAGCAGAGGAACTGAAGTTGTCCGTAGGCATGCAGACAGGCTGCCCTGGTTAGTGCAATTGAGGTTTGGAGAGCTTCCTTTCAGGTTGTCAGGGCTCATAAAAATCTTAACTGCTTCTGAAGCTGGTTCATTCAGTAAAGCATCTTGTGTCTCTTCAGTGTGAGTACTTCTTTCTCATTTTGAGTTGGTAATGTACGATAACTTCAAGAGATGAGTCGTTTTATTTTTTAAAAAATGTTTTTGGTAATAACGGAGCAAACTCTCCTGATTGTAAGCAAAGTTAATTTGTTACTCGTGATACTCAGCTCTTTGAGGAAGGGGCCTTGGTGGCAGCATTGCTTCATTGGGCAGTGTTGCTTGATAGGGCGAGAGTTTCAAAGTTAGTGAGTGAATGTATCAATGAGGCTGTAACTCAAAAAAAACAGTTACAGTAACATGAGTACAAGTGAATCTGGTAGTGTCACAAGCGGTAGAATTAGGTTTTATCTGCTGTTTGGCAGAGATGCTCTTGGTAAAATGTAGGATCAGAGCTTCCTAGGACACAGCTGAAGTTGCTTGCAAAGTTTATATAACAATAAATGTAAAAATGTGGCACCTTATCTTTGATCTGGCTTTAGTCAAGGTAAAGAAAGGTGTGGCAGCTTAAAGTAGTAGCTATTTTTAATATATACTATAAAAGTTATTTAATGGTAACTGCAGGAAAGTGAACAGAAAGTAAAATAACCAGATTACCTTACACATCAAAACAATTAGGAAACAGAAGCAGGTGATAAGTACAAAGGTAATGTAGGTCAGCGGTGATAGAAGTATAGAAATAGAAGCCAGAAAATCTCTAGTTCTGATCTTGCCACACTGATCAGCCCTGTAGATGTGCTAATACGTCTTCCAATGCTTCCTTAGCTTTAAAAAAACGAAACAACAAACCAAAACCCCCCAGCAACAAAGGAAAAAACACCACAAAGGGGGAACATAGTTGCTTGTTGTTTTTTTTATGCTTGTTTGGTTTCTTTTTTGGCAGGGGATGAGGTTAATATCTGTAATGGTTGAAAGCTCAGCAGACTTTTTGAAAGCTGTTCAGGAGTTGTTTGGTGTTTCTGTACTGTTGTGCAGTAATGGAAACCTCCAAAGTCCTTGCCTGGTCTCATTGACTGCTGTGGCTGGGCTGGAAGCAGAGACAGAGGTTGGAGGGCTGCATTCATTCAGCCTGGGGGGGCTCCTGGGAACACTGTAGACTGAGGTTCCTTAAGAGCAGCAGTGAAACATCTTCTGTCATTATCCTGTGTCTCTTTCTCCTCTCAGCTTCTGAGCAGCGTAGTGGTTTGCCTCTTGAATATTCCTGTGCTAAATATCTTGTAATCTCTTTTTCTGAGACTGTTTTTTAACTCCTGTTTCGAGGCAGTTTTTTTTCCTTGCTTGACCTTTTTTTTTTTTTTCTCGCCCCATACTGTCTTTTTAGATGCTTTTTATTACACTGTATTTTGAAGTCTTTTGCTGCCATAATTTCTTTGCTTTTCTGATGTTACTTACTTTCCAGTTCTCTGTTGTATTAAACAGTTTTTCTCAAGAGATTGTTTTTCTTCCTGGAATGTTGTATGGCTGGTTGGTTTTTCTCTTAACTCTTTTGTGTTGCCTTTGCCCTTCTTTGCCCTTCTTGATAATGATAGCGCTCCTTGCTGAGGTGTTTACTGTTTTCTGTGTAAATATTGATAATATTAGACCATATACCAATATCTCTGCTTCTGTTCACAGCTTCATCTCTATTTGCAGTGTGCATTTCTGCTTTTACTGCCTTTTTTTTTTCTTTTAGTATCTGATAGAACTGTGAAGCTCACTGATATTAGCATGAAGTGGATGCCATCAGCTTTTGTAGTGAACCATTGCAGTTATTCTTTTCTTATAGTCCAGATATATCTCTTGCTTTCATGTACTGGAGACTTGATTCGGTTGTAGGGAAGCGGATAGGAGAGTTTTGCTGGTGATTTCAGTTGGGTGTTAGGTCAGGGTTTACTTGTGTAATTTCCCAAAAGCTGTTTGTGCCTGAGGAATGTGATTACTTATGCATGCGTTGGTGCGGAGCAACTTCTGTACTTTCAGATGCGTTTGAAAATGTTTGGGTCCTCACTCTAGGGTTGCTGACTATTTCTGAACTCGGTTCATCCTGCTATTTACAGGAAGAGCACTAAATGGGTATGTACATTACTTGAACTGAAAAGTCATTATCCCCAATCAGCAAAGCCTTCTGTGAATAATTCCATGAGCTTTGGTGGAGTTTGTCTTAATGTTTCCAGAATTTTAGGCTAAATAGTAGAATTTAAACCAATATCTGATAATTTCTCTTAAACATGTTTTAAGACAACTCTTTAATATATTGGAAGAGTGGGTTTGATTTTTATGGGTTTTTTTGTATACAATCCTGAATAGTTTGTAGACGGTAGAATCTCAGCTCAATTGTATGTTTAAGGACAGGAAGTACTTTTGTGTTTGCATTCAATTCCTGATACAGTAAGATATCCTGGTTGAAGCATTTAGGCAGTTTACAGGTGGGTTTTGGTACTATGAGGTGGTTCTTGTAAAAGGTTATTAGGTGAATAATATTAAAATATGATTGTGTTCTAAGAGAGACTTGTAGTAAAGCCTTATACTTTTGACGTGATAGTGTGTTGAATAAAATCTTTAACTTCGAAGCACAACAAGCTTAGCTAGTAAAGGACCATAAAAGGGGAGGAAATAGTGATTTAGATGCATAATTTAGATTGAAACAAAATGGGTTTAATATGTTATAATTTTTTTTCACCTTGATTGATTTCTTTAGTTTTTGGACAGTTTGCTAGGCCTGAGTTGCATAAAGACCCTTTTTTATTGGTTCAGGGAGGACTTCATGAGTAGCAGGGAGAGGAGAATCACTGAACTAACACCTTTCATGAAATTCGGAGACTAGCAAGTGAGCTGAAATTGTTTTTTTTAAAGGAACATAGACACCAGCCACCAGTGTAATTTGTAGTAATTCAAATCAGGTGTAAATCTCTTTCAGAAGCTTTTATCTTTATAGTAGGTTACTCTGAGCACGGCCTTCAAAACAGGAAAGGGAAATGGACTTGAAGTGTGAGAATTCTGCATTCTATCCAGATACTGTAAATATTAACTGGCAGGCTCTTACCAGGTATTCAGAGATCATCCCTGATTTCTAGAGCTTGTTTGCAAAGAAATGACAGAAGGACATTGCTGCTGTAAACAAGGAAAGAGGTAACTGCTTCGAAAAGTTACCTTGTTAATGTGCAAAGAATAAAAACAAGTCCTTGTGGAAAAATGTTAACAAACCCTGAAGAACAGGACTTGCTACTTTGAAGGAATTTCTCAGCAGCATGTAACCAGACAAAGTTAAACTTCAAGTCTGTTATTACTAGATTATATGGTTGTCCTCCCTCAGTTAGTCATCTTGTTATGTAGAGAAGTCTGTAAAATTTAATTTTTCATGACAATTTTCTATTTGATAGCTTTGTGGTTTTCACCTGAAACTGACTTTTCTTGACCTTTTGCATGGTTCATAGTGTGGGTTTCAAGATCGTCTAATTTCTGGAGAAATAATATAGTCAAAATTAGATGATCACTGAAATGTGTTAATCCCTCTGAGCTCTAAGTGGTTTAATCCTATTTATTCTTTGTTTTTGCAATTATTTACTATTACTTTTGATTAAGCTCTGACTTTTAATCTGTTTATTGAAGTATAGTCATAATTCCTTCCTTTAGTGAAGCGTTTGGTTGTATATTAAGTCCCTGTAAGACTTTAGTACTATAACTGGCACCCTTGGCAGAGCCATGCTACAGTTTTGCTGCCTGTTGCCCATATTTCCTTTATATAATCAGGAAAATCCTAAATACTGGCCGATAAATCATCTTCTAGGGCTTGCTGGAGCCCTTTTGCATTCCTTGTGCTTTTTCATAGACTCATAGAAACACCTGGCTGGAAAAGATCCTAAGATCATAAAATCCAACCTTATCCTAACCTCTCCCTGTACTCAGCTGTTAGACCACATCTTTAAATTCCTCATCCAATCATCTTTTAAACATCTGTAGGGTTGGTGACTCCATAGTTCTGGGCAGCTTGTTCCAGTGACCCTTTTGGTGAAGAAATTCTTCCTAATATGCAACCTAAACCCACCTGGTACAACTTGAGACCATTCTCTTTTCTCCTCTCTTTTTTTCATAAATCTTGGTTGAGCTCCTAGCTAACATTTTAAAATTAAATTGCATTAGAACTCACACAGGTTTTTAAGAGTGATCCTATTTTGAATTAATAACTAGCCAAGGAAAAATAAACCAAAAATGACCAGACTGATAGAAAATCTGTTTGCTTTTGTAATGGGAAATGGTTGTTGAACAGTGCTCTGTGAAACTGTGCCGCTAAGCATGTTCATAAAGCAATCTGGAGAAGAAGGGTGGTAGTTAGGTGACAGTTTCACCCTCAAGCTGTGATACTAAGGAAGGATGCAGCAAGATGGTAAAATTAATTCATTGTGAATAAATGCAGAGCAGTGCCTGCACTGAAAAGAAATTGCTGCAAATATAAATACCCAGTGAAAGGCTCTAAGTAAGTTGTCACTCAAGCTGCAGGTCTTACAGCTTTCTGTAGGATCTTTATTAAAAACGTCAACTCAACAGCAGCCACACAGGCAGAATGAGTTTAAACATTTTGAACTTTGTCTCTGCAGAGGGGGGAAAAAAATATCTCTGTGAACTTACTGAGCACCTCTTGCTTGAATACATTTTATAGGCCTGCTCTATGTTTAAATACAAGAGTGAAATTATGAGAGGTACAGATTGTTATCAAGCAATTGTGAAATGGTCTCATACAGGAAGAGATTGGAAAAGAAATCTACTGCGTTGAACAGGAGGTGTCTGAGGGGGTGGTACAATTAAAGGCTGGAAGATCACAAGACACTGAAAGTTCTGTTAATAGGTGATGAATACTTATTTTTCACTGTGTAAGGATTTAATTTAGTACTTCTTACTTGATCAGAGAGGTTTTAAGCAAAAAAATTATTTCTGGGTAGAATTTATTAAACTCTGCAAATTATTACTATGGGTATGAATGGGAAAAAAAAAGACTGGATGCTTTCAAAAAATTATTAGATCAATCCATAGATCTGGGGAGAAGTGTTTTGCAGGAGGATAGTCTGTGGTTCTGGAACCAGTCCATTGAATTGCAGAACATTGGAAACAGGGAAGATGCTGAGGGAGATGAGTTTTGCCCATTTCTTTCCCTAGGCACCTGGTACTTCCTGGGACAGGTTACTGAGTGAGATCAGCTTTATGCCTTAGCTGTCACAGCAGCTGCTTGTTCTCTGCAATTTCCCATTTGTGCCTTGTAGTACATAAATACAAGGCAACAGTTACTTGATCACTGCCTTGGAAAGACTCTCAATTTCGTTTAAATTGTCTGGGTATGTGCACATTGTGTCATGTGAACAGTCATACTTAACAGGAAATCAGGAATTACCCAAGGTATGTGACACTAAAGGTCTGTCAGCATTATGAAGGGCTTTGGAATACCTGGTAATAGATAGATGTTTAATCTCTTCTGGAATGTGTCTGGATTTAAGTGTTCTTGTGTTCAAGTTTTCTTCACACCTGCAGTATGTACTGCTTACACTTACTTGAAATGTCTGAAAGCTTAATAGCGAGGTGAGATTTCCACTGTATTAGCGTGTGAAACAATCTTAAAGTTCATGAAGGCAGAAATGAAATACCTCATGTGAGAGCTTCGTGGTAGTAAGAGAACACTTTCTTATGGAAGGGAAGAAAAGCCAACCCAATACACTGGGTATGAATTACTGTGTGTTGAAATGCTAGAAAAGTGTGTACAAGAAAGGAGCTTAAAACCCAAGGAATAATTATGTGAAGTGATTTGTGTGTGTGAGAGAGAGAGACTATTTTATATAGGTGGCTACCAAATATTTTTTATGGGAAGGATTCAAGGTATATTTTTTTTAAAAAGCTGAATGATTTAATATTGACCGAAAAAAAAAAAAAAAGCTGAGTATGGAATTGCAGCACAAGGACAGGAGTTCTGGATGTTGGAAAATAAATCATAGCTTTGTCTTTTGCCCTTTGTGTTGTCCTCCATCAGAGCAGCTCTGAATTGTTCTGCCTTTATAAGGCAGGAAGTGTGTGTGTGAGATACAACTACTCTAAGGAAGCAGTTCAGATTGGACTGTGTCAATAACTGCCTCTTAGTGTGTTAAAGTTAGATGAAAACAGGAGGTAGCCTCGTAATTTAGCTATCATCTGATTATGAGTCTTGTTTTTTAATTCCTTGCTTTCCAAAATGCTGGTTTCTGCTTGATTTCCCATGGTTGTGATGTGGGGATGAAAAAATAATCTTTACAGTGTGTCTTGCTGATTGTTTATTTATGCAAGGAAATTTGTAAATAGAGGCTATTTGCTTTGTTCAGTGGCTGGATGATGTTTGGGTGAAATCATATCCGATCTGCAGTGTTTATTTTCATTTTACCTGCCTTCTCAGTGAGTTAGAAAGTCCTACCTTAAACACTGGTGAAGGATGCAAAATAAATGTTCACGGAAAGCTGCCCTTGGAGTATAACTTTGTTAAGTGACGTTTTCCCAATGACTAAATCTATTCAGGCAGTCTGTCCCTTTACATTCTGTTGTCTGGAGCCAAACTTAACATGCTGAAGCCCTCTATAGGCATCCCTTCAGAATGTTTGATCCTGTGGTGAGGAAAACAGTGCAATTGTATGAGTTACAGCTTGGCGATATCGGTGTTCAGCAGTTTGAAGGGTTTATAAACATAGAGTGGGAGGAATAGGACCTCTGATATCAAAGCAAATTGCTGCCAAACTTCAGTTTACAGGCTGTTGGTGTTCTCAAAAGTTTCTGAAGAATTCTTTATTTAAAATACAAGAGTTGGTCCTGGTTTTAACTTGTAATAGCCACTGTCTGTCTTCTCAGGAACATTGCAGTTTTAGATCAGTTTAGTTAGGGTATAGAATCACAGCAGGAATGTGGCTTATTGCTGGGGGGGAACAATTCACCTCTTTTTCCTGCTTCATCTCTGGTCTCCCTAAGCTTTATGTTCTTGCTGCCACCTTTGTGTCTGAACAAGCTAAAGTGATGCATCTGAAGATTGCTCTTTTTGGGAGGAAAGCATCATGCCAGTTTTCAGATGTTCAGGTTGCCTCATGTGCTGTTCCAGGAATGCCAGTATCAGTGCAGTGAAAGGACTGGAACCTCCTTGGCATGAGATCATGCCTGGGTGATTTTACTGAGTTTGAAATTACTGCCTATAGACTGCAGAGGAGTATGCCTGCAGTAGTGCTTTCATTTTTTTAATTCCTCCCAATTTTCCAAGGAGAGCATGGCTTGTCAAAATCAGTCTAGAACCACGTGGTTTGTCTGTATAGTAGGTAATTTCAGGCTTAAAAAAGGGACTTTAGGCACCTTGCAGAGTGCTATTTCTGTGTGTTTATTTGGGGGCACATGTTACATTCACCTGCCAGCTAGCTCAAAGTACAGCACTTCCTGTGTCTAATGTTCTGGGGAGGCAAATGTGAGGTACAATGAATTTCCTCTGGTTTTCAGGTATAAGTTTTAACCATGAACTACTGAAGCAGTCTGCATTTTATTAATTCTTCTACTTGAACAATTAGAGAGTAAGAATTAAAAAAAAAAAAAAGATAAAAAGGGTTAAAGCATGGGACCATTGTGAAGCTTTCAGGTACAGTACAAGGTTTACAGATCTCTTTNGCCAGCCCCGATCAGACTACGGGAGTTGATCCGGACCATCCGGACAGCAAGAACCCAGGCAGAAGAGCGTGAGATGATCCAAAAGGAGTGTGCTGCTATCCGGTCATCCTTCCGAGAGGAAGATAACACATACCGATGCAGGAACGTGGCAAAGTTGCTGTATATGCACATGCTGGGATACCCTGCACATTTTGGACAGGTGGGTCAGAGCTGAGTGCTTGCTGTGCACATGCCAGTCTGCTTTGTGTGTTTTGGGAACATCAAACTGTTTGGAGCATTCCCAGACGCGGTTTTGCTGGGATGTTTTGGGATTTTTCTTCGTGTATGCTCTGAACATGTATTACTTAGTTTTGATTTTCTTAGTAAGATCTGCTGTTTGGAGACATATTTAGTTATAAAACTTAGAGTTAGTCTGTTTTTGCAAGACTATCTGCTCCTCAGCACCCATGTCTCTACACAGCAGAAGTTCTTAAACCACTGCCCAGTACATACAGTTATTTCTAGATGGGCTTAAATCATCCCTGTGGGGTTCTATTTCATGGAAATACCAAGTGCTTCAAAGGAGGTTCTTTACTCTTTTTAAAGCAATCTGATCTAGGCAGATATGAGCTGGTCTTTTCCCAGGAGTAAAGAATTGGTGTTCTTTATTCTTCTTTTAGTAAGGTGACTTGGAGAATTTTGGTGTGAGTTTTTCATCTTGGCTATTACTGACACAGATAGATTGTGGGAAAGGGAGGCAGGAAGATGTGAGTTCTGGATATGTAAGATGTGCTTCAAGCTGAGTTTTGCTTAGTCTTTGGGGCATGGTCCATTTTGCTTAGAAGTGAGTGTCTTGTCTAGACTAGGCCTTCTGTAAAGCTAAATAAATTATTAATCAGTCAAATTGTTGTATCCCTTAAAGTAGTTTCATGTCTTGGGAGTTTATCCATTCATCATTAGATTTACCAATCCTGACATGACTCACTGAAACAGTCAACTCAAACCACCGAAATTAAATTCCAAATAATCATAGTGTTAGGGAGTGAGTCTGGGCTGTGCTAAGGCATATAATGTTAGCAGCTGCACTTTGAAGAAGATGTAGGGCCCAAGGCTGAGAAAGGATTTTAACAGGCAGGCTGTAGACCTTTGTATGTCCTCAATGTTTACAACTGGAAAGAGTCTTTCAGAAAAAGTGCAAATACTGTGTAGTTGGAGTAGTGCTTGCATGAGTGGGGGACCTGCTGAAGGCATGTTCCAGCTGTGGAGTCATGTAGACAGACACTCAAGCAATATAGACAGGAAATATGTTTCTGAAAGTGACAGGATAAATATGCTGGAAATCTTTTTTGGTGAAAACAGTAGAGAGCCAGAGGATGTGGTAGACAGTCTCTCTTAAAGTTGTAAGCAGACATCTGACTTCAGCTAACAGTATGAATGGGGTAATGAATAATAAGAGAATTTAGATAAGGTCTTGAAAGTAATGAATGGTTGATCTCCTTCTTTCCAAGTCAGGAATCCTCAGCTTTGACTCAGGATATCTTGTACAGAAGTAAGCACCATATTTAGCTAATGTGTGTGAGATGCACTAGATGACAAACTGTCTCTTCAGCATGTGCAAAGGCCACTTGTGCAAGTTGTCAGGCAGCCTGGGAAAATTATCAAATAACTTTATTATTGTCAGTATTTCTAATTAAAAAAAACCTAAAACTGTGTTGTTAGGAGTGGCTGTGTCAGTTAGAAGTTTATGTTGTAGTTTGGCTGTATGCCTGTAGAATAACTTGGCTTTCCTGATGTATCTGTTACTGTACTGGTGTAGCAGAGTTAATTGTTCCTTCGAGTGAAATTGATATAATAGTATCAGGATTTCTTCCGCTAATTAGACCTAGTAAGAGCTTCAGTTGATCATGTTTCTCAGTGTTGCTGTGCATAAAGCCTCTTGGCATCTATTTGTACACAAGTGAAACAGGAACTCCTCAGTCTTTCACAGGGTGAATTTCAGTAATAACTTTCAAATTCAAAGGTGTTAGAAATCTATCTTCCACTCTCTGCTGCAGTCATTAGTTTCATTTTGTTTTCTCGTAGTAGTTTGTCTCCTGCTTTTAGCTGTTACACTCGAGCTTAGATGTCACCTGTTCTACATTGCCTTTTTGCAGAGTTGTGTGAGAAAGTGTCTTGTAAGCCTGAGAAAGAAAATTAGTTCAGAGTTGCATTATTCTCTTGCAGAAAGCACTGGAAAGATAAGAGGTCTGTGTCTGGTGTTCTGTACCTTATCCCTGGTTGATCTTGCGCATTTGTGCAGGTTGTCTGTGTGGATGACTGATCTCCTTGTTCAAAGTTGTTTCTTTATTCTTGTGTTCCACCCCTTTAAACCTAGCAGGCTGAACTTGCTTTCTTTTAGACTTCTTCTTAAGTTTGCCACCCTGCACTAGCTGGCATTCACACGTGATACCTTCTTAGTTGTCACATAGTTGAGTTGTATGTCCTGATGCTATGCAGCTATGAGCACTTGGTAGTGTTCAAGACAACAGCGTGCACCTTCCTTGTCACTTCAGCTTTAGTTTTCTTATCAGTAACCTGTACAACTTTGCCCTCCTGATGTCTGTGCTTCTTGCATCTCATTTATGTGTGTTGCTCAGTTCAAGCTTCCTTGTAGCTAGGAATGATGAAAGACTTTTCATGACGCCCAGTACTTTTGCCTCTGCATGCCCACTCACTTCCTTCAAGATGGATCTGTTGCAAGCTTTGACCCCTCCTTAAACTGACCGTGTTTGCTTACTTGCTGCCCCAGCTAATTGTCAAGCAGGCTTACAGGGTGTGTTTGAGAGGGATAGGTCTGTTACCTGTTTTAAGAAGATATTTCTGAAGTAGATATTGATTATAATTGGTAAGTTATCTGTTAGACAAAATACTTTAATGCATAATACTAGTGTCAGAATATCTGTAGATAATGGGTTTTTGTTTTGCTGGGTTTTCTTCAGTAAGAAAGTGATAGTTTTTAAAAAAGGTTAATAATTAAGCTTTTAATCAGCTGAGTGCGTGTAGCACCTATGTGGGTTCTCTTGGGAATCTCCTTTATGCTGTTGAGCACAGTTGACATTTCTGTGTGGTAAAGAAAGCTCCTAGTGGTGACAATGCATATTATTTTAGTCTAACTTTAGGTGTTTAGACAGTTAAGTTGTGCTGCTCTGCAGTCTGTCTCTAGCTGTGTCTAAGGTTTACCTGACTACCAATTTAGTTACAGACCATAATAAACTAAAACTGATTTTGACAGCTTAACTTGCAGAGTGCTGATCTGCCTGTAGTAGGTAGGTGGACTCATTTAAGCCTGATTCAGAAGTTTTCAGTACATATAAAACCCTAAATGTACCTAGATTTCCATATTTTTATCATTTTGTTTTTAACGATGAATCTCTTGTCTCTAAATACATTATATTTTATTTCTGTGATCTGACCTAGACCCATATACCTAGAGGTTATGCAAGGCCAGCAGTGTCTGGCTACTTGAAGATGCCAGAGCTGCTAACGACTCTCCTGCTGGCTTACTTAGTGCTTTGGACAGGTTTTTAACCTTTGTCTGTTTTCCATATCACCAATATAGGAGTAAAATAAACTTTAAAAAATGCATTCTGAGAGACATAAGTAAGCATGAAAATTCAAATTTTCTCCTCTAGTTAAGAAGTTGTTTAAGCTAATTCTCTGTCATTTTGCTTTTTCTTTTTTTCCTTTTTTTTTTTTTTCCAGTTGGAGTGCCTCAAGCTCATTGCCTCTCAGAAATTCACAGACAAGCGCATTGGGTATTTAGGTGCCATGTTGCTGCTGGATGAGAGACAGGATGTCCATCTTCTTATGACCAATTGCATCAAGAAGTAAGGGTACCACCTCTCTCTCCATCAACACATGCTTTGAGGTTTCAGGATCTGAAAGTACACTCCTGACAGTGGTATTTTGAGCACTTAAGTTTTTTTTCCTTGTGTTAAAAAAAGTGGTATCTTCAGTTTGTTGTGTGCTGTTGGTCATGCAAGACAGTTCTAGTATTGTTGAATGATTCTGTTTAGCTTCAATAAAGGGAAGAGAATATAAAATTGCATTGGTCCTAAGACATGCCTGTGAGAAACAACCCTTCATGTAACTGCTATGACAGAATGTCAGTACATGTTTCTGGAGGTCATGGTAATATAAATAAAATCAGGGAGATTAAATCACCAGACCAGTGTAGAAGACCTCTAATTGTAAAGAACTTGATTTTGTTTATGTTAATTACCATCCAGCTTGTAGTGGGAAAGAGCCAGACCAGCAGTAATGCAACATCACCTTTTAAATGTGATTGAATCAGGATGATTTTATGACACTGTTAAGATGTAGTAGGCTGAACTGGCCATATGTCTGGTAGCATGTTGCTGCAGCAGTGTTGTCTTGTTTGTTTACTTGACTTCTGCTGATGAGCTCTGAAGAGTTGTCAGACTTCAGGGATCAAGGCTCTATGTCCTGATTTCTTTTTAAGTTGGCCTACAAGTCCTGGTGAATAATTTTCCTGGGAAGCAAGGCAGCAACTTGGGATGTGCTGTCTGGCATCTTGCTAAAATCAGACAAGAGGGGATGGGAAATGTTCTCTCTTAAACTTTCTATCTCAGCAACACACTGTTTAAACTGGGGCTGGTTTACAGTATAGTTTAGTAGATGGTATGTGGTGCTTTTCTAACACCACTCCTTTTCAACATGTATGTGAACAACTGGGTTCTAGTTTACACAGATGCCTCCTTAGTTGTGTGTGGTGTCTGTTTTTATGATTTATTTTAGAACATAAGTATTCCTCTTCAGTTAGACTTTGGCCTCAAAGTGCTTGGAGAGAAACTTTACAAAACTGCAATCATGAGGATCTGCTGCATGTGAGCCTTGGACTTTGTGTCCAGGAGAAAAGATACATTTGGCTGTTTTTCATTGAAATGCTGTGTTTGTGAGGTTCTTCCAGTAGAACCATCTTGCTAGACTAACACTTATTTTGGTTGTTTATGCTAAAATGAGTTTTTGTGGTAGAGGTGTAACGAGTTTGAACTGAAAACTGGTTGGACTGAAGCTGAGCGAAACTGGTGGGCAGCTCCTCACTACCTCAGTGGGTTGTTTGTTGCTTTCTACTTTGATTTTTGATACAGAAAAACCCAAACACCCTTGTGGAGCACAGATTTGCTATACATGCAGCTTCAAATAGCTGCTAATATCTGTTAATAAGGGAAAAAACCCAAACCACAACCTATTTAGTGGCATGCGCTGTCTGTTCCTTCATCTGCATGTTGCCATAGCTGCTTGGTGCTACAGCCAGAATACTGCCTTGGTTTTTCTGCACGCTGTACACATTTACATACCTCTCGTTTCCCCAGCTTTCCCACTGTGCAGTCCTCAGCTCCCACCTCCCAGACCAGGAGTCATATTGTCTACTTTCAACACTGAATCCTGTGGCAACATGAGGACCAAATAGTCTGATGGAAAAGTAGTGTAGAAATACATTTTAGAGGCTGTTGATATTGCCGTGTGGAAGCTGTATTGTCTTGTACCTAAGTAGAGACTACTGTTAGGTAGATTTTCTTACCGACTGCTTTTCACGACTTTCTTAGGCATGTGAATAGTTAGGATTTCTAAGCAAAATTCCTGTGTGGATTATATTCAAGATATGCAAGTGGTGGGGTTTTGTGTTTTTTAACTCACAATAGAGGAGATTGTTTTACATAGATTTTTAGGTAGTGTTTGGTTTGTAAATGCAAAAGCGAAATTCTGTCCTAGAACATTTTTATACTGGGACAACCCACAGAGTCACTGCAGGCATGTACTTCTTGTTAGGTACTTCTCTGCCTGTGAGTTCCAAAATACAGCATTTTACTTCGTTTTAGAAGTTCTAATGGGGATCCTGTGGGGTCTTCCCTCTTCTCAGCTCAATCCATACATACCTGTTAGTTTTAACCAAATATTTTATCTTTATAATTGGGAATTCTAAGCAGAAATTGTAGAAAACCCTGTGGCACATGCACTTAAAGCTGCTGTTGCTCCTAAGTCATAGCTGAGAACCTGGAAGGTTCTTCTGGGCCACGTGTGCAGCTGGTTAGATGACTGTAGATGTAGATACCTTTTTTCCATTGTATGTTTGGGTTCTCTGTGTGCATGCTGATTGGCTTTTTTTTGTTCTTTACAGTGACCTTAATCACAGCACGCAATATGTGCAGGGGCTGGCACTCTGCACTCTTGGCTGCATGGGCTCCTCAGAAATGTGCAGAGATCTTGCAGGAGAGGTGGAAAAGCTCCTCAAAACTTCAAACTCCTATCTTAGGAAGAAGGTACTTCAGGGAACTTTTGAATACCTTGCTATGGATTAAAACTCAAGATTGATTGGATACCTGCTAATACCTGGAATTGTAGATGGCTTGGATGACACTGGCTGAGTATTTTCCCAGTGTGCGAGACAGATAGAGGTCAAAACTCCCTGTTCTACCTATAGTGAGAATATGTGTAAGCCTCTAAAAGGCCTCCAACAGGTGAGGCAGTTTGTTTCTATTTTTATGCTTTCTACCTTAAGGTACCTTAAGGTATGGTGATGTGAACTCTTGCCCATTCACAGACATTAACCCCAAAATTCTAGTCATCGGTTTTATTTCTGTATCTTTTCAGGTGAGTCCAGGGAAACTATAATCATTGACAGTGTAGGCTGATATCTGAAGAGTTGAACCTATTAAATATCTTTTGTTGATGACAGCAATGTGTGACGTAGAAAGGTTAGGGGCTTGAAACGGATCTCACTTCCATAGCAGGTGTGTTATAGCACCTGCAAAGTGTAACCACCCCTACTCTTTTAAGTTTATTTCCTTGCTAAGTCTTGAGGAGGTTGGAGCACGAGCAAAATCTAGCAGGAGATGCTCTTACTTTATCTAGTGCCTGATCTAAAGAGAGATTGGAGAGAAAGCACTGCTAAGAGGTACTGCTGTATTCTGGGAGGAGGCCCACTTGATTTTCAAGCAACCACGAGGAATAGTGTTTCCTGTTACTTCTGTAGCCTAGAATTAGTAGGCAGGGTTTTTGCAGTACAATTTCAGTTTTTGTAGGACCCATCACCTGCAGAAAAAAGTTATTTTTGTGGGGGAGGAGATAATATTCTAGGGAAAGAAAATGAGCCATAATGCGACATAAATGTAATTCTTTGCTTCTAATGCATTATCCCCTCCCTAGCAACAGGAAGACAGAGTGAAGTAGCCCTGTTAAAGGCAGAGCTGCTTTTCAGTTAATATAGCTTCTCAAGTGAGTAAGGTAAAGATGAACTATTGTTAGTAGGAGCATTACTTTGTAGCTCAGTACCTTTCTCTTTCCCTCCTCACCTGTGGTAGTTCTATTGAATTTTTCTCTGATGCTGTTTAGTAGCATTTGTGATAGAGAGAAAAACGTATTGTAAACTTTCCAGGCCTTTCTGTATCATGAAACATGATAATTTTCACTGTTTTAGAGGTCTTCAAGATACATTGTCACTACAGTGTGTGCTAACAGAGCTGTTTTTTTCTGTTCAGGCAGCATTGTGTGCTGTTCACGTCATTAGAAAGGTGCCTGAACTCATGGAGATGTTCCTGCCAGCCACCAAAAACCTGCTGAATGAGAAGAACCATGGTAATGTCTGAGATGCTACTTAGCAAGACTGTGTCACTCTTTATGGAATGGTGTGCTTGCCACCTAAGATCTTTGTTTGGAAGGGACTTTTTGAGGTGCATTTTGTATGGTTTGTTTCTTCCCATCGGAACGGGCTGCCTGGGGAGGTGGTGGAGTCACCATCCCTGGAGGTGTTTAAGAGGAGGCTGGATGAGGCACTTAGTGCCATGGTTTGTTTAGTTAGAAGGGTTAGGTGATAGGTTGGACTTGATGATCCTAGAGGTCTTTTCCAACCCGGTTGATTCTGTGATTCCCATTTCTATGCAGTGAAGGCAAGTGTCATTCAGAAGGAAGGGATTTGTATGACTGACAGCAAGACTTTTACATGGCATAGATGATGAAGGGAACTTTTCACTATATTTTGGTACACTTCAGAGTGGGTGGAAAGGGAAAGTTTGTGATTTTTATCCATCTCACTGCCTAAAGATACTCTAAAGTGCACTTCTTACAGCTTTTGTTTGTGTGCCTTCTGTCAGTGTAGCACTAGAGGATTCTCTGATGTTGCTTTATTAGGCATTCTCAGGTCTGAGAGATCTGCACCACTGACAGGAGAGTCTTTCTGCAGCACTGTTTTTCATCAGAACTATATCATAAAGCAGATTCTCACTTTATTGGTCTTTGCAAATTTATTCTGTTTCAATGCATTTTATTGCACCAGTGCTTCTAGAAGATTATTTAAACACAAATCAGTTAAAGTATTACGTTAATATTTATATCTGGCCTAGTGCTCACTTCCCAAAGTGTTAGTCCTGTGGCACATCTGTGGCAAATGTATGTCTTGAGAAAATAAGTGGATATGCTAGGAGTTTTACAGCTGTGTGCAGTGCTGGAAACCTATAATTGGCTGAGGTACTGAAACAGGAGAGAAAACTGGGATGCATGAGGATCCTTACACCTACAATAAAACTAACTGATTTTGTTCTTATAGAGTTTTTTGTATACAGTCATAGAATGGTTTGGTTTGGAAGAGATCTTAAAGGTCTAGTCCAGCTGTGCCAGTTATCACTTGACTGTATATTTAGTATACAAGTTTCTGCAGCAAAGTCCATTTTCTTTCCTCCTCTGGCCTTCAGTTGTAACATTAAGACATGAGCACACTGCTGTCTGCTTTCCTTTGGGCACAGCTGCAGGCACAAGTACATTTTGTGACAGATATATTGGAGTCAAGGATAATTTTTAGAGTATTTTTCTCTTTCCTTAGGATCTTAGTCACATGTCTGGAGGCATTGAAATTACATTACATGTAGATACTTTTCATTTTGCTCCCTCACCTTTAGGTGTTCTTCACACATCAGTTGTCCTCCTCACAGAGATGTGTGAAAGAAGCCCAGACATGCTTGCACACTTTAGAAAGGTAAGAGTGAACCAGTAGTATTGCAGAATTAATATTTGTGGGTTTGTTTGTGGTGAGTTGGGGGTTTCTTGCTTTTTGACTTACTATTTTTTTACCAACGCATTCTCTTAATCTCCCTAGTAAAGACAGTGTGCAATTTTTGTATTAATCCTTACAATTATATGGGTGAAGAACTTAATGGTACTGTCTGCTGCTTTTCCATTAAAGAACAAAGGCCCACAAACAGTTAAAGTTAGGAGTTTTGTGTTTATCTAGCCCTAGTCCCCTTCAATAGGTGGTCAGTTTCAACACCAGTCTTAAGATTGCAGTATGAAACCCATCCTAAGGTTAGATCTGAAGTGTCCTTTTTGATATTTCGTTAGGGTTTTTTTAATAGCTAATTGTGTAGTGACTTTGGAATCACAAATGTATTAAACATAGAGCCAAAGATGAAAAAAATGAAGCTTATACCAACACCCAAATGCCTTAACTACAGCTACACAATTTTATAAGCACAGGTCAAAAATAGCAATGGAAGTTGTAGTTCTGTAGATATCTCATCTCTGGTGCATGCTGCATTATATAATTTTCCATCCTAAGAGTTTGAGAACCATCATCATTCTTTCTCCTCTGGTTAGGAATGTTTCCTTCTCTCCCAACCCCAGCACAACTTCCTGATGATGTTTGCTGTGGTTTGCTGTTCAGTAATATTGCTAGATGAAAAATTACCAATAGAAGGGTATCTGAAAACCACACTGATGGTAATTCAGAATTCTTGGGCAAAGAAAAATAAATGGAACAAAGCTGGTAGAACAGAACTGGATGGTTGGCCTGTCCTGAAAATTTTAAAAGGTGCTTATTTATTTGCATGCCCAGTTTGCTGTTCTGCCTTGGCTTGTCTATATTATTAGGGATTTCAAATAGTACATCTTTTAATGCATCTGTGCATTTTGGCCTGCATCTTTCTTGCTCCACTTGTATGTGTCAAAGCAGGAATGGAGGTGAAATTAGAGTCATCTTGGAGGTAGCCATCCCTGCTAATAATTATTTGGTTAAGATGGTAGTCATGGGAAGAGGTCACAAAATTTAGGTGCTAGGTACCTTCTTTTCTAGCTACCTTGTTTATGCTGTTAATGTTATAACATGGATCCCTAATGCCTCCTTCGTCTGTTTTGTCCCTTTTGTCTGTTTGGAATCCTGCTGTGTGTTAGAATGAAAAGGTAAGAGTTAATTCTTCTAGACGGTGCATGCTTGCATTCAATCTGTAGATGTCTTGTGAGGCAGTGCCTCTTAATTCCACATTTGTGATTGATGCCACATGCTTAGATCATTTGCACTTGTCTAATGCTTTTTGTCTGTTGGTCTTGTCTTGTCACTAAATCTCAATACCCCTGGCAGCCCTGAATCTGTTGTGGCCTTCTTCAAACATGAGCCTACTTTCCTCAAGCTCTCTCTCATCTGAGGAATACTTTAGGTATTTTTTTGTACCGATGAAGCCTTGGGCTTCATGTTTTGCCTGAATCATGGGGCAACTTTAGGAGATCCTGACAGGGGGCAGGAGGAACTCATCGCCTGTAAGTGGCTCATTGTGCTGCAAAGAGCTACTGATTACAGCTACATTGATGGGATTTTTTTCATGGGTCTAATTTGATTATAGAAGATTGGGGTGGGAGGTGGCCCTCAACCGATCTCCACGGCTGTAATGTTTCCCTTTGTTTGTCTGTCTTCAGTGTTGGTACCTCTGTGTTAGAAGGGCAGAGAAACTGTTATGTGTTCCAGGAATGCTCCAGCATGTCACTCCACTTTGGTTTCCTCTTAAAGGCAGATAATAGGAAATTAATGGTTCCCTTTGTTTGAGTGTTTTATGAAATGCACATTTCATAAATTAAAGAGTTTTAATTCCCAAAGAGTGAAGTATAAAAGCAGATGACAGGGAGATTTAGCTGGTTTTCTTCCTGTACTATATCACAAATATCAAGGACTTGAGTCCAGAAGGCATTGCCCATTTATTACGTCCACATGCAGGTGATGTGCTCTAAGTCACATGGAACTTTTGACACCTGCTGCTGCTGTCCGTTCTAAACGTGAAACACTGGCTTGGTTTGATGTTGTCAGAAGTGGCAACACTGCTGTAAGCAATCTGTGGTCTGGTAAAAGTTTAGTGTGAATTCTGACTTACAGAAGGCATCCTTGAACACTGGAGCAGCCCATCTCAAGGACAGGAAAATGTGTTAAGTCTTAACGTTGAATTAGTTGGGAAAGGTTTTGTAGAGTATTCAGGCACAGAGCAATTGTCATGCGTGGAGCTGAGAGAAAGAATCATGCTGTCCTGGTGCTCACCAGGCTTCAGCAATGAGAAAACCAGAGTGCAGGCATCGTAATCCCTCTTTGTCATCTCGTCTCAGCTTGTGTATGAATTGTTTTAATAATACTAGCACTGAGAGGGATAGGAGAAACTTCTTTGGGAGCAATAAAGTTTGTAGATATCTACATCTCTATGTTGTCATCCAGGAGTGTTTTTTCTCTTATAGCTCAATGAAAATGAGTCAAGCTTCTCTTTAAATCCTAGAATTTTATTTTTTTTTAATAGGGTATATTGGAAATGAGCTTCCATTTCCTCTCCAAAACTATATTGTTACTCGTAGTTGTAATAAAGTTTTTTAGAAAGAATGAGTCTGTTAGAGCTTGTCTGTGACAATGATCAGAAGGGTACACTAAAAATGTGTGTGATGTCTTGGAGTTAGACCAGTTTAATAGTCTAAATTTAGTATTTTAAAGGTAGAATATGGTGCTCAGGGCCGAGCTTGACTGGTTCTATTTGTGCCCTAGCTAAGTTGTAGTTAAACATCAGCTCAAGGTGTACAGGCAGAATTTTGGGGAAGAATCCATAGACTCTACAACTACCTGAAAGGAGATTGTAGTCAGTTGGTCTCTTCCCCCAGGCATCCAGTTACAGAACGAAAGAACACAGTCCCAAACTGCACTAGGGCAGGTTTACGCTGGATGTTAGGAAGAAGTTCTTCATGGAAAGAGTGATTGGCCGTTGGAGTGGGCTGCCCGGGAAGGTGGAGGAGTCACCATCCCTGAAGGTGTTTAAGAGGAGGCTGGATGAGGTACTTAGTGCCATGGTTTATAGTTACTTAGAAGGGATAGTTAATAGGTTGGACTCAATCTCAGAGGTCTTTTCCAAGCTGGTTAATTCTGTGATTCTGTGACTGACTTGCTTTCAAATGCGAGATTTGTTCTTGGACCTCTACTTCAAAGTATAGCAAACCCCATCCTAACAGGAAACATCTCTTCTTCACAGCTTGTTCCCCAATTAGTCCGTATTCTGAAGAACCTTATCATGTCTGGATATTCACCAGAGCATGATGTGTCTGGGATCAGTGACCCCTTTCTGCAGGTAAGAACTGATGCAAGCAGTGATTGATAGCTTTAATTCTAGTATAGTGTTTTGAGACAGATTTGAGGAAGTGGTTACCTCAGGGCAGCTGTGCTGATTTTAAGATTTTTGTGTCCCTGTTAGAGCTGAATGTGCAAATGTTTTTCACTGAACTTAGTGAAAGACACCTGCCTTAGTTTAAACAGCATTTTTGCGGCCTTATGTGAAGTTGTGACAGAAAGGAAAAGCAGCAACACAGGTCAGTCTTGCAAGGCTGTGGGTAGGGGGGAAAGCTCTTAACAGCTCTGACTAATGGAGAGAAAATGAGCATGGCATAAACCTGTTCTTGTTGGTAAAGACCTTATTAAGGATAAGGGTTCTGCTTAGGATTGGAAATCATCGACTTACCTTGCTTCTTTGCTGCTCTTCAGGCAGTGTACTGAGCATTTCATGGCTTTCATATAAGCCACTGCCTTACACTGAGCTTTTCTTGCTTTTTCTTTTGTCAAATAGGTTCGGATCCTGCGGTTACTAAGAATTTTAGGGCGAAATGATGATGATTCTAGTGAAGCAATGAATGATATACTTGCACAGGTGAGATCTGCAAGGCCGATGAGCAGCTTAAACTTTCTATTTCAGTTTCTTAATAATTGAGATTCAGCAGGACTTTTGAAAATACAGTTGCTTTGTCTGCTGGGTTAACTTGCTGCAGGAGAGAGATGGTCATAGGTGTAATGGCTTGTTTGCTGGGTACTGCTTGGTTTCATTGCTTGTTCAGTGAAACAGTACAATGGGAATCATTTCTGCATGCCTTGAAGTCACTTACTTTGTTTTCTCCAGGTTGCCACTAATACAGAAACAAGTAAAAATGTGGGAAACGCCATTCTCTATGAAACTGTGCTGACTATTATGGACATAAAATCTGAGAGTGGATTGAGAGTAAGTTACCTTTGCTATTGCCTTTTCTTTCTAGGCCTGTGTTAAGAGTAATTTCTGTAGAAGCAAAGCTGTTGCACACAAAGATAGCTGTGCACTTGGACCTAGATAAGACTAAGCTCTTCAGAAAGTTGTGTGTGTCTGCTTGATTTTTTGTTTGTTTGTATTTAAATAGCACAAAGAGTAAAAGCTTCCTGCAGCTTAGCTTTTCCTCTGCTGAGGTGGCTTCTAGAGTTCTTGATATTATGCTTTTGGCCAAGAGCTGTGGTAGTAGCTTTGATGTGTTGCCTTTAAAATTAACTTGAGACAATGAAGATGGCCAGTAGGCCTTTTTTGATAACTGACCTTCCCTAACTCTTTTTGCAGGTGTTAGCCATTAACATCCTGGGCCGTTTTTTATTAAATAATGACAAAAACATCAGGTAAGTTGTATGACCTGTGCTTGGCTGCACTCAGTTTAAAATGTGGGGGGCAATTACACAAAGATTATGCTGAAGCACAAGTTTCCAGCAGATCATAGTTGGAAGTGCTAACCCACATACTGGGTTAGTATGAATGTTCACTTCTTTCTTGATGTATTCTTTTCTCTGTGCAAGTCTTTCCTGTGGCCTTGCCCATCTTAGTTGATGAGTTTGGATGTATGATCTAATTCTTAACATGGGATGCCTTAATCTAGCCAAGTTATTTTTTAATAACCTATGAATCTCTCACTGGTATGTGTTGTATTCCAATCAAAGCTGTCACTGGAGGTCTGATGAATTATGCAGAGTCTGTGGGTTTTTTTCTGATTGTGTGCTGTTATCAACAAGGAGTTTTGGTCGTTGTATATCTGCACATGCAGTTGCTGCAACTGCTGGAATTAAATCCCATCACTAGGCGTTTTGATTACAAGTTACGGTATAGACTCTAGCCATGGGAATGCAACTCACAGTATTTGGAGTGTATGATCTGCAGAGGTTTAATCTTTGGTTGATCTGTCTCTTTCAAAATCTGGACAACTCACATAAGCCTAGGAATCAGGACAGGTGCTTGTCCAGGCAGCAGATATTGTTAGGTATATTTCTGCTTAGTGTGGCACCTCACTTTTGGAGACAGGCCAGGCAGTCCTCTGAAAGATTTCCATTTGTTACCAAGTACAAGAGAACCCTATTCTGTTGCAAAATAAGAGCAAGTTTGTTTGTGGGTGGGGTTTTTCATTTGTGGGGGTTTTTTTTGTGTATAGAATGAAATTCCTCCTGCCACCTTTTCACTATGATATGTCCTTGTTGCAGATACGTAGCTTTGACGTCATTGTTGAAAACAGTGCAGACAGACCATAATGCAGTACAGCGACACAGAAGCACGATAGTAGACTGCCTGAAGGATCTGGATGTCTCCATTAAAAGGTAATTGAAATACCAGTTGCATAGACTCATGGTTGGCAGCTTATAGAAAATGAGCAGGGCACAGGAAAAAATGACACCAATAGCTGTCAGACTACTACTGATGCCTAGTGTGGCTCATACTTCAAAGGAGGTAATGAAAATGTGCAACCACCTTCTTTGAGAAGATGCATTTGCATTTTATTTATCTAATATTGGAATTGGCCTGAATTTTTCCAAAATGGAGTCTCAGAGGAGATCAGACTGTGTGCTCACAAAAAGAGGGAAAGCCACTTAAAATATCCATGTCAAAACTACTCTGGCATGCTCCACATTGCTTTTCTTTCCCAGCTGAACAGGCAGTACTGTGGTGTCTTGAAGCAGCATTAACCTGTCCAAAGAATGTATTTTGGATTCAATTTGATTAAGCAGTGATAGAATTTAGATTTAACTTGATTGTTCATATACCTTGCTTACAAACCACATCCTGTTAAGCATTCTTAGCCTTCACTTGTCATTTAAATGGCAATATGGCTACTTCTCTGGGCAGTGGGAGAGCCTGCAACCCTACTGCTCACTGCAGGAATACTTTTTTTCTGATGGTCTAATCTTCTTCCTCTGTTTCTTCTCATTACTTCAATTATATTACTTTTACTCATCATATTAACTTTCTTCTGTTTGTCAGACACTCGTAGTTACACTTGGATTGTTTTTTCTCACTTCTACCCAACTTATATGGAATACTGCTCTTCTAAATTGGGTCTTTCAGACCGTCAGTTGCTTGCTCTCTCTTTCACAGCTCTCTTCTTCATCATTATTCTTTCTATAACTGGTCTCAGCTCAGTGAAGCATATGACATGTCAGTGATGGGAGCAGTTGCATGCATGTTGTATCTTGTGAAATCTGCCTGCAGGCCAAAATTTCATTGAGCTCTCCTCACCTCATGACTGTACCTTTAAAACTGTTTAACTTTTTTTTTTTTCTTTCTTGTGAAGTTGATTAGTTATGCTGTATGTACTCACTCTGATAGGCACTTCAAATGTATGCCAACTTAGAATGAGCTTGAGGTTTTTAACAGCATTGCTCAGTCTATGTACAGAATAGGGAAGAAATTGGATCTGACTTGCTAGAAAAACAGAGGGAGGCTACAAACAACACAGCTTCATGTCTGAGTGCAATTGGAGGATGAAGCCTTTGAGTGATCCATCAGCAGAGCATGATATTGCCGTGCTGACACTCTTGCTGCTGACAATGCACTGTCTTCATTGAAGCAATATATCGACTGGATGTCAGAGTCCCCAAGTTGCAAGTTTCAAGGGCTGAGACTTGAGGGAACGACATAATACCTGATTTTATATCTGACGTATGGCCTGTTCTCATCTTTCAGCCATTGCAGTGCATCTCTGATCCATGCAGTATAAGTCAGAATGGCTTTGTCATTTAATTTGAGTCTTTTTGTCTGTCTAATATGATCAAATTATATGATGAGAAACTTAGCAACAGAAATGAGCCATGTAGTATGACTGAAGGTAAGTAGTGTGTATTGAGATAAATGACTGCTATTAAGATTGCAGAGTACTTCTGTGCACCTGCAGTATTGACACATTGGTATAATGTGACTGGAAAGCTAAACATGGGAAACTTGTAACCAGGTACGGTTAGGTGTAAGGAGGTGGGAACTAACTGATAATTTTAATGGTAGTATAGGTCTTCTATCAGCCATGGATCTAGATAATAAAAGGTAAGTATGATGCATTTCCACTCTAATTCTGGACATTTCTGTGTTTTCTAGATCCTGGGTATCAGTTTGGTAAAAGGCAAAATAGCACATTTACAAGTCACAGTTCTGTAGAAGTCCTCCTTAATGCAATAATAACTAGGAAGATGTTGAGAAGCAGTGACATTTAGGTGTTCTCAGATTGCTGAGAACAAATAGCTTGTGCCCAGAGCCATTGGATTGGGTAACATGCCTGGTGCTAATTGGTGGTATTTCATGTTATTGGGGAAAAACCTAAGCAAAAAGAGGTCTGTTCATGTAGTGGTAGGTTAGCAGACTTGATCAAGGTAGAATCAGTGGAACTGCTGGTGGTTTACTGCCAGTAAATGATGGTATAACTTACATATCTTAGCATGATGATTTTAGTGAAAATTGCTGGAGTTAAAAACACCTTGAAGTCTATGTATTTGAAGAAAGTATATGTTGCAAAATAGACTTGTTAAGCCTTTTGACATAATTTTGGATGTAATCTGTTGCACGGCGAGCAGTAGAACAAACAAAAACCAGTATTGTGAGAATCTTTTTTGTCTTCTAGTAGCTATGTCAGTGGCAGGTAGAGATTAAAGTTGCTAACAGTATGAAGCATCCATAACTTGGAATTTGGAGTCTGGATTACATCAAATGCTCAGTTTTAAAGAACAGTGCAAGTTGTTCAGTGAGGCTGTTTTTAATGCATAGTTACAGTGCATTTTGACATAACTAACTGCCAGCATTGTACAGAGACATCTGAAGGCAGTAATCTTCGTTCAAAAGATGTCAGGCGAGTGAAAGACTTGTGCTAGAATCAACCACAGAAGCTTCATGTACAAGGGCTAAAGATTGGCCTCTGACTTTTTGATGTATATGACAAGGAACAGCAAAGAGCCAGTTCTGTGTACTTGTGGTATCAGCTTGGGTGGAATGGGTTCTGAGAAGAGCACCAAGGTAATTTTAGTTATAATTTTGAGTTGTAGTCTATCTATTGTAGGGTACAATAAAGCTTTTCAGTTAATATATTAAATCTCTACTGAATTTGAATCTTTGATATAGGAAGATCAAAACAGCTCTCTTTTGGATCCCTGAAGAGATCAAAACTGCTCTTTACTGAAGTGGGAGAAGGCTTGTGGTAGCATGGATTACTTACTGCAGTTGTGTGTCAGAAATGACCAGCATGCCATTAGAAATACTTGAGACAGACTTTAATGCTGTTGAACTCTGGTTGCTGAAAGATATTTCTAACCTTTAGGACACCTAGAGGAGTGTTTTTAGAACACCCCACACCCATACTGCTCCCTCATACTTTTTTGGGGTGGGTATTTATTGTGTGCCCATGAACAGGTGCATTTAAAGTGAAGACTCTGCTCACAGGGTTAATAAATGTCACTCTCTTCTTAATTAAAAGATAAGGGTGTTTGAGTAGCTAGACTTCTGTGGTGTTGGTTGTCTTTTTCTACTTCATTAGGTGAAGGTATTCTATTGTTTTTCTGTCTCTTCCCCTAGGCGTGCAATGGAATTGAGTTTCGCTCTTGTTAATGGGAACAATGTCCGTGGAATGATGAAGGAGTTGCTGTATTTCCTGGATTCCTGTGAACCAGAGTTCAAGGCAGACTGTGCATCTGGAATATTTCTTGCAGCTGAAAAGTAGGGGTTCAACTTACTTGCTATTAATTTTTTTTTATATACTTGGAATGATGAGCACTTTGTGTGTTGTTCCTCTCCCTCCTGTTCCCTCAAGACAGAATATGTTGATCAGCTCTTCTCCTTTTGCTGATCTGTGTGTGGTTTGTCAGTTTCAACCTACTCTGAGGAACAGGATGCACTGTCGTGTCCTGTATGCACAGTCCTCATATTACTAAACTGCTCTGGTATATTTATTTCTGCTGGATTTGGAACTGCTATTGTGCTGACATCCTGGCCCTGCCTCCCACTCCACACACAGGTTCTCTCTGGTTCATTTAGAAGAGAGATGATCTCATTACTATTGAGCCATTGTAATCAGCAGCCTAACTTTGGGGTCCTGTGTGTACAAGGTATGGCTGTGGTACCATATACAGGCTTGTATATTCATTCAGCTTTCCAACATCAACACCAATACAAAAAAAAAAAGTCAAAGAATATGAAGTGTGTGATGTTCTGTTATGTGGGAGTTCTTTGTGCCTGTTTTGTTGATGTGTTCCCCTCAGGAAATAGTGAGGCATGGGGAGGTTCTAATGGTGATGAGTTCCTTGCTGGTTTTGAAGGTGATCAGTTACTGCTCTAACCTGTTTTCTTACTTTTTTTTTTTTTTTTTTTTTCCCCAGATATGCTCCTTCCAAACGCTGGCACATAGACACAATTATGAGAGTCTTAACAACAGTAAGTGAAACTGCCTCTGTGTGACTCTGCAAAAGCAAACTGTTATCACCAAGTTGGAGATGGTTATAAAGGCTGGCAGTTAACAAATGCAGCAGCAAATGTCTTAGGTAGTAATGACCCAAAACAGCCAGTCAGAAATACATTCAGTAATTATGACTGAGTGGGTTTTAGAAGAAATATGATTTCAGAAACACACAAGAATACAGACTGTGTAATCATATTAAGTCTGTGTAATCATATTAAGTCCCAGGTTAGGACTGCCTTTGTGCAGTCTGTGATTCCAGCATGCAGCAGTCACAAGGTAGAGTGAGCACAGTCTTAAGTGACTTGCAAAAAGAGGGTGAAACAAATTCTTGGAATTTTTCCAAGCTGAATTTATCAAAACTTTTAAACAAAGCTGTATCAATAGCCTTTAGTTCCTCTTCTTTGGGTTTAAATATTATTCTTTACCTACATGAATTTATTCATAATCATCACAGATGAAGTGGAACTGAAGTAGTGTTTTGGCAGAGATCCTGGTAACTCAGGTAGGCAGTGTATTCCCTGAAGCAAAAGAGCAAAAAGAGATTTTCTTTCAGTTTGAGTGTTCAAATTTGAGAAGTTCATCAAGAAGTGAGTCTGGCCTATGCCCAGTTTTGCAACCCTGAAACAGAAATGTAGATTCTTCTGAACTGAGAACTGATTTCCATTGGAAGACTGGCTGTGAGAATTGATAACTTCCTGAAAGAAAGTAACTTTCTTTTCTCAGATGTTAGACAAACTGTTCATCAAGTTGTATTTTGAGACTCCTTACTGCAGAGGTACAGATAAATGTCCTCTCCAGTTCACCAGACTTATGAGAACTAACACAGAAAGGTGGTATCGGTCATTGTGGTGGTTGACCCTGGAAGGACACCAGATGCCCACTAAAGCTACTGTATCACTCACCCTCTTCAGCTGAACAAGAGAGAGATGATGTAATGGAAGAGTCATGGGTTGAAATAAGGACAGGAAGCTCACTCACCAGTTATTGTCATGGGCAAAATAAACTCAGCTTGGGGAAATCAGTTTAATTTATTACCAACCAAATCACAGTGGGATAATGAGAAATAAAATCAAATCAACATGCCTTTCCCCCTCACTCTCTTTCTTCCCAGGGTCAGCTTCACTCACAATTCCTCTTCTTCCTCCCCTGCAGCAGCACAGAAGGACAGGGAATGGGCCTTGTGGTCAGTTTATCACATGTTGCCTCTGGTGCTCCTTCCTCAGGAGGAAGACTTTTCCCCCTTTCCCCATGCTCTGATATGAGGTCCCTCCCATAGAGTGCAGTCCTTCAGGAACAGACTGTTCCAGTATGGGTCCCCTGTGGATCCACAGGTCCTGTCAGGAGCCTATTCCAGTGCAGGCTTCCTTTGGGGTCACAGCCTCCTTTGGGCTCCTCCTGCTCCAGCGTGGAGTCCTCCATGGGCTACAAGGGGTCAGTTTCCCTTACCATCATCTTCATCGCAGGCTGTAGCAGAAACTCTGCTGCAATGCCTGGAGCACCTCCTTCCACCTCTTTTCACTGTCTTGGTGTCCTTCAGTTTTGTGTTGCACATCAACCATGAAGGATTTGGGAGCGAAGAGGTCGACTTTTACTTACATATACATCAGATGGCTTTGTAAAAGGGTATCAGCAGACACTGGGTGGTCCCGAGAAGTTGGACAGCAAAACCTAACAAATATTGTTCTTGCAGGCAGGAAGTTATGTTCGTGATGATGCCGTTCCTAATCTGATTCAGCTAATAACTAATAGTGTGGAGATGCATGCCTACACTGTGCAGAGACTCTACAAAGCCATCCTTGGTGATTATTCCCAGGTAATATCAAACATGACCAGCTTCAGTTTCTTGTTGTACTGCAATAAATGTGTTTACTAAGCATCTCAAGGTAAGTCAACATCTCTCACTGTCTTACTTGGAGAGACAGTTTGCAGATGAGGCATGTCCTTTGTAAATTTAAGTTCTTTTTATTTTCTTGAATTCTCTTATGGTTCTTGACTGAATTGAATATTCCTTGGCTTAAACAACAGCTAAGCTTGCTCTGAGAAACAGCGATGATTTAATTTGTCATTCAGGCATACATTTATCACTGAGTCATCTGATTTTTCTTCCTCTAACAGCAACCCCTGGTGCAAGTGGCCTCTTGGTGCATAGGAGAGTATGGAGATCTTCTGGTCTCTGGTCAGTGTGAAGAGGAGGAACCAATACAGGTATAGCTTGGGAAATAAAACTGTACAAACTGAGGCTGGATTTGCTTGCTGCTTACGTGAGGGCAATGCTTTCAACTGTTACCTAGCACTGACACCCTTGATGGTGATGGAGCCTGGACAGGAATCTCCTTTCCATGCAACAAGTGTGGGCTGCCTAAACATCGTGAGATTTGCAGCTGCACCTGGCAAAGCAGTGTGGTTTCAGTGCTAGCTTAGCTTGTAGGGTATCTACTAGGGCCTTAGCTGTGTGATTTGATGATGAACCTGCTCTTTGATGCATGAAACAGGAACTGTATTTGACAGCTAATACCCTAAATCTCCACCTAGTTGCAGCTGTCTCATGCACTCTCAGTGTAGTGCTACAGGCTCACAGAGTGGAGGAGGTATGGCATGGCCATTGAGCAAGAGACAGGTTTTTACAGTGCACCCTGGATGACTTAATGCAAATCTTCTGTCTGTCTCAGCCCAGCCTTTCTGTGCTTTTCAGGTAACAGAGGATGAAGTCCTTGATATTTTAGAAAGTGTCCTGATATCTAATATGTCTGCGTCTGTTACACGAGGCTATGCTCTCACTGCCATTATGAAGCTTTCCACAAGGTTCACCTGCACTGTCAAGTGAGTTCTTATTGATGTCATACTGCAAACGTGCTGGCATCACTCGTCTTCAGTAGAAGTATTCCTTGGACATGTTCTTCTTCCGTGGTTTATAAGAGTTGTTCTGTCGTTTGTTTGCTCTCACAGTCCTTTGCTTGCAGGATGAAAAACTTCCACTGATTTGTACTGGTTTTCTCTGTAGTTGTCTTCTGCTGTGTAGAGACTTAATTCACGTTGCTGTTGCTTGAAAACTCCTTTATGGGGAAGCTAAGTTCTCGCTGTCAGTAAACTGTTCTTTCCAGTTCCATTTTTGGATGACAGAGAGAAAAATAACCTTGTTTCATGCAGATGGCTTCTCAGTGTGGGTAGTTGAGCTTTCTTATGATACCCTGTGGTGGTGTATTAATCACGTGCCCTGTTAAGGGACAGTTCAAAAATGGGTGTTGGATAGACACTCCAGAAAAACAGGAGTGACTGCTGTTTTAAACGTGTTGCACAGGACACCTGTTCAGCAGAGGCCAGATAGTGTCTTCTGGATTTCACATGCTAATCCCTTCCTTACTGGAGCTAATTCCATGGTTTGTTTTGTTTGTTTCCCTCCGCCCTCACACAGTCGCATCAAGAAGGTAGTTTCCATTTATGGCAGCAGCATCGATGTGGAGCTTCAGCAGAGGGCAGTGGAATATAATGCACTTTTCAAGAAATACGATCACATGAGGTAAGTGCTGATGGGTTTTGGTGTTTGTAAAGGATAGTGATAATCTGCTCTGATCTCCTCTGTTCAGTGCTTTTTAAGAGCTTATTCTGGTGGTTTTGGTAGGATTACAAAGACGCTAGAATTCTTCTATCATTTGAAGTGTTAGCAAGTGTTTTAACAACCTAACCTGTTCAGGGAGATAGTTCAGAGATCAGAGACTTTCTTTGTCAAAACATTTGTCCTGCTTATGTGCTTGAACTTGACTAACTTTTACTTCAAAATGTGAAATCTTGTATTTGCTAGATGACTAAGTGTCTGTGTTAGCTTTTACCATGCCAGCATTACCATAGACACGAGATTCAAACTGATTTTAAAATGTCTTTGTGATATATGTGCAGAGATTGATTGACCTGCCCTCTTAAGTTGTGCTCTGAACTTGAGGTAATTTTTCCAACTCTTAATACTTCTCAGTTTTTTAGAAGGCACTGGAATTTACTGTGTCTTCTTGTGGTATCTGTTTTTAAATCTCCAATTCTGCCTGCACAAGCATACTCTTCTCACTGCACCACACAGCTTCCTTGTCTTACAGTTCATGAACATGTTTGCTTCCTTACACCTTATCATTGGGAGATTCTCATTAATCATTGCTTTGCCCAAGTGGTTGTGTCTTTTATGAGAACTTCTATGAGATTCTATTGAATTCAGGAGCATCTATTTTAGACTCTAGATGAGAGGACAGGGAGTAAATGGATGTCACTGGACTGAATACTGCCTCTGCTTGTAGGAGCCTCCAAACATTGTTTCACAGGCTCTTTACTATCAATTTTTGCCATTTGTGCTATGCTATTCTGTATGTGTGGGACACAACATCTTTGTGTTTTCCTCTCTTCTGTCCCATGGAATTCATGGAGCAATTCAGATTTTTCATGGAAAAATCATGTTAAGGAGCACAGGCATTTGAGCTGCGCAGGGCAGTGAAGCCTTATGAATGAATTGAGAAAAATCTATACAGAGCATTCAGACAGCAGCATCTGGCAATCAGCTGGCTTTTGGTCAGACCATAGTGTTGGAAAGCATTGCATTTCAGAAAAACACATGGAAACTTCTCTCAGTTTTTCACAAGAGTATCTGTATTTTTTCATAGTACATTCATTACAATGTAAAAGTCAATGTTTAATAGTTTCTACTCATTAGGATTTTGTTCATGGTAAAAATGTGTCACTTTACTTTTTTTTTTTTTTTTTTTTTTTGGACTGGAACACTTTTTCAGCCCAGACAATGCATAGACAGTATAGCTTGCTGCTGTTCCACACAGCACTTCATGGCTTGACCTGGAAGGGTCTTATTTGTATTGCAGACTAGTTCTGCCTAGTTTTTTTTCCCTAGCTTTTCCTAGTAGTTTTATGGTTTGATGTCAGGATTCTGGATTTTGTGCTTCCTCTTGAATCTCTGTATAATTTCAGGAGGATACTCTCAAGGGCTGAACTTGATCTCTTTGGAAACTTAATTTGGCAAAATGGTGATTTGTTTTTCCAGCTTTGTCACCTGTTCTAAGTAGTGAACCCTTCTGCAAAGAGAAGTCAAATGAGCTAACTCTTTAATTCAGCTGCATAGGGAACAGAGCAGTCCAGTGTCCCATATCTGCAGTTAATCCCCATTGCTCAATTATTTAATCTTTGTCTTGGGATTGTTATCCTAGCCCCACAATGGAAATTGTATCAAGTACTAGGGGAAAATAGGAGGCAGGAGGACTTGTTTGACTTTTGTCTCTCAACTATTGTATTTGCACTGGCACAGAATGCCAGGGGTTGCTTCCGACCACCTCAAGCTGTCAGGCAGTCCTACAGTTCACTCTGTGTTGGAGCTAAAAGGAAAAGGCAGGTTGTCCTGACTATGTAGTCTACTGAATGTCTGAGTATATGGTTTGGGATCCAGGAAGATGGCACAGTGTAACTATGTCAGCTTCTTTCAGGCCAGCCCTGCTTGAGAGAATGCCAGTAATGGAGAAAGTCACCACAAATGGCCCTACTGAGATTGTACAGACCAACGGAGAGGCAGAGCCAGCAGTACTCGAAACCAAACCTCCACCACCTGGATTGCAGCCTGATAGCCAGGTAATGGAAACTGATCTAGGATAAGTTTCCACTGCCTGCCAGAACACAGTACTAGCCGCTTCCACCAGTAAGCTGAGACCTTCTCCCTCCCTCTCTCTACCTTTTTGCTAGTTCTGGCCTGGTAATGATTGCGTTGTCTCTGATAGTTTTAGTGTCAAGTACTGGGTTATGGAAGGGGTTGTTGTGGGGAGTCCAAGAGCAGAATGGGGTACAGCCATCTGTCTCACAAATGGACTCAGTATGCACAAACTCTGTGGTCCCAAGAGCATGGAAACTAGATCTCTTGTGGGGCCTGGGACCATACCATAATTAAGAACTACTTTGATGAGTGAGCAGCCCTATTGGTCTTCAGTCCAAGAACAAGTAGATTCCATTACATTTGCAAGGGAATTTACCAGGAATTTGAATATGTAACTGTTATATCCCCTCTCTTATTAGGCAAATGATTTGTTGGACTTGTTGGGGGAAAGTGATATAACACCTGTAATCCCCACTGCACCTACAAGCAAGCCAGCTGCTGGTGGGGAGCTCCTTGACCTTCTGGGAGACCTCAACCTGACAGGTGAGCAGGCTGCATCTCTTAAAAGCCTGCATTTTCAGTCCTGGGGTGAGATGAGGGGGCTGGCTAGTTCTTCACTGTATATCAAGTCTTGGTCTTCACACTTAGTCTCACCAAAATCTGTATTAGCATACAAGTAGAAATCAGGGAGTGAAGTCACACGTTGAGTCTGCATAATTACCTGGTGAGACTTGAGCATTTTGATACTCCAGCCTGAGAACTTTGAGAGCCGTTGTAGAGAGGACTGGAAGATAAGGAATTCATTACATTAAATACCTGCTAGCTCAAGAGGAGCCAGCCCTTGTTAGTGAAAGCAGAAAACAGAAGGAGGACAACACAGATGAGTTGTAGAGCTTCGTGTAAAGAAATATGCAGTAGTTGATTTTGGAGAAGGAGTAATTACTCTTCATTTCATGATGGCTAAGTAATAATCCTTCACCATTTCTTGTAGGTTCTCCAGTATCTGCCCCTGCGCCCCAGATAGCACAGCCTCCATTTCTGCTTGATGGACTTTCACCACAGCCTCTCTTCAATGATATTGCTGCAGGTTAGAGATGTGTATATCTTTAGCTCAAGGTGCCACAGCATCCAACTAGAAGAGGAAACAAAGGGTAGTAAATAAAGGGGGAAGTTGGAAGTGAGGTGTGACAGGAGGAGGGGATGTGTTTAATCCTTGTAAGAGTTCATGTCTAGGGTAAAGTAGATGGCACTCTATGATGTTGAGAGTAATGTCCAGTTTCTGTAGGTCAGCTGCTGTTTTGTTTTTTACAGGAATCCCCTCAATTACTGCATATAACAAGAATGGGCTGAAGATTGACTTCACCTTTGAGAGGTCAAACACCAACCCCAGCATCACTGTAATCACGATACAGGCCTCCAACAGCACAGAGCTGGATATGACAGATTTTGTTTTCCAAGCTGCAGTACCAAAGGTAGAGGCACTTAGGGCAACTACAGTGATAAGCTGAGGGCCCATTACAAATATTTCCTGATTGGTGCTTTCATATAGACAGAAACTTGCAGCATGTTAAACAAGATCGAGCATTTCATAGGTTGTCATCATACTCAGTTTGGTCATCCTTTTCTGTTCTGAAAGTAAGTGTTATAAATGCAATAGAACACTAGCTCTGTGTCAGAATGGACGACTACTGCTTGGAGAACATTCTGGTTTAAAATCACTGTTGTCTGAGAGAGCTGCTAAATACACACAGAAAAATGTTGGATTAAAAAAGTGAAGGCATTAATCTCTGCTTTTTTTTCTTAGTTTGTAAGAAACATACCATACTTTTTGCAGCTATTTGCACATGAGAAAAAGCTTTTGAAACTATTGTCTGCTTATAAAATTCAAAGGAGTCTCCACGTGGTTATTAGTGATGGTCCTCTTCTGAGCACTGAATTGCCTCCCTTTGCACTTAACTGCAGCACAGAACACAGAAGATGAGAATTGCCATGTTTATGACAGAGCACTGTTTAAGCAGTTGGAGCATTGTTCAAGTCTGGGAAAATACATTTGTGTCTGGGAGTTCCACCTGAGGAATCAGTCATGCTCTAAATTGAATTTTGATAGGTTTCATACCTGCTGTAGGAAGGAAGTATGGAAGGAATGGGCCTCCTGAAGTTGCAGGTGTGCTGAGCAGTCTTGCCTGTTCCTCTATACACAACACACAAAACAATGCATGGCTGCTGATCTTGGTACACTATAGTAAGCCCTTTATGTTGATGCTGTTTGCTTAGACGGATGGTGGGCTGGTGAGTATTTTGTTCTTTACATACAGGAAATTGAAGAGCTGATTATTCAGTCCCAGAAACTGAACTCTTAACTTGCCCTGCTTTCTCTCAGTGAATACAAATCATTTTTTGTTCTGCTTGACTGAGCTTCACATTGTTTTCTCTTTGCCCTCTCTTCAGACATTCCAGCTGCAGCTCCTGTCTCCCAGCAGCAGTGTCATCCCTGCGTTTAACTCGGGGACCATCACACAGGTCATTAAAGTCCTGAATCCACAAAAGGTGAGGGATTCCATTAAAGACACTGTTACAATCATGCATGTGGTGCTCAGTTAGGGATATATCTCTGATGAGAGAGGATGATGTTGTGAATTGTTTTTTTCACTGACAGTCATTTTGATTAGGAAGAAGGTTTTGTTAAAGACAGGAAGTCTCTGGCATAGGTTTGGCCTTCTCTTTGGTTGTACCACTAAAACAGATTCACAGCTTTGCTATCTTCTTGAATTTGTTAATGTCTTTGACATTGAAGTGGTCATTAAACAGGGTTTTAAATGGCTTTTCCAGAGGGGCTTAACCCATTGTTTCTGTGAGTTGTAAAAGTGGTATCTGAAAAGCAAATATCTTGCCATATAAATATATTCAAGGTTCATATGTGCTTCCTGCAGTGGTGTTTCTTGAAATGTTTATTACACAAAAAAAAGTTTAATCTGTAGTCTTAACAAAACTGTTTATTTTCTGAAGTGGTGTCATTTGTTTTCTAATATGAGGAGTGTAGTTTTAAACAGTTGGTGGAAAGAATCCTTAGGGGTGATTTAATCATAATTCTGTTTGCTTTAAAGCCTTCAGAGACAGCCTTTGAGAGAGACACAAAAGACTTGGGGGATGGAAGGAGTGTGGTTCTTGTCCTCTTAAAAGAGGCTTTAAAAATATTCAGATGGAATCAGAAAGGAAAATAAAACTGAGATCACTTTTTTTTGTGGGACACTTAAGTTATTTTATACTAAGATTTGAAAACATCTGAATTTTTTTCACAGATTAGCACTTCTGTACTGCTTTAGATGTTAAGTGTTGCTGCTGAACTGATGTGAAAATTAGGGGAAATTCTTCAGTGAAATCTTGGGCTGAGATTGGAGTGGCTGTCTTCTCGTGCACAGTTTTTGTGGTTTCAAGGCATCTCCCCTTAGGTCTGTGTAGTGTGCTCCCCTTTGCCTTTATATTTTTTTTGTCTCATATGCATCCAGCAATAATTTCTGTGGTGCTGTTAAGCAGCTTTCAAAAAATCACCTTTGAAGTTTGTTTCTGAACTTGTCAGGTTTAGGAGTCTTTCTGTAAGTTGCCAGAAATAACAGTAGATTATCCCATACAGAACCCCTAGGGTGAAATACACCTAGGTGGTGGGATGCATTCTCATTGGAACACCACAACTCCTATGAATGTTTCAGGATACAGAAGTGCAAAATAGTGTCTTACTATCTGCTTTCCTTGCCTGCTGTTTTTTAATTCTTCCACTTCAGGCATTTGTGCATCTCTTACTGTCCTTTGGATAGCTAGTGCCTGAAAGTGCAGCTTTGCAAGAACTGTCCATGAGATAGTGTAGTTACCTGGAATGTTCTAAGGGAGGCGACCGTGGGAAGCCTGGCTGCTTAGGAGGTAGCTGTTCTTCCTGTCACTGTTGAGAAAAAGGTCTGTTTGCCTGGACATGAACTGTCCTTATGTTGAATTGAAAGTGATGGAAACAACACTAAACATAACAGAAACTGACAGTGAGTTTTATTAACATATATTAGTGATGCAGCTTAGGTGGTGGGAATAGTCATTGTCCTGCTTTCCTCCTCCTGCTGTCCCTTTCACATATTTCTTTGTAGGCCTGGGAGAAAGATCCAGAAATAACCACCTTTTTCTTTTAGGGGTTTTGGCTAACAATTTTTTTTGAGAGAGAAGAATAGGGAACCTAGCTGGAGTGTGCTATGCTCGAGCTATTATGAAGGGTCACCTAGTATCTGGATGTCAGCCAAAACAACTTCTGTGCTTCTGAGCTATTCTATCATTTACTCACAGCAGGAGGAAACAGTCTCATAGAGACTCTGTTTCCAATCTTCCTTAGGTTATTTCTTCTACAATGCTACTAGTATGGAAAATTTTGCCTCCCCTTGGAAGCCTAAGTGCAGATTGCCAGAGTTTGGATCTGCCTTCTGCTTTCTTCCATCGTTAATTGGGATTTTAAGGCAGTTATTTTTGTATTTAAGGATTTCAGTACATGTGAGAACAGGACCAGTGCAGAGAGAGATGTGGGTAGAAGCTGTGCTATAGCTTTTCTGAGAGCTTATACCCAATTTGAGAATTGCAGTGACCAGTTGACATCCTACCAGATAAAGCATTTATCTGCAGTGCAATGGCTTATCCTGCACATCCTTCCAGAAAGCTCTTGTGAGGAATCTGAGTCCCAGCATGGCTGGGGTTGGAAGGAACCTGTGGGGATCATCTAGTCCACCCTCCCTGCTAAAGCAGGGATTTGCCTAGATCAGGAAAGGTCAATTTTTTGTATTCATGGGGTAAGGAAGGGGAGCTATATGTGGGGGGGCTTTGCTGACCCTTAATGAAGACCTGAATTTGTTTTGTGTTTGTGTTTTGTTTGCCTTTTCTCTTATAGCAACAGCTACGTATGCGGATCAAGTTGACATATAATCACAAGGGCTCAGCAATGCAGGATCTAGCAGAAGTCAACAACTTTCCCCCTCAGTCTTGGCAGTGAGGCTCTGGCACCATTCTTATTCTCATCCCACCCAATCAAAAGAACTCTGGGAAGAAGGTTGTGATCCTTGGCAATCCCCCAAACTGCACCATGGGCATGGGGAACAGATGAGACCTGCTGATGAGGAGGAATTTTCCTGAAGTGATTGCTGACTTTGAAGCATATCTGTTAAGACTAATCTCCTCTCCTCCGCTGATGAGGCTGGCAGCTTGTGGAGGCTACTGTGCACTCCCTCACACATGCGTTCACAGCCAGAAGCAACATTCCCTCCTCCCCTCCTGCCCCCCTCCCTCCTCGCAAAGAAACACAGCCTGGTTGGAAGAGAAGTCTGGAATTTCTAGCAGGGAAACTATCTTCTCTCTGCAGCAAGTGAACAGCTGCCCCTTCTTTCTGCCGTCTTTTTTCTCTGGGGTGGGCAAGGCGTGTTGTCATTCATTACTAGCTGGATTCCTTCAGGCATTTTCATCTGGGGCTCAGACTGGGGACTTGGGGAATGTCAGGCTGCCCTGCGTCTTTCTTCTTGTATCGCCTGGGTCTGAAGGGGCTGGAGGCTTCTTGCAGCCTGTTCAGTGCATTATTGTATACACTCACCTCTTAGTTATGTGATGCATACCAAGAGCAAGTTAGGCCTTGGGACTTCATCTGTGAACCTGGGACAGTGTGGGAAAAGAGGTGCTGGTGACAGCTGATAAAATTGCTTTGGTGCTGTACTTGGAAATGAAGACCTTACACTTGAATTATCTTTCTTTCTTTCTTTATTTTCTTTCCATCAGTAGCTACAGCTGTACAGATTAACAGACAGTCTTCTGTAGCTTCTCCAGAAAGTGCAGTGATGTATGAGAAATGTAGAGATCCAAGGAGCAGCTGGTTTTCTACCACAGATGGTTTCAAAGTCTTTTAACCCATTAGTTGTGGTTTATGGGTAGAAAAGACATACTCAGTTTTGTTGATCTGTCTTTGAGCAAGGGCTCTGTTCCTGCTGGGAGACTCATCAGAAACTATGCTGCAAAGTTGCTCTTCCCAGTTATTCCAGACCTTCTCACTTTGATTTCTAGAATCTGTTGTAGATCCCCTGGATTCCATTTGAGTTACTTCTGACTGGGATATTTGTGTTGTATCTGTAATATTGGCACTGAAATAAAGACCATGCAGTTTAAAGAGACCTTTTCCCATTTTGTTACTTAATTGATCCTTGTAGTTTGCTCCTTGCATCCCTTTCAGTAATGTGCTAGTTCAGATTCAGACTGAAAGTAAGTGGACAGGTTTTTGAATGGAAAGAAGTCATTGGAGCGTTTAGATTCAAAGATGTCAGGTCCAGCATGTCTGAGAAAGCTGTGCTCAGGTTCACTTCCTAGTGTGAACTGCTGTGGAGGTAGTTCAACTCTGTGAATTCTCGTGAAGGTGATGTACAGGACATAAAGCACAGTGTGGCAAAATCGTTCTGATGTTCAGCACTCTTTAGGGAAAAATGGGAGGACGTATCTTATGTTGTCATCCATGAGTGTGCTTGTAAGCAGAAGGTGCTCTAGCTTCTAGCCCAGTGCTTTTGCAAAAGAAGTGTGTGGTACCTCTGCTTTATTTCTATTCCGAGGCTCTCCAGATAGTGATCAGTCAGTTTTCTGATGGCAAGCTTAGACATAGCCTTTTGCATCTGCAAAAGTGCTAGCACTAGGTTCTGGTGTTTGCCAAAAATATGGTAAGAGTGGTGCACAGTGTACTTAGACAAAACTGAAGACCTATTCTTCCCTCGAATTGGGAGCAGGAGGCCACTAAAGGTTGTTCGGTGTGCTTTGGTTTTAACTGCATTGAATTATATAATGGAGGACTGTCTGTCACTGGCTTCAGTGCTGGTCTTGTGTAGTGGAACAAGTTGAGCTTCTCTTGGAGGGCATTTCTGCTGCCTTACTGAATAAACAGGTTTGGGTCTTCAAATAAGAACTGGAGCTGCCATCAGCATAAGGTTATAAAATCTAAACGAATTATGTATGATTTCCTTAAAAGTAATTCTAAGTTGTGATGGGGTCATGTCTTCGCTGTCACTGGTGAGATAAATACTCTGCTCCAGCTAGAAGCATATGGATCATGAAGCAACCAGTCTGGTAGAAAATGAGCATATCAATGTCCACTTGTGTGTGCCGAACACTTACCTTCTGGTTTCACTGCAGTTGGTGGCTATTTACCACCCCACTAGCTCAGACTCTGCAGTGCTGAAGGCTGAGTGTGTTAAATTTAGACTTCAGGGAGCTCTGAAGTTGTCCCATACATGAAAGTAATTGAGAATCTCTGCCTTAGTTCCTAAGCTCCCTGTCTACTCACAGAATTGTACATGGTCCCTTAGACTGAAAGCTGGCATACCTCAGTCTCCAGTTACTTTTTGCTAAGAAAGAGCATCTGGCAGAGACCAGATGAGGAGAAGGAGGTAAATATGCTGTAACAAACTGGCCAGGTGAGGGACTAGTTGGGAACAGCTATCTTGTCCCTCTTGTTCTACTTGTTCTTGAGCAGCTGGGTTTTGTTGTTGGTCTCTGGTAAGCCTGTAGGGTAAACAGCAACATTCTTTGGTCCCTCAGTGACTCTTGCACAGTCACTTGCACTTGTCCCCTAGAGCAGCTGGGTTTTGTTGTTGGTCTCTGGTAAGCCTGTAGGGTAAATGACAATGTTCTTTGGTCTCTCAGTGACTCTTGCACAGTATTTGTGTCTTGGGAAACAGGTGCTTGTCACATGTTTCTGACTTGAGCTGAAGGAGGTAGTGCCTGTACCTGAAATGCATTTTGCTTGAAGCCATCCCTTCCCTACAAAGTAGTCCTTTATAGTAGCCAAACATTCCTGTTGCCCTTGGAGCTGTTTTGGTTCCCTGGGAAGGGATGGGTGCTAACATTAGACCAGAAGGAAGGCTGGGTTTCACACCTTCCCTTATCTGCAGTGCTAGATACCATTGCTTGCTCCTGGACCCCAAAATGCATCTCTAAAGCTGTGTGCTTCTGCTGCTGGGTTGGGTTGCTGGAGAGTACTCACATGTCTGCATCTGAGGCGCTCTGATAGGGTGAGTCTTCTTTCCACCAGCTGAATGCAACACTTCTTACAGGTCTGGCCCCTTGATTCATTGTGAGTGGAATATAAAGAGAGCAAGATACAGACTCCTTCACAAATCTTGCTAATACCTGCTAGTCTTACTAATGTCTGCGTTGGAGACTTTGGAGCTGGGAGAGATTGAATGTCTGTTTTTTCAAGTGAATGTATTTTGAGTCAAAAAATGACAGCAAGAATAATGTCCATAATGAGCCTGAAAGGAGAGGAGATATGGAAAGGTCCTAAAATTTGACTCTGTCCAGGTTTTGATGGGACAAATTACGGCCTTGAACAACCTTTTGAAGCAATAGCAGTGAGGGGACTGCCACCTATACAGTACCTTGGATAAATAATGCAGAAGATGCGGAAGCAGCTGGGAAAGGTGATTCAGTGCCTTCCCCAAGGCTGGTTGCTAGCTGCAAGATGGAGCAGCAAAGATGGCTTTTTTTAGATCTGCTGGTGTGCTTTCTATGTGTTCATTTTCTACTTGGGGGCTGTGAGGGAAGGAGCTACTGGAGTGCTTCCCTCTGAACTTTCACTCTATTCCTGTATATTCATTTTTCTTTTCTGATGTTGTAATTTACATTTTACATAGAGACCCATCCCACCCTTTGACACTTGTGTAAAAAAAAAACAAACAACAAATCCCAGCAAACAAAAAAACATACCAAAATCCCAACAAACCCAACCAAATTTAAAGTAAAAACATGCCATTTGAGCAAGAAGCCCAGTGGCATGCCACCTTCTGCAAACCTATTTTTGAGATGTGAAAAATTTAAATAAGTGCTGAGTCTTAGGCCGAGTGAGGAGCATAACGGATGTAAACATTTACATGGGATGCATTAGACTTCTGCTGTGTGTATTGTCTTTTGGTTGAAACAAATTATGAAGTGACTAATAAAATGAGTCAATATTCAATGATTTAAAACTGTGCCTTGTTGCTTTTTGGAAATGCAGTGGGTTAGGGCTTAAGTGGTCCTTATTGTTCAATCACGACAAGGTTAGGTGATAGGAAATAATAAAAGAGCTTGAAAAACTGTCCTGGAAATTTTGGAGAGCTAAGCGAGTGACAACTACAAAATGCTTAAACAGCTCATGTCACCTACCCCAGCTCCAACCTCAAAGAGAGCTTGTCAGTTACTAGCAGCACTACCTGTTTGGGCGCTAGCAGGGTGCGATGAGATGGGAACACCATGAATGTTTTCCCTGCTGTTGGCAGCCTGCCCTTGAAGTTGGTTACAGTTTCACTTCTGATGAAAAATTCCCCTCTCGTATCCCACACACCTCTGGGTAAGGATTGCTGTAACCTCACTGTCTGTTGAAGTGATGCACGTAGGTTGTTCTCGTCTTCCATTCACAGTAACTTTTTATTAGGTAGCTTTTTATGTATTTTCTAACATGTCACTCACTGCTCTGCAGAGTACAGTCTCCTCTGCATCACTGTGTGTCCTTCCTTTATGAACATGCTGTTGAGGCAGTGTAGCAGCAGAATGACAAAAGCTGTAATCCTGCTTGTCTGTAGAGAAAACCCAATGAAAACTTTAAATCATGTCTTTGTATAGCTTGGCTGTAGCCTGGAAGTGTTAAGATGTAGGTGGCTGTTCCAGTGGCTGTGTTTGTGTTGATTCATGTTATTAAATGAAGTGCTGGGGAGCACCTTTAACCTTGCTGAGAAGATGGGTAATCTGCCAGTACCCTGTTTTTTGGTAGGAGAGCTCTCCAGATACTGAGTTGTTAAGAAATGGGGTCAGAATCTGCCAGTTTGTGTGGCAGTGTGTGGTCATTCAACCTGAGTACTGGTTCTGTTGTGGGACAGAGCCCTGGAAAGCTGTTTCTCAGTGTTCCTCCTGTGCATGGGCAATGCTGTGCACATCCCATGTGCCCAGAAGCATGGGTGCTATGTGTTCAAGGTACTCTTTAGCAAAAAGCTTGGATAAACCAGGAAAGAAGGCATGAAAGGAAACAATAGAACTGGAAGTGTGTGGTGTCGTAACAGTACAGAGGGTGAAAGCAAGCTTGGACGTGACTGTCAGGTACTATCGGGAATGAGTGTAACAAGAAAGGTAAAGTTTGGAACTGTTGGTGGTCAGGGGAAAGGTGAGAAGCTTACATTTTCATCATGCCTGATCCCATTCTGAACAGCAGCACTTTCAGTGCGTTACATGCTGGTAGCCCAAACTGACACGATGGATCTGCATAGTATGGGAGGAAGGTGATGGTAAGGTACTCTGTGGCTGACTTCAGCCTTGGGTTGCTGGTGGTAAGACACTGGAGGTAAGCGATGGAAAGCGTGTTGATGTAGGGTTGGAAGAAGGCGAAGTTGTTTCCTTGGCTGGCTGTGAACAGTTGATGCCTTGCATCCCTTCACCAGACGGCTGTATAACGGAGGAGCTGACGTTTCAGGCTGCTCGGGAGCTTTTGTGGCCTGCCGCCGGTGCTGCTGCCGTGAACGTTTCCATGGCTCTGTCTTGTCGCTGGCTCGGCAGTGCGCTGGGCTGGTGTGGTACCGCCTCACCGGAGCGCTCCCCTTCGGCATGTCCGCCGGGGACTGCGGCTCGGCCCAGAAGCGGCACCCAGGCTGCCGCCGGCCCCGAGTCGAGCGGGAGCGGAGCCGGGGGCGGTGTAAGGCCGCGCGCTTCCGGGGCGGCGCCTGCGCGGAGGCGGGGCGGGGCCGCCGCTGCCCGGGGTCTCGCTGTCCGGCCGGCGATGGGNCAGTGGCATCCGGGTGCTGAAGGTGAGGAGGGGGCCGGGGCCGGGGCCTGGGCGGCGTGGGGTCGGCATCCGTATGGGGCGGGGGCGACTCGTCGTGGTGGGGTTCCCTCGGGGGCTCGGCCTTGCCCGCCTCGACCTTGGTGGGATGGCCATTAGGGGCCGGGGTCTCCCCGTACCCGCGTCCAGTGGCGCGGTGCGGCCCGGCCCGGTCCGGCCCGGCGCGGCCGGCTCCTGAACACAGCGGGGCTCGGCCGCGGCCTGTGCCGAGGGACTGCCTGCGAGCCCGGCGGCGGAGACAGGCCGGAGCGGTCAGCCGCGGCCTTCGAGGCAGGAGGAGGAGGAGGGCAGCCAGACGCAGAGACGGCAGCTGACGCTCTGGTTTGTGCTGTCTCGCAGAGGAACGTGAAGCGCAACGGGAGCAGAAGCTGTTTGAACAGGAGTCGGTTTGGTTCCCGTGAGAGGGGATGGCTGAAAGAAGACGTAGGACGAGGCTGCGTGTATGTGCATGGGCGAGATGCTGCAGCGGCTGCTTCTTCAGACTTGCGCTTGGTCCTCTGCACGGTGGACACCCCAGCGTCTGAGATCTGTGATGGAGAAGGGAGGAAGAACCTTTTCTTACAACTTCATGGAGACCTGGTCAGGTGAGGTCTGGGAAGGGATGGATCTGTTAGAGAAATATTTGCTGTAGCTTTGCAGGGCTGCGGTCGCTGTCTGCCTGCCTGTGTTAGTAGGGCAGGTATGGAGCAGATAGAGGTGGCAGGTAGCAGCTGGGTCCAGCCTTGAGCAGTGAAATTGATAAAAATGAAGTAGTGGTGTGCCGTTTACACATCTCTTAGTTAAGCCATAGGTGTTTTAACTGGGAGGATTTGGCTGGTGCACCAACTAGAAACATGTTCTCATTTTCTAGGTAGAGGCTGCTATTCATCCACATCTCTTACCTTCTGTATTACAGACATAGAATGGTTTAGGTTGGAAGTCACCTCAAAGATCATCTAATTCCAACCCCCCACCATAGGCAAGGACACCTCCCATTTTCCCATTGAGAAAATGTAAGCTATGTAAGAGGCTGTAAACAAGCAAAGCATCTAAGGTACTTTTATGTCTATGCTTTGTGATATTTACATGTTGGTAATTTTTTGCTAAGAAGAGTTTCCAGATAAATAATTAAAAGTAGACAGAAAGATAGCGTTGTAAAGGTTATATAAAGAAGGCTTAAGCATCAGATTGCATGTTTTATGCTTGCTATTGATTTAAGCTGAAAATAGACAGCTCAGGGTTTAATATGCATGAACTTTATGCTCCTCTAGGTTTACAGGCCCCTATTAGGTTTGTTAAGATTTAGATACTGCATTTATTCTTCTGTGGTTAAGATACAGTTATAAAGTTGCCACTCCTGTTCTTGGGGTTAAGGGAGGGAATTACTTTTGTGTCCTTACTGGAAGACTCAGCAGGATAGACACTGCAGGCTGAAAAGGGCTAGTAGCTTTTTTTGGGTTTTTTTGTAGTGAAGTGGAAGTCACAGATTGCTTGTGTCCAGATTTTAAAAGGATGGCATGTGTTGGATCAGAGCAGGGGAGGGACTGCTGGTGGCAGTAGATGCAGAGAATAGGATGTGGTTAAAATTCATTGTTGAAAGAAGTTATTTAGATCCATTTGCCTTTCCCAGCCTGATTATTGGAACCAAGGGGAACCTGGTTAGAAACACTAAATGTATGAAGATAGGTGGACACGTTCAAGTGTCTATCAAGGCAGCTGAAAATCTCCCTTTGTTGCCTAAAGAATTTGTAAAGAAATGGGCTTGTCTGGGACTCTTATACAGTGAGATTTTCCAGCATGTAGAAAGAAGAGCAGACTCTTTACTGCAGATCATGAAAAAGGTACAGGTAAAGTGTGTATACATGTTCAGAGAGGAACATGTTGACCTTTTTTGCTTGTGAAATGGCTTTTCTGTTTGAATTCTCTTCTGTATCTATCTTTTCTCATGGTAGCCATGCCTGTCTGATTTGGGACAGGATTTCCACTGGATAAGTGAATCAGCCCATTGCCAGTGTTGGGAAGCAAATACCAAGTTCTAAATGTTTGCTTCCCACTCTTGTTCCCTCTTGGTATGTCTAGCACTTCATCAGGCTTCATGGGGGGGTTCTTGATTACAGAGTGGCTCTTCCTTGCGGTTCTCAGAATGTATTTGCCACAGAAGAGATCTCTGGATTCCTTCCTGCTAGGGCTGTTCAGTAGTGAAATGGGAGTTACCAGTATTGCTTCAGTATTGTTAGCAACAGGAGGCAGGCCCAAGTGGTACCTGCTCGCATGTCCACAGGAAGATGACAGAATGCTCAAGATATCCCCATGCCCTGTTGAGATAATTCTTTCTGTGAACAAACTTTGCTGATTAATTTAATAGTATGCTTGCAAATACAAATTACAGTGTTAAGTGTCTGATGGCGTTTTACCATAGATACCTTTGTCTCCCAAACAACCCCTGAATTCTTTGCCCTTTTATTGTCAGTAGGTGGCTTGCTCTCAGAAGCTGGGTATGGCAAAGGTTGATGAGGCACCTGACTCAGAAGACTAAAAGCTGGACAGTAAATGCAAGAATAACAGAAATATTTTTGCATGTTCACGTTAAATGCTTAATGGTGTCCTTGTGATCATTCTGCCTTTTGCTTTCAAGTCTGTGCACAGAAAATCAGTTTCTGTCAGAACATTCCTTTTTTTTTTTAACTTGACAGTGCACCTAAAGGATCTTTAGAGTTCAGCTAGATAGAAACTTGCCTTACGTTGATACCCTTTCCTATTCAGGAATTACACCTTCCTGCAGAGGATAGAGTTAAGCAAAAATAGCACAGGTGCCATCTTTGGTCTGAACACCTCTCATGGTAAAAATTTACTACTACTTTTGTTGACTTTTCTGTCTCCTTACTGTTTGCACCTTCCCTTAAATGAGCTGCTTCTCTGACCAGCAGAAGCATCTGATACCTGATACGTGATACTGATGTGGGTATAACAGCCTATATCAAATAGCAGCTGCTGTGACAGCCAGTGTGCTTTCCGTGTGTGCAGGCATTCAGGATGTATTGCACTGGGTACATGTGATCATATGCCAGTTTGAGTTTCCCACCATATTGCTGTCTTTCAAAGGAGAAAGCTGTAATTGTTGCTTCTGGAATCTATCAGCTGTGATCACTTCAATAAGGAAATTCTGTATGGAAACTGTCATTGCAGATACTGGGTTTGGTTTTATACTTTCCTGGCCTATCCTAGGTTTTGTTAGTGGATCACGTGGCTCTTGCAAGAACTTGGAACAGTGATCCATTCAGTCAGGTGTCTAGAACATCTCCCAAGGCATTTGATGAATTACTCCCTGGTTTGAATACAATCTGTATGTAATGAGCTGGTTTGCTCATTACTCTGTGCACAGAGCCCTGTGCTCTGCAATGAGCTAAACGCATGGACCCTGCATGGCGTTTGCTGGGTCACAGACCAGCATACAGCTAGGGCTGAGAGTCAAACTCTCTGACAGGGGAGCTGAGAGTCAAATCCTCTTCCCGCCAGGGCTTCATGCTTGATGTGCGCATCATCTGCGGCGTGGCCAGTTACTGCATACTTAGGACTTTCTACCTGTAGATTTTTCTCTAAACTCAAATTCTTTTTCCAAATAGTGAAATTTGAACAACTTGAGGAGTTGTGCAGACGACTTGAAGAATTCAGAGGATTTTACCTTTTTGGTCAGGCTTTTGTTCAGTGCAGTCTATTATTTATTCCTGTTTCTAGTAGCTTGTGTGTTAATAGGAGACAGACATGCAGGTTTGCCACTTCCAAGATGACCTCAGAAAGCTCTTTTGAGGGCTTGACCTCACTACCACTACTCTCTGTAGCAAAAAAACCCCAAAAGAAACCCCAAAAAACAAAACGTAAACCTCAGTTGCAAATTTGTGGAAGTGCTTGACTCTAACCTAGATCTCAATAGAATGCACTAAAAAAAGACTGAGAGCCTGCATTTGAACTGAAGAAATCTTTGCAAAAGAGGAGCATGAGTGATTTTATTCTCTCATGAACCAATCTCTTGTCTTATGCCCATCTCGCAGGGAAAGAAAAGGCATTTAATGAATCAGCTTTTCATGATGGTTGTACACAGGGCTCTATCTTAGCTGGTCTTTCTCCAGGAGTCCCAAGAAGATAAGCAGTGTCAGTGATGGGTGATGCTCCTGGCTAGTAATCAGCACTGTTTGAATTTTGGTTTTGTTTTGGTAGCTATTTTCCATTTTATTTTGCAAAGCATGGACCTGATCCTTGTTTACAAGTTCTCTTAAGTATTTCAGAAGACTTCACATCAAAGATACAAAGTGGATGACATCATTGAATATTAAGTCATCCCAGTTACAGAGGGAATTCTGTGATACAGATTTAAACCTGGAGTGAGCACAGACTGAAGCACAGGAGATTCCCTCCGAAAATCAGGAAGCACTTTTCACTGTGTGGGTGATGGAGCACTGGCACATTTTGGTGGAGAGGTTGCAGATTCTCCATCCTTTAAGACACTGAAAACCCAACTGGACAAAATTCTGGATAACTGTGTCTGGATGGCCCTGGACTAGATGGTCACTCCAGAAGCTTGTTCTGAGTGCACTGAGTCAGTGATTTAAAAGTTTAAGAAAAAAAAACAAAACAGAATTCTCATCCCTGTGTTACTAATGCTAATGTATGGTCTGACTTTGGAAAAAGTACATATTTAAAGTCTTCCATTACTGTTCTGTGTGCTTTAATGCTGTACTTACCATGGAGATTAAACTCATTTTCTAGTCAGTGTAACAGGGGATAGAAATATCTGCACTGAATTGTTGGCAAGTTGAACAGCAGTAATCATCTGAGCTCAGTAATTTGCCATTACATGCCTTAAATTCCTGTGGATTCTGATCACTCGTTCAGTTTGCTTTGGAAAAATCAGGTGAATCTAGCTTCCACTTTTTTTTTTTCCATCAAAAAGGGCCTTTACAAATAATCGGGAATGTGGCAAAAACTGTCTTTGTCATACATGTATGTCCTAACATCTGGTTGGGATGCCAGAAGGGAATAGCTAGGCCTGTGAATTTGCATTAAACTGCACTGTTTGTTTCCTTTTCTTTATTGGTTTAAAGAAGGAGCAGAAAGAAAAGGCAGTCTTCCAAAAATTGGTTTTGTATTTAAAAAAAAACCCCACCACTTCAAAAACCCACAACAGGCCAGAAGTAGCAGCACCAATGGCCTGCACTGCTGACAGTCAGCTGATTACGTCTTGACCTTTAGCTTAATTAGTGACTATTATTCTGATGTATGAGTTTTGGAGTATATGTATGCACATGTCACACTGTTATCTCTGCTGTTGCTTTTGCTCACATTGGAAAGCATCACATTACGAGGAGTAGTGGGTTTAAAATTGAACAGGGAGGTTTAGACTAGATGTTAGGAAGAAGTTCTTTACAGTGAGGGTCGTGAAACACTGAAAGAGCTTGCCCAGGGAGGTTGCTGGATGCTCCCTCACTGGAGGTGTTCAGTGCTAGGTTGGATGAGGCCTTGAGCAACCTGCTGTAGTGGGAAATGTCCCTCCCTATGGTGGGCGATTGGAACCAGATGATCTTTGAGGTCCCTTCCAATCTAAACCATTCTATGATTAGGATAACTCCTAAAAAGAAAACAAAAATTACTACCAGTGATAGGGGTTGGTATATGAATAAAGAAGGTTTTCTGCTGGTTAAGGCAGCTGATATTTCATAATCTAGTGTGAGGTGTCCCTGCCCATCCCAGGGGGATTGGAACTAGATGATCCTTGAGGTCCCTTCCATCACATACAATTCTATGATTCAATAAATGGAAATTTAAATTCTGCTCATCCATTCAAGGACGGAATAGCAGCAGATTTCCAAGCAAGCCAGCGTTTTCAGGGAGTGATCCTTTAGGTGGATTTGATGATACAGATCAAGGTTTTCCTTCTTTCTCTGCTAAATAAAGCCTGTTTATGGCTTGCCAATATCTTTCTGATTATATCTCTCCAACTAGAGTCTGGAGTCTGCAAGGTCTAACGTAGTTTATTAGTCAGTAGAGGCTCCAAGATACAGTTTTTGAAGTTAGAGGAGGGGCATCATTTCATACACAGCCTTCTGGCTAGTAAGCTAATGCATTTCCATGTAAAAGAAAAGGGAGGAGAAAAGTTGCCCTAATGAGGCTGAGCAAGCATTAAGCAGTAAGAACTAGTTTTCTAGATCAGCTGCATATTAACTATGTTGGTTCAGGCTAGAAACTGTTAGCTTGCACTATAACTTTGAGAGTAATCCTGTTTCTGATCCAGAGGTCCTATGTGTGAAGTGCAAGAGTTGCAGTGTATGTTCTTGAGGTACCTGAGATAATTTTCCTTCTTGAGGTGTGCCCTGTTGACTGCAAAGGAAGTCTGGATGATTATATACTTGTAAATGTTGCATGGTTTATGAAATCAGTCCTGCCTTAAGTAAGAAATGGCACTGATAAAATTGCTAGTAGTAGTGGAAATATTATAATCATTTAAAAGAATCAGAAATGGTTTTGTTCTTCAGTTGAGAAGAAGTGGGAAGATTTGGTAAAAAGAGAAATCAAATATTTCACCTTAAGATGTGCAGTATGAATGATGTCTGCATGTCAACAAAGTTCAGTAGAAAACAGGTCTTACCAAACAAACTTGATCTTCATGCATGGAAATTTCAAGCTTGGTCGCCAGAGGCATTAGTCATTTATTGCAGTGTGTGATGATGGATGGGGCTCTGAACAGCCTGATCTAGGAGATGACCCTGCTCATAGCAGTGCTTTGGACTAGATGACCTTTAAAGACCCCTTCCAACCCAAACTGTTCTTTCTCTGTGTTTTGATGTCATTGGTAGAAAAGCAGTGTACAAACCGATGAAAGTCATTGGGTGGTACCTTACAAACTGGAAATGGTTATGCAGTGTAAGCAGTTTTGGATGAGGAGTTACTGTATGTCTGAATGAAGAAAGGTTCTTGAATGGCTTATGCCTGCTGCTTTTCCCATCCGTTTCCCTTGTGCAATGTAATTCAAGTGCAACAGTTGTTAAGTGCTACTTGACAAGCAGGAAGCACACTTGCCAGACTGTTTCAGGGGAGCAGAACAACCTGCATGTCAGTATGCCTTACACTTTAGCTGTGAGGAGACCCATTTAGTGCTTTTGTGTTTTCAAACTGCTTTCTTGTCTGTTTTGACAGGAGGCTGGAGCCCACAGAAAAACCCCTTCAGATTGTGTATGACTACTTGGCTCGGCTGGGCTTTGATGATCCTGTCAGAATACAAGAAGAGGCAGCAAACCCTGATCTCAGCTGCATGATTCGCTTTTTCAGTGGTAAGAAATTGTGTCACTGTTCCTGTAGATTTAGGTGCGAGGTGGAACTCAGGTGAATTCCATATCCTTGGACTACCTCAAACACCCAAAGTACCAGTAAGCATTTCTTAAAATAATGAATTTTCAAGATCCATGTGAAAAGCACTCTGTTGTTTTCTCAATCCTGCCTATGGCTTGAGGAAAGACAGCACCACAGTTCCTCTGTCTGAGGACACGTTGCTTACGGATATTAGGATGATTGCAGAAAAGTTTAAAACAGAAGCATTAGAGCACTGGAACAGCTCTAACAAGGAGAGGCTCTTTAGCCTGGAAAATGCTGAAAGGGTATCTCATCAATACATATGAATACCTTAAGGGTGGAGGCCATGAGAGATGAAGCTGGAATCTTCTCAGTGGTGGCCAGTGAATAGGACAAAGGGCAACAGGTACAAACCAGAACACAGGAAGTTTCACTTGACCTTAAGGAGAAACTTCTTTACTTGAAAGATGCCAGAGCACTGGACCAGAGGGGTTGTGGAGTCTCCTCTAGAGACTCCACCAGGTCAGACATATTCCTGTTCTTTTAAGTATTTAATTAAGTGAAACTTTCCTGGCCAGTAAGATAGTATAAACAGTAGACAGAATCCTTAAAAGCATCTGGGAGATTTGTCATTGTCTTGTAAAAAAAGAGGTCAGATGACCTAAAGTAAGTGTGGATTAGAAGGCTGAGACAGAATTCTGCTCTGCTGTTTAGTCATAGCTAGCAGTGCACACACACAGCTGTAGCAGTCAGTGCTGAAGTCCTTTCACTTGAATCATCATCAGGAAAACTACTTTATCCTGTAGCTGATTTTCCAGGCCATCCTTTATAGCCCAGGAGAAGCCAATTATTTAGTGGTTTCTGTGACTTCAGCTGACTCAACAGGAGTTTGAAATTGCTTTTCTATTGCATCTGAATGAGGGATATTTGGCAAGCATGTAAGTTTGCCCCAGTCTGTAATTACCAGCAGATTAAAACACACTGCGTGGCAGCTGTTAAAATGCTGCACTGGAAGGCATTCCTTGGTGGTTTGTCAGACATTGCTGCCCTGACTGAGGAAGCTGCTCGTCCCCTGCATGAGATCTTTCATTTAAAGTGCAACTTGCCTTTATTTATTCTTTGCAATCACCAATCTTGAGCAGTATAGCTGTGTCAGTATCGGTACTCACTGCTGAGAACGAAGAACAAATGGAGAGTAAATGCCATTGTCCCCTTTTTCTTCAGAAAAGCCATGTCAGGTGGAGCAGTTAGATCGGGTCCTGCTCTCTGGAGTCTACAACGTACGCAAGGGCAAGACCCAGCTGCACAAGTGGGCAGAGCGCCTGGTGATTCTCTGTGGTACGTGCCTCATCGTGTCCTCAGTGAAAGACAGCCACACGGGGAAGATGCACATCTTGCCTCTCGTTGGAGGAAAGGTGAGACTTCTTTTGCTTAGCTTCTCGTGGCTTAGAAAGGAAGAGGGGACTATAATGATGAGTATTATCCACAAGAGGTTAATCCAGGCTTTCGTAACAAAGTACTGCATTAACCTGTGCAGAGAGTTGTACAACCCCTTCTAGTTGCTTTGCTTAGGAGTAGTCTTAAGGCTAGTAAAATGAAGAGACACTAGTTCTGCTTTCACGTGAGCCAGTGCTGTGAGTGGGCATTCTGGAAGTTATTACTCCTTAGATCTACTTCAGCAGAAAGATGTTCAGAAGGATTTGCCTCTGTGTTTTTCTCCAATAACTTTACCCCTGTGTTTTCATCAAAAATATATTACTGGTAGTTGGTGTCCCAATTCGAGGCCAGGAGCTACCTGGCACTGGAGGGCAGAAGTGACTCTTACTCCTTTCCAAGAGTAAGACTGAGAATACTGCACACTGATTGGAAGTTTAAAGAGAGCTTCTATTTACATAAGCATATATGCAAGAAGCAATCAGGTAGAATAAGTACAAAACCCATTAGGCCCAAACTGGCCGTCTAGAATCCTCCTCCACCCTCAGTCGGCCTGAGGGTAGCCAAAACCACCCTCCCCAGCTGGGGCCTGCAAGGCCTCAGCAGGCTGCATGATACTGCTCACAATTCCCTGCCAGCTAGGAGCCATCTCCCCCACAAACCGTGAGGTAAGGAATGCACACTGTTCCTGGAGAGAGGGAGGGAGGAGAGGCAGGCAGGCAGTCAGGCACTGCCTTTTAAGCTGTGATACCAGAAGGTGGAATAGAATAACAATATTACAATACCCTGGGACGAGCAGGTCCACCCCTCTGGGGTGGGCCTCTGTCCCTATGGTTTTGTTAGGGGAGAAGTAGGACCCCTCAAACGACCACAGTCGTTCAGATGCACTCTCCTTGATGGAGTCCAGGCAGCCTGGTTTGTTTTGCATTCTGCCTTTGCAGGTGGAGGAGATGAAGCGGCGGCAGTACTCGCTTGCTTTCACATCTGCTGGAGCACAAGCTCAGACCTACCATGTCTCCTTTGAAACGCTGGCAGAGTGCCAGCGGTGGCACCGGCAAGCATCCACGGTGAGGCCTGGGAGGCTGCAGGGCTCTGGGTGGTGGGTGCAGGGGTACAGAGGATTTTCTGACACAGGCTGAGATGAAGCTGGGATGCTGGAGGAAGTACCCCAGGACACTTGCTGGTTTTCTCTCTCTCTCTTAAGTTGTTAGGATTACAGAGATTTTCTTTTAGCCTTCTCTCCTCTCTCTGCCTGTGCAACATTGGGAGGCAGCTCTGCTTTTTTTTCACCCCCACTGCACTTCTTGATAGTAGCTAGTCACAGGTCAGAGTAAACCCTGGGAAATGACTGACTTTACAGCCAAGAAATCCATAAATGGCACCCATTGCCATAGTTGTATCTGCCTTGAACTGTGCCCTGGACTGGCATAGGGCTACCCTGCTAAGTTTAATACAGAGATCATAGGTCAGCAAGGGAAGCGTAGCTTGTTCAGAGGTCTGTCATTATTCCACAGTGAAGTACAATTAGCTGCCTTTATCTCAGTGCTGAGCTACACTTTGACCTCATAAATATATATACACAAACACACATATAATGTCATGAAATGGGCAATGATTTCAAGATAACAGCAGGTCATGAAATATGGAATCAAGCACCAAAGACTTTGAAGGAAAGCACACAATTAGTGAAGATCAGTTCTTTGCAAAGTTTTTGTGAAATGCTACAAAACAATAATTTATGAAGCCTTTTAATTGTAACAGGTTATGGTTCAAGCATTACACCTTGAATAAGCTAACAAAAGAAAGTTGGAAGAAGTAGCTAGGCCAAGCAGAGGTTCTGTGTACCTTAAAGGACTGAACTAGAAAGTCAGCTGCTTCCTCTTGCTACTTGCACCTTTGTAAGACAGAGATTATACTTTCTCAGCAGTTTCCTTAGCCATAGACATGGTTTTCTCCAATAGATTGTCTCTCTTATAGTCTAAGCTTTTAGTTAGCACCTGTTGTGCATACAGAGCAGAGTTTTCTGTGCCCTAGTTGGTATCCAGGTACACATCCTTGTCACAGGGCTTGCAGAAACATTGCTGGCAAATAGTATAACTTGTGCTCCATGGACTCAGTTTCCTGCATGGACTGTACCTGGTGGGTATGAGGGGTTCTTTCATATTCTTGCAAATTCTTTACAAGTTGGATTCTTTGGCCTTCCATCACAACAACTTGTTTTGTTCTTCTGGAGAAAATTTGTTGCACAGCTGCAACTCTTTCCCCTTCTTTTCAGGTTGTGTCCATGCGACTTGGCATGGTTGATCTTTCATGCTACAGCCTTGAGGAACTACCTGAGCACCTCTTCTACAGTCAAGACATCGTCTACCTCAACCTACGACACAATTTTATGAGATCAAGTGGAGCAGGGAGTCTTGACTCTCTTTGCAGGTCTGCAGAGAATTAATATTCTTTTACATTTGGAGTTCTTCATATGTGTATCCAGAGATGAAGAGGAGGGGGAGTGTATTGCCCATTTTCATGTGGATTGTAAAAAGGTTGATCTTCAGGAAGCTCTGACAACTGAGTGGGATATGAGGTTAAATTGAACAGCACAGGCAGGCATCAGCTTCCTACAGCTCACAGTGTTCACGACTTCCCTTCCACAGTCTTTGTGCTAAGTTTGATCTGAGATGAGCCGTGTGGAGCAATGTGCTGTTTGTATCAAAAAGATGCAATATTAATAGAAGGCTGCTTGCTAAACAGAGAGTATCTTGGAGGGATAAAATAAAAGGTGAGGGAAAGCATAGTGCTGCTGTTGTGGGTAAGTGTAGGAAGAAGTACAGATCTAAAAAGGCCTGCTTTGGTAAGTTCTTAATGTGCTTTTGGAATTGGCAGGGGGCCTGCAGCTATGCTTTGAGAACTGGTAATGATCTGCTTTTAAGAGAGTAGGATTGTGTGATGGTATGAAAGCATGACATAGTCAGGTAAGTGAAGGAGCCTTGATAAAAAAAGAGTTAATCACTGACAACCATAATAATCTAGAGAAAGATTAGTCTGTTGATGTCTATGCTAGCTGTGCTGAAAAGAATTGAAGGAGTCAGTCTTTGAATTGTGAAAGCTGTTAGGAAGCCTGAAGTAATGCTGTCAGATGGCTCTGTGTTGGGAACACATTGTGCCTTAAGGAAAACATATTTGCAGAAACTGCAAAACAGCAGCCTTTAGTTTTGGTCTGGTTTTTTAGGGTTTTTTTGAATGTGTGTATTTTTGTTTAGTTTACCTCTAGGGGCCTGTTACCAAGTGATTTCATTTTTCTTCCTACAGAATGATGAGCTACCCAGATATCCATAAGGGTATACAGGAAAAAGGCTGTGCCCTCTAAGGGTTCTTTGCAGTTTTATTGACAGCCAGTCTAGTCTGGGTTTGATTCCAAACTTGTTTAAATGGTTTCTACCTAGTGAATTGTAATAGATTCTATCATTGGAAAAACTGCTTAAAATAGCTTAAGACTTTTGCTTTCTGCTTCTCTCCTCAAATGCATTGTATGATGTCGCAAACCATACCAGAACTTTCTTTTCTAAAATGCGGTATCCTTGGTCCACAGGATCAGCAAAGGGGCTTGAAATTTCTTTTGACCTTGCATGTAGTCTACAACAGATCTGACATGTCAGAAACTCGACTCTTTTCCTGGCAGTGATTATCTGATGAAGCTGAAATCCTCAAACAAACAAAAGGCATAAAAGAAGCCCTCGATTCACAGAGTCTTGAATAAACAGGTAGCCTTAGGTAGCCCACATAAGGCTGCTCATTGCCTTTTGAGAAGATGTTCTTTCTGAGGTTTTTCATATATTTATTAGGACACAGCCCCCAAACTTTCTCACTTGCAATAGATGTTACCAGAGTCTAGAAATTGACAGTTCTGAACAACAGATTTTTTTTTGCAGTGATCAGATCTCTTACTCTGAGGAAATATTTGAAGCTCTAAAGTCTGATTAGCTATAACTGTAATTACCTTTCACAAAAAATAAGTAGCTAAAAGGGGAAATGTTACTCAAAGGAGCAACCCCACTGTTGTGTTACGTCTTCTGGTGTATTTTTTATGCAACACACTGCCTTTGCAGAATCTCCCTTTTCTGGGAAACATTACCAAGTCTGATCTCTGTTAACCAGTGCCAGTATGGGCTCCTGAGGAGAGGATGGTCATGCCATTGACAATTCCTTGCTCTGTTTCCACACCTCTTTGCTGTAATCTTGGTATGTTCTGTAAGACCACAGACCAAAACTTGAGGAGCCATAATATTATATGTGATTCATGTATAGAACCTGAATGTGAGTTGGGTTTGCATTCCATTCCTGTGTACCTACTGCTTGAGAACATTGGTGCAAAGGAGGAGGAAGAGAAGGGAAACTCAAAACGGCTTCTGAATATTGTCTTCCCCACTGCATACAGCAGTCTGCTCAAGGAGTCTCTAACTGAGCTTTGTCATGTACCAGTTTCCCTCCAGCTTTTTAAAATATTAATGCACTTTTTCTGCTTGCTTCAATATTGTTGCAGAGGGACAAGTTCTAAAAATTGATTATGTTGTTGCATTTAATGCTATGCCTCTTCAGCAGCTTCCCACCATACTCACTTTCGTTAAAGCATTTCCTGATTCCAAAGCCAGAGAACTGTTAACCTAAATCTCTTAAAGTTGACCACATTAATAAGATAGATCAAATCTACAGTTTGTGCTCAGTTTCCTCCTTTTCCATTATTGTTGTAAAGTTCAGTGTGCAAGTTCCTGATTTTTGTGCCATTATTAAATCTTTGCATCATACAATGTGTTCCCTTTAGGAAGGCTATTACCAGTGCAGCATCTTCAGCTTTCAGTTGCATTGCAATTGTGTGGCTGCAAACAAAAAATGCCTATGCCCTTATTTATATAACAGAGTCCATTCTCAAAGCAAACAACCCATGTCTAAATTTCAGATATGCTACCTCTTTAAAGAAACCAAAACCAAACAAAAAACCTCCCCCACCCCCCAAAAAAAAAAACTTTTACAGCAAAACAGAGAAATAGAATGAGAGGATTCCAAGTATACCAAATCTGAAAAAGGAGTCACTATAAAGAAAATCATTCAGAACTTTTCCATCTTATGCTTCAAGGCATCTCAGGTTGGAAGTTGCAATCTTCCTCAAAACTTACTAACTTTGGGTTTGTTAACTCCATTAAAAACATTTGCTTCAAAATAAGAGCTACTTGCCATTGCCTAGTAAAAGACATGACAAGTAGAGCAGATGAATGAATTACATGTTTCCAAGAAGTACTTCTCTGGTACCTCACATTAGGTTTGCAATTGTCTTACAAAAGTATGAGGTTGTTGAATGGTGGAGATTGCTCTCTGCCTTGGTAAAACATGATAAGACAAGAGGAGATGGCCTCAAGTTGCACCAGGTGAAGTTTAGATTGGGTATTGGAACAAACTTCTTGACTGAAGGGGTTCTCAAACACTGGAGCAGGCTTTCCAGGGAGATGGTTCAATCCCCATCCCTGAAGGTGTTTTAAAAGACACAGAGATGTGGTGCTGAGAGACATGACTTAGCATCAGTCTCGGTAGAATTAGAGAGTGGTTGGACTTGATCCTAAGTCTTTTCCAACCCAAATGATTCTTTGATTCTATTATGTGGGAATTATTTTTTTCTTTTATGAAGAGCTCAGAACCTCTTGCACATTACCCCATTGCCACCCTTAATTTCTTCACTTTATTTGGACCTAGCAAGGTGATAGGGTGAGTTGGAATAGGCAACAGTCTGTGAAGCACAGGTGGAATTGTAGTGACTGAGGGCTGTGTCAGTACTTGTGTGGCTGTATCTGTGGTACAGTCTGCTGAACAAATGGCACTTCAGATGTGCAATTTCTTCCAAGGACTTCTGGGTGAAGGTCTTGGGGTTTCTATGCTAAAACCATGGTATCATGGCTAAAACCATGGTATGGCCACTTTCAACATTACCACCAAGATTAAAAATACCAGTATCTTGAACCCAAATTTGCATGGAAACCCCCACAAAGAGGTAGCTAACTGTATCACCAGTGTGCAAAGACTTAAAAATTCTGTTTGATTGCTTTGAAACCATGGAGATTTGTGAATTAACTAGTATTATTGCCCATAGATTTTCTCAGCTGAAGAGCCTGAACCTGTCTCATAATAGACTGGGAGAGTTTCCTGTGTCATTGTGTGAGATCTCTACTCTGACAGAGCTTAATGTTTCCTGTAATGGACTCCACCACTTGCCAAGCCAGATTGGCAAACTGTTGAAGTGAGTATATTCTTTTTATCTGTAGTCATAAACACCCTTGGTGCTTCTTTTGGGCACAGCGGATGTGAAGGTACTACTTAGGGAGGTATGATTGCTGGGGCAGCCTGTTCTTCCCTCAGAGACTTGAATGGTGGATTTGACTCCATCAGGGAGTCAAAAACCAGGATGTCCAATAAGGTTTTTCTTGAAACTATCACAGTTTGTTTATATAGTTGCCATTTTAAATCACCGATACGTAGTGAGTTACCGTTCATAATGTATGACTTCCTGCTTTATCAGTTAAACATAAAAGGTATGTTTACAGTTAGGTAAACTTAACAGTTGTAAAAGGTCATACTGAAAATGCTAAATGTAATGTTCACTACTCTTTGCTTAATTATTTTGTTGCTCTTTTTCACTGTTGCAGTCTCCAGACCTTCTGGCTTGATGGGAATTTCCTCACATCCTTACCAGAAGAGCTGCAAAGTCTGCAGCAGCTCAGCTGTCTTGGGCTTTCCTTCAATAACTTCTGTGAACTGCCAGCAATTTGTGAGAAACTTGTCCTCCTAGACAAATTAGCCCTGGCTGGGAACTCAATAGAGACCCTAGACCTTGCAGTGCTGAACCGTATGAGTCACATCAAAAGTGTGGACCTGAGGTAAGGGAGGGGGAAGCTTGCATGCAGATTGTACAGCAGAGCTGTGTAACTTCTGCTACCTCTTGCAGTAAACTAGGTGTGATTATTATTTTTCTTACTGAGCCTTTACCTTTTAGGGAGTTCTGTTTCTGAGGGCACGCAGAATTTACTAAGAGAAGCAAGGTTAACTGAGCAATGCCTGAAGCCACTGAATATGAACGCAGTAGCTCTTTGAGCTCTCCTACCCTTTTTGCCTGCCCACCCTCCCTCCCTTCCCCCTTAGAGATGTGATTCCAACTCTCCAGGCTGCCCACTGCAAAGCTTTCAGAAAAAGACAAAGAACTTTTTGTCTGTGGCAAGGCAATCTAGTACCCAGTCTCTGCATTAGCTTCCTGTCAGTACAAAGTAGCTGTCCCCTGACCTGGATTCTAATTTCTAGGCTGATTATCGGAATTTCTTAAATAGTGGGGAATGAGTGAAATCGTTTCACAGACAAAGGAGATGTTTTCAATTGTATTCATTGCCTGAATCCACCGTTGCTTTTCACACAATTTGCTGAGCTCACCTTTGGTATTAGCCTTCACCAGAACTCTTCCTTTCCTATCCTTTCTTCTGTCTTCTTACTGGTGTTCAGTGTCCTATTTTCTGACTTTGTAACTCTTATCTCTGAGTGTTTAGGCTGAACAACCTGAAGAGGGCATTAGCTGACACTCTGGAGGGGAACAAATCTGTGACTTACATGGATGTACGAGACAATCAGATGACAGATCTGGATCTGAGCTCCTTGGGCAGCCTGGAGCAACTGCACTGTGAGAGGAATAAGCTGAAAGAGTTGACACTGAGTGGCTTCTCCCTTCGGGCCCTCTATGCCAACAGCAACTGTACGTCTCTTTGTCTTCTTCACCTGCCCTCTTACACACACACACTAAATATTTACGCTGGTGTTCCAGTAGTGAGACTATATGTGATGGGTCTTTTGAGGTTAGCTCTTAGGGATCACATATGCATGGATGTGAGCAAGCTGTGTAACAGGGGAGGTTGTGGTGTCGAGTAGCTGTCCAATAAATTTGTATTTCAGTGAGATTTGTTTGGGAGTCCAGAAATAAAAATATGGTTCTTCCTTGTTCTGGTGCCCCACGTGACATATGGAAAAGTGGGGTATTGAGGCACTCTAGTGCCATGTGGCAGATAAGGATTAAGTATGAACTGTCTCTTGGGAAGGATGAGACCTTGAGTGTTCATAAAGTGAGACTGTGAGTCTTGTTTCCTAGCCAGTCTGTCTGGTTCTCTCTGCTGTTTTCCCTCTGAAGCTCTGCAATCACAATTATTTCCTTTACTTCATCAGGTCTAACAGCTGTCAATATTTATCCGGTTCCTGGTCAACTGACTTGTCTAGAACTCTCTCAGTAAGTGCCTATACACTACAGAATATAACAAGAGTGTCTGGACAAATCTGCTGCTCTCTGCAGAAACTTTCTGGAGTTTTTAAGCTTTGGGAAGAGTTGAGGGCAATCAAGGGAGGGCATTCCATCTTTGCAATAGCACTGGAAAGCACATCACTAAAGAACGATGAAAGTGTCCCAGACCAGAAGCTCCTCTGACCCAGGATGACTTGTCTAGATGACCAGCTTTAGGCCATAAACAGCAAAAACTGCCAAGCAGGGGCCACTGAAATTGTAGCAGCTTACTGGGCTGAATGGGGAGAATCTGTAGATCAGACATTTAGAGTAGCTGCCAGTGATCTCTGCCTTCAGCTTTGTTGCCTTTAGAGCAGCACTGTGAGATCTGTAAGACAGGACGTCTAGAAGACCTTTTGCTGCAGTTCATGACTGACGCAGAATAGCATAGGGTGGCCTGTTCTGCTGATGTGAGTGCTGAACATAAAGCCTAACCATTGGAGCCTTGCATTAGTACTTTCTACCAGTCTCAATGTACATCACACAGGCAGCTGTGAGAGAACATCCATGTGACTGGCCCAAGTACTGTTCATTTCCTGCCTACTTTTTTTTGTTTGGCTGTCACTAATGTGGTGCAGCTTTCAGACAGGTTGTGTTCCATACAGAGTGCTGGTGTCTAGCTTTTCTTTCTTGCTTTTTTCAGCAATCAACTTCAGTGTGTCCCAGACTGGGCCTGCGAAGCAAAGAAACTGGAAGTTTTGGATGTGAGCTACAACCTTCTTGTGGACCTTCCATCAAGGTCAGCAAACATTCTTCTACAGAGCTGAGCTTTCTTCTGTGGTGAGCTGAGTGGGGAGACAGGAGCAGTGCTATTCCAGTTGCTTTATTTCTTGTTGTGCAGAGATACAATCCACTTGCTTTCCCTGTGCAGCATCGAAAATACTCTGTATTCAAATGTTGGAAAGAACTGACTTCTAAGTCAGCTTCCTAACAGAAGCAAAGTAATTTTATCTTGTGCTCCTGGCTTCTACTGCAGCTGTTTGCGCCTGAAGTGGAACACACTACTATAATTTGTTTTACCTAGTGTCTGTGATCACAGGTCGTGGATGAGACCTTAATGTACCTTGCATTGTCCCACATTTCATCTCTTACCTTTCATAGAGAGACATCACAGAGATACAGCTGATCTCAAAAGTTGCTTTTACAACGTGTCATCAGTCAGCTTCTTTCCCCCTCTTTCCCATTCAGTTTCTGCAGAACTGTAGTAAAGGGGAGCCAAGAACTAATACAACTCTGCAGATATGCAAAGAAAGACCTGCAGAGTTCAGACACAGAAATAAATATTCTAAAAATAAATGTAAGCATTTTTAGAGATTTGTAAGTGCCAGAATATGCTGTGTTGCTGTTATTATTAAATATTTTTATACTTTTACTCTTTGGGGATCTCTTCCAGTATGTGCTTGTTATCAACACTGTTAAGTATGTTTTGTGTACAGTTAGAACTTTGCCAGCATTGATTTTCAGCCATTGGTCAGGTTAATCCAGCAGACTAAATCTTAAAGAGCCTCACACAAGGGAATAGTTCACTATGAAATTGTCTTTTACACTTAGTTGTCTGAAAACAGAATTGTATCAAAGTGGTGTGCAACAGTAAGTGGAGCCAGCTCTGGATGAGTCAGTTTGAGTAAGGAAATTGGTGTATCTGCATTTGGATGTTTTTTTTTCTCCCCACTATAATTAGATTTGAGAAGCCACAGCATACAGAAAAAAAATTAAGTGGCCCATTGGTTCAGCTTTAGCATTTTTGGCTTCCAAACTGTTCTGTACAGGGCTCTCAGAATGAAGTCCCAAATTAATATCTCGCACAAATGGGCAAGGTGGTTCTGGACTATGTCCAGGTGCATTCAGATCCCCTTTCTCAAAATTCCTGTGGGCAGTTCTCTGCAGTTAGTGGGGATAGAGGCTTTTCCTTCAACAAGCATTGCAGTTCTGGAGAATGTGACAACAGCCTCAGCAGTGATACCAGAGTGCTGTGCAGCCTGTTAAAGCTCTGAATTTAAGCTGGCACAGGGGAAATATTTTTTTTCTGCTTCAAAGTGAAAACAAGTGTTTAAATCCATCCTTTGTGACCTCTCTCTATCTTTTCTTACCTGAGGGAATGCCAGGCATATTCACACAAACTAACATCACAAGGAGCACAGAAGGAAACATAGGTGCACTTGCAAGTGACTGAGGCACCTTACCACGTGTGGTTTCCTACTTTGTCATTGCTTACGTTTTATGGATCAGTGCATTTTCTTTTTTTTTCTGCTGTACAATAAAATAATAACAGATTAAATCCTACCTTTTCACATTCTGTGGATGTGAAGAGGAGTGAAACAAGCTGATAGAAAAAAACTTGTGTCTTTTTAGAATCCTCAGCAGCTTGAGCCTTCAGAAGTTGATGGTGGGGCACAACCGTCTGCAGAGCCTTCCTCCTCTTCTAGAACACATTCCACTGGAGGTGCTGGACCTTCAGCACAACCTGTTGACTAAACTGCCAGAGACACTCTTTGTCAAGGCTCTGAAGTGAGTGGCAACAGCAATTGTCTTTTGCTTGCATTAACCTTTGGAGCTGTACAGGCTGACAGTGGCATCTGCATGACTGTCCTTGCAAGGTGCCATTTGCATAAGAGATAATGAGACATGCACTTCGAGGAGGTAATTCAGGTGCCAGAAGGGAAGGTGTCAAGCAGATTTGAGGGTATCAGTTCATGTTACAGGAAAACAGAGGCTTGCCTAACCCAACAGCCAACTGGAGAGTTGACTTCAGTTGTAGCTGTTTCTCAGGTCATGTTACTGTCTGAAGAGCTTGTCTTTAAGAGTAGTGGAAGAGGAAGAAAGCCATACAGATTTTCAGGTGTTATAGCAGAAAGTACATCAGGCCATTGGAGAACAGCAAGAGAAACCTTTACGAGTGAACAGCCCTTCATAACTGTCTATTCAGACATGAGTCAACCCTCCTTTTAAAGACTCTGAGTGAGAGCTGATGTAGTCAGCTCACCACCGTTATCCACCACCTCCATAGGCTCTTTAGTACTCACAGTTCACTGTAAAATGCTGTGTGCATCTGCAGTGCTAGATAGATAGTAAGTCAATAGTAGGCTCATAAATCTTAATGTGAGTAGGGATGTTAGTGTGTTGTCTGGCCTTCTGTCTAATGCTGTTGTTCTGTCTGCACTGGCATTTTTATAGCTCCTTTTCCTGCTGTTAGCGGAGTGCTTTAAATTACATGAAGTCTGATTTTTGCACTTGCTATGGTTAGCCTCAGGTACCTGAATGCATCTGCAAACAGCCTGGAGTCCTTGCCCTCTGCATGTACAGGGGAGGAGAGTCTGAGCATGCTGCAGCTGCTTTACTTGACCAATAATAACCTCACAGATCAATGCATCCCTGTCTTGGTGGGACACCCGAGCCTAAGGATCCTGCACCTGGCAAACAACAACCTACAGACCTTCCCTGCAAGGTAGGTGAGGCTGGTGGGTAAGACAGTGCTCACCAGAAGGGTGTTGCCTGCCTTACTGCAACTGTATGTGAATTGGTGCCTGTGGCTCATTGACAGAAGCCTGCCATTCCTACACACTCATTGAGGAATAGCATGCAAAGGGGCACTGGCACAGAGCACCATTGCCTGCAGTGCTTCCTGTCCCTCTAATTGTGGTGGATGTGTGTGTGGGGATGGGGACAGTGTTCCTCCACAGCCTCAGGGCTCCTGGCATGCAGCTTGCTGTGCTGCTGTTTTTTGCTTTTCAGTCTTGCCAGAAGACCCTCAGTCAGACTTGTGCCTGTGCAAGCTTTGCCATGATTCTTCCTGGTACTTTTTTGTGTAAATCTGGTTTTTCTTGCAAAGCACACTGACACAGTTCAGGGCTTTTTGCCAGTTTTTAAGTTGAGACACTGCAATCTTCTGCTCTGGCGCTTTACAAGTCAGGCATGAAGGATCTGTTAGGTTTGGGAACCCCCAGCTCTTACCAGAGCATTTCTTAGGACTTTTGGTGTCCTGTCAGTAAAGGAGAAATGTATCTCATCAAGAGCAATGTCAATGGGTACCTTATCTGTGGGCTTAGAGACAAGTTTTTGCCCAAAAGATGTAGTACTCTTTTGTTTTCCTTCCAGCAAACTTAGTAAACTGGAGCACTTGGAAGAGCTGAATCTGAGTGGCAACAAATTGAAAACGATTCCCACAACAGTAGCAAACTGCAAGCTACTACACACCCTTATTGCACACTCAAATGAAATCAGCATCTTTCCAGAGATCCTGCATTTGCCACGAATTCAGGTATTTGTGTGAAGAGGGCAGAGAGGTATAAGGGGAAAGTCTGGGATGAGTATGAGGAGTAACTGGGGGAGAAACTGGAGATCCCAGCATTCTGCTTGATCTATCCAAGGAGAGGGCACAGAATATGTATTCTAAATCTGTTGTTTCTCCAAGTTGATCAGACATGGCTCATCTCTCATCTTTGCCAGCCATCTCTGTGTGTATTTCTGGTTTAGCATTTGAGACAGCAGGGAGTGTTACATAGCTGGGCAGGTTTGTGTATATAGGCCTGCTGTTACCTTTAGTATGAGCTGTTCTTTCATCATTGGAGTCCTGGCTATTGCAGGTGGTAGGTATTTGCTTCTTCTGAATTGTTCTCCTAATGATGTCATGCCCATTTTCATGACCTGTTTGTGGGACACAATCAGTAGTGGGGCCATATGACATTGGGCAGCAGTACTGGAGTAACTGCTCATGACTAAGAGCATTTTCTTTTTCTTTGTGGTTTTGGTTTTTTGGGGGTTTTTTTTTATACTGCAGTTTGTGGACTTGAGCTGCAATGAGTTAACTGAAATCCTCATCCCTGAGGCACTGCCAGGTGCCTTGCAAGAGTTGGACCTGAGTGGAAACACAAACCTGGTGCTAGAGCACAAGACACTGGACATTTTCAGGTGAGCCATGGAGATACCAGATCAGTAGTGATCTGGGAAAGGTAACTCTTGCTGGGAGGGGAAATGGGATAGAAAGTGTGTATCACAACTCTGCATAACGTTACAGTGTTCTCTGCCTGAAGCAGCTGAAGTTTCCTGTCTTGTAGAAAGGGAAGAGTCTAAGTCCAGGTCCAAATTATCAGAGTAAACAAACAATTTCTCAAGTGATATGAGGTTCTCCCAGCTGTCTCTGGCATAAGCAGATATTTTCAGAAGGCCAAGACCTTAAACTCCTCTCCGTGGTGCAGTTCTTTCCACAGACTGCTGTCTAAAACTCTAGACTGGACAAGGTCCTTTAGCCATGAACTGTTCAGCAGGTTCTAGGAGAGGATGACTTCCGTTTTTCTCTCTCTAGTCACATTACCACACTGAAGATTGATGCTAAGCCCTCCCTCACAGCAGATGCAGCACTCACTTCTACCTTCTGGAGTCATGGAGTGGCTGAGATGGCAGGCCAAAGAAATAAGTGAGTATTGTGGTCTGCTGAATGCTAGCAACATCTTCTCGGTGCTAGGTGGAGTACTGCTAAATACCCAAGCAGGCTTCTGCTCAAGGGCTCATCCACCACTGCCTCTCCAGATCTCTTGCTAAGTTGCAAAGCATCCACATTGTCCTCTCTCTCAGTTCTCATGCTTATCCTGGGACTCCTGCACTTGGCTTCCCACCCTTTATTTCTCTTTCTGGCTGTGCCTGAGAAGGAGGGTCTGGGAGTTCCAGAAATGGAACACAGCTGTACATTTCATTGGACAGTGAACATAAGGACAGTGGCTTTGCTGCCCTGCAAGAACTGCACTCATGGCAAGGTGTCTGGTGGCCATGGTTTTGAGGACTGTGTAATCTTCTGAGACATTAATTGTGCTTGTGTGCTTCTCTAACAGGCTGTGTGTATCGTCCCTGGCACTGGGGAGCTTTGCAGAGGGGATGGAGGCTGTTTATGGCATGTTTGATGGTGACAAGAACGAGGAGCTGCCACGCTTGCTGCAGTGCACCATGGCTGATGTGCTCCTGGAGGAGGTACAGCAGTCAGACACCATGTTCATGTCCAACACCTTCTTGGTCTCCCACAGGTAGGACAGGGAGCAAGCTGGTCCTGGCGGGAACCTGCATGGGTATTTCACTTCGTGTATTAGGTGGGGTGAGGCAGCCCTCCAGAATGTATGTCACTGGAGTCTGGAGCTTTCCTGCATCTTCTCCAACAGGAAGCTGGGCATGGCTGGGCAGAAGCTGGGATCCTCCGCTGTCCTCTGCTATATTCGTCACGACGCGGCTGATGCAGGCAGCAACTTTTCTCTGACGGTGGCCAATGTGGGGACGTGCCAAGCCATTCTGTGCCGAAGTGGAAAACCACTGCCTCTCTCCAAAGTCTTCAGCCTTGAACAATGTTCAGAAGAAGCCAAGAGAGTCAAGGAGCAAAAAGCCATTATAACAGAGGTTGGTCTGGATCATCTTTACTTCAGCTTCTGCCCTCCTGTAAAAGCTTAGTACAAACACAAGAGCTGTGCTGCCTTTACTACAGGAGAGAGGATGGCAAGGAAGTGTTGAGGTGACCTGTCTGTTGATCCCTGCTCTGCTTTGCTTGCTGATTAGCTATTCAGAATGACATGTGCCTAGAACACCCGTTGTGGCTTAAGAACTACAGGTACAGAATGCCAAGGATGGCTTGGGGAGAGGGGGAAGGAAAAAAATAGTTGTGGAGCTAAAGAAGGAGAGGTCTATAATACTATGCATGATTTGTGTGAGTATGGAGATGAGCCACTGAGGAGCAGAGCAGAGCCTGGGAAGTCACCTTTTCTCACAAACAACAAAATACCTTTGGTATTTCTTGAGAATTTTGACTCAAGTTACCTCTCATTGGATTTCCTCCATGGTTTAGTCATTGAAGGTACAGGATTAGTGGCCATTGAGACATGCAGAACGTGGATTAAAAAGTGTATTGCAGGTGAAACTTTTTAACACCAAAAAAAGTCAGAATTGTTTATTTGATTTATGCAAAATTATTAAAAATACTTCCTGGAGAACTCTGTAGTGTTTAACTTTCTAAACACTTGGAAACAAAGGAAGAGGCCCAGAGAATTGGAAAATATCTTCTCAGTGAAAATCTGAGAGATCAGTGCCAGTCATACTGGCTTTATGCTGAGTGTTTTCAAAAATGTCAGGGTGTTTGATAGAAGTGTTTCTGACAGGGACAATCTGTTAATGTGTGACAGCTCTGCAAGGTGCTGTATTCTGTTGCACTCTTGACTAAAAATAACTGTGGAATCAGTGTCACACAACAAACAGTTTAAAAACCAGCTGATGAATGGCTTCTGAAAAAAGGAAGTGAAATGGTTGTCCAAGGAGATTGCCCTGCATGTATCCTCTGCTGCTCTTTAATATGCAGCAGCAGCAACATCTAACACCAGAGAGCACAAAAAGCAGGAACACTGAAATGAAATTCACAACAGTGTGGGAGCTGTGTACTCCCTATGCACTGACATGGAAAAGGGGTGAGGGCAATTTTCTCTCCAGGAAATTAGGACCAAGCCGGCCAGGGGGACTGTTATGTTCCCTGCAGGAACAGGAGGGAGATAGTACCTCATGGTTACAGCAGTAGTGTGAGAAACCTACTTGTTGATTTCTTCCTCAGGATGTAGTGTCCACACTTCAGAATGTTAAGGGAGAGATAGTTGAGTAAATGCACAGAAATTAACGTTTGGACAACCTGCCGTGCACTGAGGAAGTAAAAAGTCACTGTCGTGCACATACTGGAAAAAACATTTTGTGTAAGACTCAGGACTCTGGTCCATGTGCTGCAGGAGGTCTCCCTGCTCATTCCAAAATAGATTGCTGCAACTCCAGAATGTGACAAAAACTCTTGTGGGATAAAAGTGTGTTATTGCCAGCGTGAGTGATGGGTGATTACTGTACCTGGGGATAAGGTACAGTGAATGTCTGTGCTGTGGCTCCTGGGTCCAGGCCCTCTTCTCTGCTGTAGATGTGTACTGGCATTTGTCAAGGCCCCTAACCAGTACGTGTGCAGGGGAAGGGTTGTGGTCCCAATGATCTAACAGCAGATCTAAGGCTACTGTCCCTTGTTTCTCTTGTCTGCAGGACAATAAGGTGAATGGTGTGACTTGCTGTACTCGGATGCTGGGCTGCACATACTTACATCCCTGGATCCTGCCCAAACCACATGTCAATTCCATTCCACTGACTGTACAAGACGAGCTGCTACTTCTAGGGAACAAAGCTCTCTGGGAGCACCTTTCCTACACAGAGGCTGTCTCAGCTGTGCGCCACCTACACGACCCGCTGGCTGCTGCAAAGAAACTCTGCACTTTAGCCCAAAGCTATGGTTGCCAAGACAATGTAGGTGCAGTAGTGGTGTGTCTGAACATCAGTGATGACAGCTGCACGTGTGATATGCATGGCCTCACCCTGCCAGGTTCTGGGGGATTTAGTTCCACCACCACCAAGCCAGCAACACCTTCATCTAGCAGTGGAATTGCTTCAGAATTCAACAGTGAACTGTCTGCTTCTGAGGTTAGCAGTGAAGTGGGTTCTACTGCTTCAGATGAACACAGTGCTGTTGGTCTTGATGGCAGTCTGGTACCACGACAAGAGCGACGTTGCAGCCTACATCCTGTGCCCCCTTCAAGCATCTTTCAGCGCCAACCTTCTAGTGCCACCTTCTCTAGCAACCAGTCTGACAATGGTCTAGATAGCGATGATGAGCAGCCTGTGCAAGGTGTGATGACAAATGGCAGTAAAGTGGAGGTAGAGGTGGATATCCACTGCTGCAAAGGAAAGGGCCTGGAGTCTGAACCTCTTTCTGCAGAGTACAGCTCCTCTGCTCCAGGGCCGGAGGATGACTCCGGGCTTGTCCTTGTCATTCGGAGACAGAATAGTGTAAACAGCAACACTGTGCAGAGAGGGGTCAAGGAAAAGTGTGAACTGCAAAAATCTCTTTCCACATGCTGTCTCTATGGAAAGAAGCTTTCCAACGGCTCCATTGTGCCCTTGGAGGAGAGCCTCAACCTCATCGAAGTAGCCACAGAGGCACCCAAGAAGAAGACAGGCTATTTTGCTGCTCCATCCCAGATGGAGCCAGAAGATCAGTTTGTGGTGCCACCTGATCTGGAAGAGGAAGTGAAGGAACAAATGAAGCAACACCAGGAGAATGGAGTAGATCAGGAACAGAAAGAGGAACATGCAGTGACTTTGCCAGAGGAGTTTGACACAGCTTTGTAACTCTAAAAGTACTGCTCCCAGATCGTCTGTCCCAGGAAGTTCTGACCCATAAGGGCTCTCTTGCCCTCCAAAGGGAGCTGGGATCCGCAGGGGGTACAGGCATCTGCTGCTTCCTTAATGGAGCTGAGGAAGAATTGAATGTGCTAAGGTCTGGGCTGTCCACTTTTAACTGCAGAGTCTCAGTTGTTCTGTGAACACTCAGACCAGCAGCTGAGCTCTGCGTTAGGGACTGTCTGGAAATTATGCAGGCACTAGGAATAGGTGTTCCAACACCTGTGTGTAGCTCCTTGAACCCGGAGGTTCTGCCAGCTCTGCAGGAAAGGAGCTGGCCTATGTGTGTAGGAGGTGAGGGGGCTGCTGGTTGAAGTTCTGTGAATATTTCTGATGCAGCCTCCTCCCCCCCCACCCAGCATCTGACATTGTTATTCCTTGAAAGAATACCGCCAGTTGCAATGAAGCTGACCCAAGAATGGTTTCCTACATTAATTGCAAGCACTTTTATTGATTGCACTTATGCTGTTCTGCTCCCCTTTAGCCCAGCACTTTATTATTTAGAGTTAGGGGAGAGAGCACTCCACGGCAGGTGTAGTGAGGGTTTTTCCTAGAGGGTGTTGTTAGGGCAGTATCAGGGTATCCGTGTTTTGATGAGCATTGGTGCAGGGTAGAGTGAGGATTATGATGCAATCAGCCTATGCAGGGTGAGAAAATACACAACGGAGTGATAAGCAGATGCCTACTGATGCATTTTACATGGAGCATAGTTCTGGACTGGCTGACTAAAGTCACGTGTAGAGCTGGCACTTCTAGCTGCAAAGCACAGACCCAGCTCAGCAGCAATTTGCCACCTCCATCATGGATGCTTCACAGTAAAGGCTTCCTGTGTCCAGAAGACATGAAATGAAAGCAGGAGCTCATGGTTGTTTCAGCCTAAGATGAAACCAGGGTGTAAGCAGTGGTATGCTCTAAGGCTAGTGAGCAGTGGGGCTGTCCTTCAAATGGCTGGCCAAATTAGTGCTCTCAACAACATAAACTTGTTCACTGTCTGTCAACTACAGCACCTTTGCTTGCCTCTGAAAACAGGAGTCGTATTCCAAATCCACAGCAACCTGCATTTCACAGTACATGCCCAATTTGGCCAGAGACAAGGTGGAAGCGTTCTTGTTTCTGCTTAGCTTTCAATGCAAAAGCAAAACTAGAACCTTTCACTGTAATAACATCATTACCAGCACTGGGAAGTGTTTAAAACAGTCCCACCAGGGGTGAGCTGGCTGGCCTGGACGCAGCAGATGCATTGTGTTTCTGTTAGGATTTTTGGTGCAGGGGTGTTAGTCAGCTGCCTACATCATCATCTTGTGTAAGGGTCATGAAAGATCACTGCTCCTGTAGCGTGCAGATCTGTCTTCCTTAGCTGGCAGAGAGCTGGACAGCAGCTGTCCCCATCACGTCAGTGGTGCAGTAATCCTGGCTGTAATGTGGGCTAGTGCCTTTTCTTCTTTGTTATATTTATGAAGAAAACTTGAAAGTTTCTTCTGAAGAGCTCTGAGGGGCTTGAGTTGTGTATTTTTGGATCAAATTCAGGCCTTGTTTAGAAGGAAATAGTGCAAGACTACTTCTGGGATTTTGTCAATCTTTTGACAGTCTAGTGGAGTTCTACTGAGATTTCAAAGCACCTTGAATTCCTTCTCACTATGAAAAAAAACTTATTTTTACCATGCACCAGAGGACGATGTTGTAGGATACACCTTGTGCTAGTTACAGTGTAATGATGAAGCAACCCAATTTTTCCCAGGGTTTAAACTCCCAGATTTTGTTCAGATACCTGTTTCGTTTGGAAATGGAGATAAAAGCTAATTCTTAGAGTCGCAAAAAACAGCATCATTGTAATCCCTTAGACAGACAACAGCAGAAAAGATTTAAAAACTAAACCCCACACCTCTTTCATGTTCTCTTCATATGAAGTATGCAGAAAAGGCTCATCTCAGTGTACTTCACTGTAACTTTTAATTCTGTCACCAGTGATAATTTCACCAAGTATCTGTGCCCAAGCTAAGTTTCTGCAAAGCAGCCTCTGTCCAGCGTGGGATGATGCAGGAATACACTCTTCTGAGTAAGACCTTGACCGAGCTTGCACTAGGACAGCGACACGTCAGGTTTCCATTTCCTGCACTGATGTGGAAAATTCCATGCATACTTACCAGTGTGAACCAGCAGCATTGCTTGGAGAGTTGGCACTGCCACAGGGAGGTAATTGTGAATAGTTCTACCTAGCTCAGTGGGGAAGGACTGAGTGAAATAAACTCCACAGGGGAGCATGCGGATTTCTGAGCCGCTCCTCTTAACAGTAGTGGCAGAATGGGATGCGAGGAATTCCTACTTCGCCTTCTTCTCCCGTGCTGTTTCTGGTTTCAAAGCAGAAAGGGAGTTTAAAACAGCCATCTCCTACTCTATGTGGGTTTGAACTGTCACAGCAGAACACACCTTGTTCTCTTACACTAGGTAGAGTCCATGGCTTTCTGTGTTTCAGCTGATGTTACAAACTCGTCTCACTCTGGGTGGCACGACCTGAGAGCTTCCCTCCAAGACCACCTTTCGTTTTTCTGCCTTCCTAGAGGCAGCAAGCTTCTCCTTTGTCTTCCTCACCTTACTAATTAACACCACCTTCGATTTCAAGCTCCCTAGGAGCACTGCTGCATGTAGAACAGGTATGAATGGGCAAGTCTAGTGAAGGACTCGTAGCAGGGGATAGAAAGTGTTTTCCCCATTCTCTTCCTGTTCTCCAGTCTGCTCCTATTTTCTATGTGGTTCTTGCGCAGATGCATCCTTGCCACAGAGCAACATCACTAAGAATGTTCCATTCATTAACAGACTTGCTGTTAGAGGTTTTCAGCTTGGGGTCATCAGGCTATCTTGTCCCTGCTGAGTAATGCCAGACCTGCCACGCTCCATGCAGCCACAGTGAAGTTAGGCTGGTGAGTTGGTTTGCCTGTCTCTTCAGTAATTCTGTCTCTGCTGGCAAGCATGCTTGCTAAGAACAGGTGCCCTAAAGGCACTGACCTGGCCTGACCAGAAAGACATCCATAAAGGTTACACTCAGTGATAAGTAGTAGGGAGCCCAAGTACTGAGGATAAGGGATAGCCTCTAAGTTATTGCCAGCACCAGGAACGGGCCTGGTGAAAGCAGCACCACAGTCTGCTGGGACCTGAACAGAATCCTTGACTAAAGGGGAGGTTAAAATCCTGTTCCAAGGGGCAAGTGTTTCCCTTTCTTGGGATGGGGCAGCTGTGAGGTCCTTGGACTTCAGGAATTTCTGCGCTCCTTCCAGATGGTGATGGCTTTCTTGTCACTTGCCAAAGGCCTTCAGTCAAGAGATTCACCTCTTTGGTTTTGTGCAGTCATCATCTGCTGTTCCATTGCTGTCTGAAGACTCCGGTGTATTTTTTCCTCTTTTCCACATTTTAAAATGCTACCTTTTTTTAAACTTGACTCATATGACCCAGCGCATGTTAAACCAATACTGCAGTGCACCAACTGTTTACTAAATAATCTTTTTTCATGTTTTGTTTTAAGGAGGATATTTTCTGTATCCCACTCTAGCATGCACCTGTAACAACCCCTGGTTTTATTGTGTACGGGAGTAGGTTGTCCAGTGAATGCACCTTCAGCACTCTGGCCTATGTTTGTATTGCTTTGGAGAGGCAAATAACGTAAGATTGCTGGAAAACACTATTCCATTGATTCTTTATTCAGATGTATAGAGCAGTCCAGGAAGGAAGAATATTTTTGCATCAACTTTTCAGCTGACTTAGCAATAAAGATTTTTACTTTCATCTACCTATATATTCTGATTCCGTTACTGCACGGGAAGGAATATGTGCAATATCACAGTCAAACGTGGCTGTGGCTAGCAGTAGCCATGCTGTGTGTTCTCCCTCACTGACCCCTCTCTGCTGCTTTTCTTAGCAGCCTCCCATACCTGCAGAGCATTATGAGGGTGGGATTCATTATACCAACTACTGGGCAGCTTTCTGCATCCCACCAGAGGAATCCTGCCCTGCGATCTTGCTTTGACTAGTACTGCATGCCTCTTTCTCACTGCACAGCTGCAGCAAGCAGGAGCTAGAGTCATTAAAAGAAACAGGACCATGGTGGACTGTCTACATAGCCCCTCACTGAGACACTCCATGCACCCACCTACTAAAAGGGAGGAGAAATCAAACCCCAGAGTACTTTGTGTGTCCCTATTTACAATTTGGTTTACTTTCATATCTCCAGTTCCGACAATTTGGTGATTGTGAGGCTTTAGTCAGTGGTGCTAGTGACCTGGAGCTACATCCAGAACAAAGCATGTTTCTGGTGTGTTTAGTTTGGTGCTTGGGTTTGGGTTTGTTTTTTATCAAATATGGGCAGAACTGGCAAGGCCAGTGGTTGTTTCATCTTCATATGGCCAGTGCACATAAAGGGCACTGCTCTGAAGTGACACTTCCTTCTGAGGCATGATTTTTGTGATTCCAGTGCTATTTTTCTTTTGTTAAATGTCCTATAAATTATTTTTCAAAGAAGTAAAGTTTACTTTTTTTTTTTTAAATAAATAATACAAGAGCAGTACCTCATTTCCCCCACTTGCATATTAAAAATGTAGTTTTGAAAACAATATTCTTCTATCTTAAACCACCTCTCTTAGCACTTAAAAGCTTTTGTCAGATTATCCCAACACAAGGCCTTGTTAAGCAAAATCATTGTATAAAAATGATACAAAAGACCATTTCATACAAAAATGTGCCTGCTCCAGGAGGGTCTGAAACTGGATTTGTGCCACTAATTGGGCTGACTGTATTCATTGTTTTGTAAGTTTATTTCAGGAGTCTCTGATAGCTTTACAAATGCCATGTTCAAAGTGTCCTGTTAGTTCCAAGAGACCTACAGGAAAGCAGTAATTGGCTGCCTTGATCACCCTGTTTTGGCTCCATCACTTTTGCTCTTTGTGAAGACATTTTCATCTACAGAAAACCACTGGTCAGCACAAGTATACAGTAACCACACTTGCAGCAAGACCTCACTGGAGAACAGGATACCCGAGAGAGGATGGGAAGGCTACCAGTGAAGCAGGCAGCTCATTAATCAGCTACCTGAGGACAGTCGTTCTCTGCTCTGGGACAGCCACCAGCTGAAGCCATCCAACTAACTTTATGCCCACTAATAATGCACACAATAATGCAAACTCTTTAGAAACAGCTTGACTGTACTGTAGAGCTGCACTGTGTTCTGCTGCAGTATTAAGGATGCCCTTGCCTAGAAGCAAGGGAAAGCAGACAGCTTTGTCTCGGGGCGAGGAGGGATGACAGAAATCATGACTGTTATTGGAGTGGAGAACTGATGCTACAGCTCGTCTAACTGTACTGGCTTGTGTTTCAGTTTGTGAACTGTCCTGTACCCCCTGGCAGCTAGGCCTGCACTGAGCAGGTATGCCATGACAGCTACGCTGCCTGAGAGGCCAGTAGCAATCTCTGCCCCGTGCAGGCTGCATCTAAACCCCTGATAGCCTTTGCTTTGGTAAAGCTTCTCTCTCTCTTTGCACACTGATGAATTATAAACGCCCAGCAGAAAATGGAAGAAATAGTAGAGAGCAGGCACCGTGCCAATTGCAATCACGATGTCCAGGATGCACTCAAGTAGCAGCCAGGCTGGGAAATGCCACGGTAACCGCAGAACGCCAAGCAAAATAAGAAGGCAAGAGAAGACCAGGAGACCTCCTCCCACGGCCATTGCAGCCCTTGCGATCGGCAGCTTTTGCAGGTGGAAGCGCTGGTCAAGCTGCTGGGCTTTTTCCCCGTCTGCTCCGCTGAAGCCGCTGTACGCCCCGCCAAAGTGGTAGTAGTAGATGTCCCCCAGGCCAGGTATGCCTGTGTAGCCTCCCGTCGAGCTGCCGGACACCGAGCTGCAGGCCACGATCAGCACGGCGAGCAGAGCCTCCACCACCTGGCACCAGGCTGAAAGGGGAAGGGCAGAGGTGGGCCCGCGGTCGGCCGGCGGGGAAAGGGAGGGCAGCTCCCGGAGGGGAAGCTGGGCCCGGGGGCCGCTCCCGCCGCCCGGGGCCGCTCCCGCCGCCGGCCCCCGCACCACTCACCCCTGCCCGTGCGCAGGTAACCGCAGCGGCGGCACTCCAGCAGCCCCGGCGCGGCTGCGCGGCTTCCTGGCGGCCCCTCTGGCCCTGGCGCAGGCACTGTGCTCAAGGACTGCGGCGGGGACGGCAGCGACCCCATTTGGCCCCTCCCGGCCGCACGGCCGCCCCGCCGGACCTCNGGACCCTGTCTCGTCCTCCGATCGGGCCCCTCACGGTCGCCTGCCTGCTGCCCTCACCGCCCGCCCGTCCCGGTGCGTCCCTGAGGCGGGAGCTGCTCCGCTCCGCCATAGTCCGGCGTGGCCGCGCTCCGCCGCTACTGGGACCAGAGGGCCGCGCCGGGCCGGGCCGGGCCGGGCCGGGCTGGGCTGCCGGGCTTTAGGTTGGTGCCGGCCCGGTGTGGGCTCACGCTGCGATCGGAGAGGCGAAACCTCCGACCCTTCCGACGGGGCTCGCCGCAGGCCCTGCCAGGGTCCTCCTGGGAACGCCAACAGCTCCCGCAGCGGCCGAGCCCTGCCCCGCCCGAGGGAGGTATTCGGGAGGTGCGTGGGGGCCGCTCCCTTCCGCACCTGTTTCGGCGCCGGAGTGGGACCTCTCTCGCTCCCTTCACATCTTGGAATCTCTCATAGAATCACAGCATGGTCTGGGTTGGAAGGGCCCTCCAAAGGTCGTCTGGTGCAACCACCTCTGCAGTAAGCGGAGGCCTCCTCGAATCAGGTTGGTCAGGGCTCTGTCGAGCCTCACCTTGGCCATCTCCAAGGATGAGGCCACAATCACCTCCCTGGGCAGCCCGTCCCAGTGTTCCACTGCCCTCATGCAGTGGTCCTGCAGTGCGGCTGCTGTGTTCCATGTCACCACTCTTCAGGCCACACTCGGATGGTTTTCTTTAGATGTATTTCCTTATATTCATTCATACAGAAACAAATAGACCTCTTCTGTGTCTTTGCTGGAGGCCACTTCAGACAATATGAAGTGACTTTGTTACTGGCTGCTCCTTTTCCATACACAATAACGCTGTGCTGCCCAGTGGGATTGGCTCTCATCCTGTTCCAGCAGGCTGCTGAGCACAGCCACTGTCTTCCAGCAGAGGAGACAATGAGTTAATTACTCCTTTGTTTATTGGTGGCTGCTGGAGTGAAAGCAAGTGCCCAAGGTCTCAGCCATCCACAAGTGTCAGCATTTCTTAGGGCTGTTAAGGGCCCAGCTGATTCTGGAAACTCAGAGACGATTCCACAGAGTGAATGCTTTGATCCAAGGGTTTGACCAAACACTACCTGGAGAAGCTTTGGCATTGCACAGAAATACTTTTGTGGCGCTTAAGAAAAGAGAGACTTGTAGGGAAACAGGGTTACACCATGAGGTCACAGAGACAGTATCTGAATATGTGCCTCAAGAGGTCCAAATTTGTCACTGAGATGTGGAAATAAATTTCCTCCATCTATAGGACTTGGGGTGACAGTAAGATTGCTTCATCCTTCTGTGCTTGCAGGAGCAACAACCCTATATCTGATCCCATGAGGAACCTATAAACTGCAGTACTACATTTCAGCACTGCAGGAAAAAATGCCCCTCAACATTTCACCTGGCTCCATGGAGATCAGGAGGTCTGAAAACTCATTTTAAAATCTACTCGGTTCAGGGATAAGAGAAGCAAAACAAAAGCACTTCTTAGTCAATGCCCTGTTCAGATAGAGAGAACAGGAGTTGTATGATGATAATGAATTAGGAAATGGGGAGGCCATAAGGAACTTAGAGTGAGGGTTTTGGAGAATAAGGCAGGTGCTCAGCAATGAGGTTGTTGTACACTTTGGTGTGCTTATATTGCACAGCTCATGATCATATGCCAGAACCCAGGCCACCATGGACATGATGAGCTTAAGAGCTTCAGCGACCCTTTGTATACTCTTCAGATTATGAGCAGTGCCAAACAAATGTTTCTCACGCAGAGTACTGCTGCTGCAACCTGCGTTGAAATTTTCTTTGGAATTTGGGATGTTCTGGTGCTACTTGTCTGAAGATAGAGGTGGGAAACCACTCTGTTGGTTCTGTGATGCATTTGTGTTTTACTATTGTGTTTGCTGCTAACAAGTGAGGTACAAACTTCAAGGTATTGTAGAACTAGGTCAATCTTATTCTGTTTTCTGTTGTTATGTTGAGAATTGTTTCTTTTAAAATTGCTTTTCATAATTTCAGCTCTCTTCAAAGTATCACAGCTGAGTTTGGGCAGCCTTACCATCTGGGTTCCTATTCTCACTGCAACAAGTAGCAGCAAAAGAGAGCAACAGGAAGCTGAGGACACCAATATTAATCTCTACCTCTGCTTTGACTCCTCTTTTCTTTTTTAAAATATGTTTGGGTTTGGTTGTTTCGTTGGGGTTTGTTTTGTTTTTGTTTCTTTTTGTCTCTTCTGTTTCCACAGCAGTAAAGGGAGGGAAGGGCCTGATCTGGCTTGCCATGAGCCCAGAGCTCTGACCTGGTTCAGTGCCCTCCCTGGGAACTTGGAGGGTGAAGTGGAAGGAGCAAGTCATGAGCTGCCTCATATTTCTCCAGTGTAAGGTGGTTGGGAGCTGCAGCACAATCATTGCTAAGCACCACTGCCAGATTTATTGACTGTCCCACATAAATAAATAATCATGGGAACAATGAGAGCAGCACGATGATGATGCAGCAGCGCTGCAGGAAAGTACTGGAGGTTATTGTGAATGGCAAACTGAACTCAAGTCCACAGTGTTATCCTCTTGCGAAAAAAGCTAACATTGCTAGGGTATATAAACAGGAATGTCATGTCTAGGACATGTGAAGAAACTCTTCTGCCCACCCCCTCTGCCCTAGTAGCTCTCCAGTCCTGCGCACTGCACGTCCAGAGGCGAGTGTACCAGCTGGAGGGGATCCAGATGAAAGCAAAAGAAAGCTCTAGAAGTGCAACCCATGACCAAAACACCAGTTCGCTCATTTGGCAGAACAGGTGCCTGTTGACATCTTGCAAGCATGTTAAATAGGGAGGTATCTTAACAACTTGCAAGTTTGTGAAAAGTTCCTGCCAAGAGGAGGGGGATTTTTAAATTTTTGCTATCTGGTGTTGGCATGGTCAGAAAGCAGTGAGTTTAGCTTGAAACAAAAGGCATATGACTTAGGCACACCCCAAAAGAAGACAATACTTCTCCCAGACACCCCAACTCCACCACTTTGTAAAACAGTGAGCAGTTGCTGCTGGAGCAGATTACTTGGGCAGGTGGTGGGTTTCTATCACGGGGGCTCAAATGCAGTCATGAGAGAGGCTGGCATATCTCTGCTCCCAGTGAAAGAGGTGCCTGGTACTGCCCAACTGTGGTGGTACAGACCTCCCGGGACGTGTTGCAATGTCAGGACCAGCCAACACTGTGTTCTTGTCTTGGTAACAAGTGCAATGGGCTGGGACAATCTGGCACTTCCTTGGTTACAAGTGCAGTGAGCTGGGACAACTGGGCACTCCCTAAATTTACCTGAAACTCCTGTTGGCTGGGAATGTCCCATTGCCTGGATCATAGCCCACTCTGGAAGGAGACAGAACTACCTGAGAAAAATCATAGCCAGATGAAAACAACAAAACTAAACAAACACAAAGAAAACACCGAAAAATCCAAACCACAAAAACTCCACCCAAACCAAAACACCAAAAAAACTTTGATCAAAGTCAATCATCTTGTGATCCTATAAATACCAATCCTAAGTGAGAGCCTTAAAGCTGTCTGGGATCAGAGAAGGCTGTGGCCCCATATCTTCCCCCTGAGCTGGGAATCTCAGGGTAGATTTCTTGAGGACTTCAAAAGCCATATTTCATTAAGATTTTTGAAGACTAGATTTCATGAAGATTTTCAGGTTCATCTGCTGAGTGATGCCAGTGAAGAAAAAGGGTTCAAAGATGGTCAGCTGGCAAATGCTGCCAAAGGAGAGCAATGATTCACTACAGCTGGATTCTGCAAAGTTTCAGATATAATTCATCTCTACATATCCTTTGTAGCTCTGTGTGCATATGTGTCTCTATGTGTGTGACAGATTTGATTGAAAAAACTTTGTCATAAGTCATGGGGGAATGCCATTTTTTAATCTTTTCAGTCTTTGTGTTGAGTATAGCAAATATTATTAAATCACTCTGATAACTGTTTGATGATTAAGTGTTGTGATTTATCATAACAGTGCTAATAAAGCTTAAAATAGCTGCTACCTCAAAGTTCTATAAGACCTTTAAAGTAAGTAATAAAGTGAATCTTGCCATCAAACTTTAAGTTGCACTTTTATAAATTCACATTAAGCCCACTTTTTTTAATGCTTTTGATGGTGATTCTTTAAATGATCTAAATAACTCATCCACACCACCACCCCCACTCACTGCAAACTCATGGTGTTGTCGTGCCCCACAAAGCCACCGTGCCCCTTTCCGTCTCTTTCCTATTGGCTGCTCAGTGTCCCTGTGGCTTCAAGGCCATCAAGGGGGCATCTGCCACAACAAAGTGTGCAACAGCTTAAGTTTCTGAAGTCATAGCTCAAACACAGTGTATGCACTTACATAATGTTTACCTCTAAGCAAATGTAAGCAAGGCTGAACAAGGTGTTTCTCTTCACTGCCTGTACCCAGGAGACACTAATGCTCACACTTCGTGGAACGTTCCTCTCAGCATCTGTAACAGGACTTGCAAGTATTTCGTCGTGGCTGTGGGCCCTGTAGCTCACCAGTGACTCCAGCTCTTCAGGAACCTGCGGTGCATTCTGCCCCTCAGCCCCGGCCGTGTGCAAGGCTCTTCGCAGCTGCTGGACTCCTTCCTGTCCACAGGGGGGCAGCAGTCCACGCCAGGAATCTGGCCCGTCCCACGCGGCTGGTACCAGGCTGCAGCACTGCGTTAGCAGGCGCTGGTGCTGGGCGAGGCTCACCACATGTCCTGAAACCATTCCGTAGTTTTCTTGACAAACTGCAGTTGCAGGAGGCCGCACTCATCGAAGCAGGTGCGTCAATGCAGCTGTTTTCAGGCTGGGCCAGAGCGTGCAGCAGAGAGCTCTATCAGGAGCTTTAGACGGTGTATCGCCGTCCCTGCTGCAACACTCCGCGTTCATGCCTCTGCCGAGCTACCTCGTCTGCTTTCAGAAGAAGTGCAGGGATCAGACGGGCCCCAGGTGCCACTGCTCCCCTCTCCAAAGCCATCGGTGGCAAGAGCAAGAGCACCCTGCAAACTGCTTTCTGTACACAGGCTGCTGTTCCAGAAGTGACACTTCTAGCTGGACTGCGCAATTTGCCTTTTAATGTCATCCACTATGCAAGGGATGGGTTGAACGTACTTGTAGAATATGGAGTGCTGAGCTGTGTGCTCATGCTTCAGTCCTGGGAGGCTCTGTGCATCACAAGGGGGCTGAGGCCTGAAGACCTCACTTGAGCACCCAGAGAAGGACTGGAGTCACGCAGAGAGAGGAGAAAGACATACTAATAGCAGGAGAAACCCACTGACCCCATTGTACACGCTCCCCCCCCTCGCTTCTGGCCAGTTTCTCAGCCTTATGTAACTGCATCTACCTATGTCACCAGAGCCAAATATTTTACCGTCTTGGCAGCAGACATCCACTATGCCCTCCCCTGAACCCCACTGCTTATTACAGGTTCAGTTGCATCATCTTCAGGGTTGTTGCTAAGCAGAACATGTGGCATCGTCCTTGAGTCCTCTCAATGCTGTGCTTAACCCTGTCAGGGCTGCAGCATGGCAAAAGATGAGACCAGGTGGGGGAAGTGAGGAATCAAACCCTAGGTGCTTGGAGATGGCCTCCATGAACTTCTAAAGGTTTCTCATGTAAGACTGCAGTAAAAAAGAAGGGAGAATGTAGTCTGGAACTGTGCAGCATTCAGCAGAAGAGAGTTCAAGCAGCTTCAGTACAAGACATTTACCCATCAAGTGTTTTTGAAAGGTTTTATTCCTTGTCCCAAGCCCATGGTATGGTGGCAGCTGTGGGAGACCTGCCAGCCAAGCTGGGTCTGGGGTCCCTGGCTGGACCTACTGCCTCCACTTCACCACCTTCTGCCTGCCTACAGCCCCAAGTCCCTGACCCCACTGTGGCCTCAGCAAAGCTGACCGAGGCACTGCGGCCAGTAGCAGGTCATGGCTCCCCAGCAGTGTCACCTCAGCATCAGTGCTCAAGGAAGGAGCCAAGGCTTGCACCTGGGGAGACACAGCCTTATAGCTGGTGGTGTAGTGAGCATGGTTTGAATGCAAGTGGTCCTTTCTTTTACCATGCAGGAACAAGTGTAAACAGACAAAAATGACAGTGACTGCTGGCCTCCACAGGGAAGGTGCCAGCAGTCTTGGAAGAAGATTATCAGGATCCTTTTGTCCTTGAGCAACTCTTTGATCTCTGGACATATGCTGTCAAGGCAGCAAGGGAAGACTTGAAGGAGGGTGCAGATGCTTTTCTTATTTATCCCAGACCTGAAGGAGTGAAGGAACAGGAAGGCATAGATTTCACATCACTAAGCAAGAAGTGGCCTTCTGAGAATGGTGTCACTGTGCTTTGCAGTACCATTTGAAAGAGAACTGCATCATTTCTGCTAGCTGCCAAAATTAGGAGCTTATTTGGGTCTTGCAGCAGTAAAAAAACACACACACACACACAACCCCTAACAACAACAACAAAACACCCCCTCAAACCCAAACCCAAAACCAAACCAAAACAAAACCCCCAACCCAAAAAACCCCAAACCCATAGCAATGGTTTCAGTTCCTGATGCCTCCAAGACACCAGCTGGGAAGGTTCCTGCCTCCCTTCAGCCTGTGGAGTAATCATTATAAAGATTCCACATTCTGTGCTTTCTCAGCTGCTGCACTGGGAGCACAGAACCTTTAAGATCAGGACAGATTGATGCTTTCTGCAGGCTTTGGGAACCATCAGTTCACTCTTGGTGCATTACAAAGTGCTAGGGCTGGAGTACCTGGACTCTGTGCAGCTTTTCCCCCCACAGTCTTTGAGGACTGAGGGAAGTGGTCCAAAGGGTAACAGCTCAGGGCCTCTAGGAAGCCGAGCTGTGTCTGTGTGTGGTCTGTCCCCAGAAAGAGTTAATGCACAGGGATGTTCCAGGTGTTTGAAGTGAACATAGTTGCAATGGGGAGGAAAGGGCGTTTTTGGGTGGGGAGAGCAGCCCTCCCTGTCAGCCAATGGCTAAACGACTCCATCCCAACGCCCAGTTTTGGGGCTTATTTCATAGGCACGAATTTGCAGGAAATTCTTCTCAAAGGGATTTGTCCTGAATGAAAAGTAGGGTCTGGACCCTAAAGCTTGCTGGCATCTCCCTGTCTGTTCTGTAGAAGGTAAAGTGCTTTACTCTGGTACCTTGATTTGTCCAGGGGGAGAAGTGGGGCAGTCTTCCCTGTCTGCCTACGTGGAAGGTGTCCATTGTGCCTTTGTCTGTAGCTCCTCTTTGCAAGAGAAGCATGTTGTGGGGTGGTGTGAAGGCTCTACTGAGATAGACTGCACTGTGCACTTGAGTCTCAGCCCTGCTGTTGAACTGAGATATGTGGCTCATTCTTTGCTCTCTCTCTCTCTCTCTCTCTTTTTCCAGCCCTGCTGTACATGTCTTTAGCTGCCTGCCTTTCAGTAGAAAGGAGACCCAGAAAGCACTGGTAGCAAAGGAGCTGCAGTCTTGTTTTGTGGCTCTGTTAGATCAGCTTGAGTTGCTATAACCAAGCTAGTGAGGTGCTGTTGGCAGAGTAACTACAGCAGCATGGGGCATCTCTAGGTGCATGCTTCACTGAAGCAATGAGAAATAGTGTGGAAATGGCAAATTTTGCCTGAACCAGGCAATGCCACAAGTGTCCCAGCTCAGTCTCTGCAATAAGGAAGGGGTAGTTATGTTGTGAATGTCTGGGAGCATGGGGCTAATTAACTACCATCAAGAATGGGCTGCTCTTCACTGGATTGCCTTTCAGTGGAGCAGAGAAACAGGACAATACCAGAAGCATAAGCAGTTTGTGGCAGGGTTACAGACACAGTGTCAGTATCAGCAAGAATGGGTGTAGAAGCTCAGGACATGTCTGCCTGCTCTGTCCTCAGCCTTCTGCAGGTGGAAGATCCTGAGTAAGCAGCAGTTTCTAAGTAAGGCTTTTGCTGGGTGGGTCTGGCTTGTGCTCTGAGTATACATGCTGAGGTGTGTAAATGACTTGTGTGTGTTTTGGGGCCTAGAAGGCAGCTGTTCCTCTGCTGTGCCTTGCTCATTACCCAGCCTTGGGCAGGACCACAGGCCCTTTGCCACTTCCCCGATTTCTCTCTTGGCCATACCAGCCTTGCTCCATTTTCTAAGCAGAAACTTTTGATCTAGGTTCTCTGTGCTGGAGTTTTACTCCCCGTTGCTGTGCTGGAAGTGGCAAGTGTCTGTAACCTATACCCTGCCACTGTTCAGTGCATCCTGATCACACTGGACCAGAACTACCTTTTTGGTATCAGAGATCTGATTTAAAGAGTGCTGCATTTCTGTCTGCACACTGGAGAGATATTCTGGATGTGAACACATAGTGTGCTGATCCTTGTGGTTGCAACTTGTGCAGGCTGATAGCTGGGGGCGGGGGGAGGTGAGTTGGTGGCCAGGTGATCTGGCCCTTCTGTCAGAGGAACGTCTGAATCTGCAGTCAAGCAGAGACTTCAACATGGTCCTAGATTTAGCAGGGCCTGCTCCTCCTCAGCACAGCAAGTGGTGCAGGTAGCACCTTTCCTTCTGCTTTGTGCTGTCACTTGTGTGTGGGGTTTCACTCCCTTCTGTCCCCAAACACAGTCCTATTTGCTGCTGCTAAGGTGTTGACAGGCGGTAAGTAGGGTCCGTGGGTTTCAAAAGTTTTACTTTTGGAGAGTTGTGGCCTTTGTCCCTAGACAGGCAGATCTCATGTTTGGTGTGTCTTAACTAAGCCCAGGAAATCCCCTTCACTCTGACAGCTCTCAGGATGGACTCATACCTGATCCGAGTGGATAGCCATGGAGATCATGCCTCTATGCTGGATGTTCATCTCAAGACTAATGGGAACAGCATATCAGTGGGGAAGGTGAAGAGCCGGAAGCCAAGATGGGCTGTCAGGGCTTCTGAAATGTCCAAGAAGACTTTCAATCCCGTCCGAGCCATCGTAGACACCATGAAGGTGGAGCCCAACCCAAAGAAGGCTATGATTGCCTTGTCCTTGGGTGAGCACAGTGCTGTCTGTGGCTGAAGTGTCTGGGTGGTGGGGTCAACTGTGTGGCTGGCAGATCGCTGGGCTCTGAAGTACAAAGTTTGTGCAAACACCCAGGGATGGGCCATAAAACTGTACAGCTTTGTGCCTGTCACAGATCACTGAACTTTACTATTTCTCAATCTTTGAAAAGGAGACCCAACTGTCTTTGGAAACCTTCCCACCAGTGAAGAGGTGACACAGGCTGTGAAGAAGGTTTTGGACTCGGGACGTTACAATGGTTATGCTCCATCTGTTGGTAAGTTGAGAAAGCTCTTCTGTGAAGGTAGGGTGAAGGCACGTGCCAGCTCCTGTCTCACAGCAGGTGTACAGAGCCAGAGGACATCTTTCCAGTAGCACCCTGCAGCTGCCTTCACCTATAGTCCTGTGAGCACACAACCACCTGTATCCCCCAGAGACACCTGAGTGCCATTCCCTGCATGATCTATTTGAGTTCCAAAGCCCCCTGCAGATGCTTGTGTTTGCTGCCCTAGCCATTACAACAGGCAGGGGCTGGGCACTCAGACTGGCTCAGTGCTCTGTCCTCCTGCTGGTAGTTTCAGCCAAGTTCCTTTCTGATCTGTCTTGACCCCAGGACTCCTGCTGGGCTTGACAGACTACATGGGCATTGCTTGCAGCATGGAGCATAGACCACATCTGCCTCGAGAAGCCACTCCGTGTGCTGAGAGGGAGGGCTGCCTCTGTGCCATCACTACACAGTGGAGGCCATGTAAAAGCACTTGTCCTCTTGCTGGGTCAGAGCAGTTCCCCCACCCTGCTTCTGCCAGTTCTGTGCCCAGGACATGATGGGGCCAGAGCCTGCCTCCCTGCCCATAGTCTGTTGCTGCTCTTGTCCTGCCTGGCCCAGCCTCAGGCTGCACAGTGTTTGTGCTGAGGACAGACTCTGCACCTTGGGACATCAGAAACAAATGAGCTTCCTCTGGCTGTGTGGCAGCTGTGACCCCTGTTTTTATTAAAAAAGGAAATGGTCTGTAAACCCCTCCCTACAACCCTCCCTTCCATGTTTGGCTCTTTTCTGCCTAGGCTACCAGTCCTGCCGGGAAGCAGTGGCCGCATATTACAGCTGCCCAGAAGCACCACTGAAGGCTCAGGTACTGATGCCCAGCTGAGGCACTCCCACTGCACTGTGGGCAGGGTGCTACTGCCTTTGCTGAGACCACCTGGCATGAGGACCCTGCCCCATCTCTGTCTCTCCCTAGCTCAGCTGTGGGACTGAAGGCTAGCCCATGACCTTGTCCCACAGTGGCCTCCTGCCACTCACTCCCTGCCCTGAGCTCTCAGGAAGAGGCTGAGTTTTCCAGCTGCTGGAGGCTCTGGGCTTGTCTTTTTGGCTGAGAAGCTCTCACCTGGCAGAGCCTGGGGATTACATCACTCCCACATGGCTGGGGCACTTCAGAGTGCCCATGCTCTCCACTGACTCCTGTGTACTCTTTGCAGGATGTCATCTTAACAAGTGGCTGCAGCCAAGCTATAGAACTTGCCTTGGCAGTGTTGGCCAACCCAGGCCAGAACATCCTCGTGCCACGGCCTGGCTTCTCCCTCTACAAGACTCTGGCATTGTCCATGGGGATTGAAGTCAAACACTACAACCTCTTGGTAAGTGGTGGCAGGCATGGAAGGGGCAGCTCTGATATTTCAGCCTCTCAGAAATACCCCAGCCCTGCTTGGGAAGTGGGGGAAGATAAACTGAGCAAACCTGGACATCCTACTGCACCTCACCCTGTGTGGCGAGTCCAGTTCCTCAGCTGTTACTTCCCCTTCACTTCCCTAGCCAGAGAAAGCCTGGGAAATTGATTTGGAGCACTTGGAGTCTTTGGTGGATGAGAAAACAGCTTGCCTCATTATGAACAATCCATCAAACCCCTGTGGCTCTGTGTTCAGCAAAAGTCACCTCCAGAAGATCCTGGCAGGTGAGCCTGACTGTGTGGATCTGGATGGTTGCAATCTAGTGTCTACCCACATTACTCATGTCTCAATCACTGCAGCACCATGGCCCAGCGTTTTGTTTCTCTGCCTATGGTTGACCCCGGCCCAGGAAGTGTGAAGATGTTGCCTTAGCTGGGCAAGAACATGCAGACCTGGACTGCCCATTTCTCCACTCTAGCTGTGCAGAAAGCCCTCTGCTTTCTGACACCTGTCCATTCAGTGGGAGGGCTTTGTTGCCTGCCTCCACTGGTAACAGCAGAACTAGGCACAGCCAATATGGGGATCCCCAGAGCCTGGGTTCTTCAAATGGACAATCTGTAGGAGGAAGACAGGGACCCTCTGCCCTGGGACAGAGCTTCCCTCAGAGCCCTGCCAGGCCCTGCAGCAAAGATCAGGTCTGCTCCCAGAGAGCTGAATGCCTTCTCTCCCACAGTGGCATCGAGACAGTGCATCCCCATCCTTGCTGACGAGATCTACGGAGACATGGTGAGTGTCAGTTACAACCCTTGACACCCCCATACTGCCTCTCCTTTCTGATGCACTTGCCCTTTGGCCGTGGCACCCAGGTCTCCAGAGGTGAGTGACAGCTTCATTCCCCTATGCTGTACCTGGGTCCATGCCTGGAGCTCCTAGTCCTCTGGTGTGCAGTCACAGGGGTACCTCTCCTGTCCAGCTCCTTCCCAAGTGGCTCATTTTTGTGTGAAAATGGGGGACCTTTCATCATCAATTTCTCATCACTTCTCTGCCTCCATTCTTGTGCCTCATGCACACCCCTGCAGTTCTTGCAGTAAGAGGCAGGGACAACCATAACACAGCCTCCCCTTGCAGGTATTTGGTGACTGCAAGTATGAACCCATTGCAAATCTCAGCACCAATGTGCCGATCTTGTCCTGTGGTGGCTTGGCAAAGAGGTGGTTAGTGCCTGGCTGGCGGATGGGCTGGATCCTAATTCATGACAGGAGAGACATCTTTGGTAATGAGGTGAGAACTCATTGTCACTGCCTGCAAGAGACCGAGAATGTCTTCAGTGTGTGGATCACCAGGGCACATACTACGCCTTTGCTCCCTCACATCCCTTCCTTATGGCATCAGCACCCATAGGTGGCCTTCTACTCACATCTACAATGTGACACACTCCTTGTGTCTGCTGATTCTTCATATCCCTTGTCTCTTTTTGGGGGCTTCTGATTCCTCTGCTTTTCCAGTGTATTACGTGGCTTATCCAGCACGCAGAGTTCATGTGTGGTCTCTATGGACTTCTATGCTGTTTCTCTTAAAAGTAAGATCAAAGCAACTTGCAGTGCTGCCAGTGCTTTATCTGGCTATTTGTTCAGTTGTGTTACAAGGACAACCATCTGCTGCAGTGACCTTTCCACCTAGAGGGCTTTCTGCAGAGGAAGAGGGAGAAGAGGACCAACTGAGTGAGCAGAAGAGCTAATGTTGTTTGTCCCTACCCCGCTTTGAAACGGTGGATTGTGGGCCCAAACCTAAAGGGAAATGCAAAGTGGTATTTGAAACAGCTCTGGCTTTATTTGGATTGGCTATATTCCAGCCTGGTTTCAGTCAGATTGTGAAGCTCCAAAGGTTGTCTCTGTTTGCATTACAATTCACAGATTAGAAACAGAGGATGGTACTGAAAATAGTCTGGGAATACTTGGCATATAGTCAATCCATTGCTCTCTACTACTCTATGCTCACAAAAGAGAGGGTCTGCACAGCTGTAGAAATACAGAGAGTAGTCCACGGAGCTGCCTGTTTCCTTTAGAGGAGCACAATCTGAGCTGCAAATATGTTTTCTTCAGATCAGGGATGGCCTTGTAAGACTGAGCCAAAGGATCCTAGGACCTTGTACTCTTGTCCAAGGAGCATTGGAACATATCTTTCAACAAACACCCTCTGAATTCTACCACAACACTCTCAGCTTCCTGAAGGTAAACAGGCTGTAACAGGTCAGCATGGTTTGTTCAGGGACTTTTTGGAGGGAGTCATATCTCACCAGTTCATCCCTCCCCACCTTGCCTGTGAGTAGGAGAGGCCAATAAATCTATTCTAGCAGGAGATATGGTATAACAGGGCAGAAACGTTGGCTGTGCTAAGTTTCCACCAGCCCAGCCCTGCAGTTGGTGACCCAGGGAGTGGGGTGTTTGATATTGATTTGCCAAGCTCAGCTTAGCCACACTTGCTATATTTAAGGCCATGATCATTCATGCTGTTTGCATTCGTTGGCCCTTTATTTGCAGTGGCCAAATCTCTCTAGAGTCCTCATCCAGAGCTTGGCTTCCATCTGCAGATTTGCTTCCTGGAATTTCTCCTGTTTTGAAATTTCTCCTTTCTGCTTTTCAGTCCAATGCTGACCTTTGTTACGCTGCCTTATCAGCTATCCCTGGCCTCCGGCCGGTCCAGCCCTCTGGAGCCATGTACCTCATGGTAAGTGAGGCGAGTGTCATGCCATTGCCAGATTATCAGCACTCATGCTGGCTCTCACTGCCACTGCTAGTCGATGGCTTCAGACTTGGTTCTTGATGTCTTTTACCATGGATTTTCACACTGTCCTGTGCAACAGACATCTCTCCATCACTGCAGAAGGCCAGGATGTTTTGTCCGCTTCTCACATAGCTGATTTCTTGCATGACAGAATTATTCATAGAATGGTTTAAATTGGAAGAGACCTCAAAGATCATCCAGTTCCAACCCCCTGCCATAGGCAGGGACACCTCTCACTAGATCAGGATGTTCAAGACCTCATCCAGCCTGGCCTTGAACAGCTCCAGGGAGGGAGCATCTACAACCTCCCTGGGCAACCTGTTCCAGTGTCTCACCACCCTCACTGTGAAGAACTTCCTCCTAACATCCAGTTTAAATCTCCCCTCTGCCAGTTCAAACCCATTACCCTTTGTCCTGTCATTACAAGATCTTGTGAATAGTCCCTCCCCAGCCCTCCTGTGGGCCCCCTTCAGATACTGGAAGGCTACTATAAGGTCTCCTCAAAGCCTTCTCTTCTCCAGGCTGAAAAGCCCCAACTCTTCCAGCCTGTCCTCATAGCAGAGGTGCTGCAGCCTTCTGATCATCTTCGTGGCCCTCCTCTGGACTCTCTCCAGCAGTTCCCTGTCTTTTTTGTGCTGGGGGCTGCAGAACTGCACACAGTACTCCAGGTGGGGTCTGATGAGAGCAGAGTAAAGGTGGAGAATCCCCTCCCTTGCCCTGCTGCCCATGCTTCTCTTCATGCAGCCCAAGACATGGTTTATGTGTACTGACTAGAGTTCTCTCCAAGCTTTTTTTTTTTCCCCCAATATCTTGTTTGCTCCTTTTCACATGTAATTGGATACTGTATCTTTGCCATTATTTTTTTTAAACTAAATTTGTCTTTAGCTGAAATTCGAGATTTAGTTAGTGAATGAATACTTCTTAGAACCCTGAAATTTTGTTTGTACATTTGTGTTTGTCTTACATTCCAGTCAGCCCAAATCATGAGCAAAGCTTGAGGGCAGACAGCTACACTTGACTGAAGTTGTTGGGCCATGTGGATAAACATGGACACTGCAGATAGTTTGCTGTCCTTGGTTGCCATGTTAGCTGTAGGACTTGATGACCTTAACAGAATCAATATGGTTGGAAAAGAACTTTATCCTGTTCTATACATCCCTGCAGGTTGAGATTGAAATGGAACATTTCCCTGAGTTTGAAAATGATGTGGAGTTCACTGAGCGACTGATTTCAGAGCAGTCTGTTTTCTGCTTGCCAGCTACGGTGAGTTTAACACTTGAGAGCCCAAGGGAGCTGTGTGGGCAAAGCATGAGACAGTAGCAACAGCCTTTTGCAGCCTTGAGCTCTGGGGACTGGTTGGGTTGTGTGCAGTGTCCATGGTCTGTAATGATGTTTGTATTGCTTCTGAGCTCCTGGTCTTCTGTGTAGGGATGTGAACTCGCATTCTCTGAGTCACTAACAGCCCTCAGTCAGGTTGTCAGGATCTTCCTGGTTCCAGACTCCCTCTGTATCTCTCAAGCTGGCAGAGCTGTATCACCGAACCCTGTGCACCTCCATATCTCCTTGCTGAAGCTGTTCCCTCAGAGGCCCAGGATTGCTCCCATCTATGTTTCTTTCTTGGCCCTTTTTCCAGTCCCCCACCCCCATGGGCACAGGGATGGAGCACAGGATGATAATCTGTGCTCTATTCCTACCTCCTTCCAGCTCCACTTCCAGCACTGAACACAGATGGGGCCTTGGGTACTCTCCAGCCCTCTCACTCCTTCCAGCTCACTCTCTGGGTTCCACACAGTCCACAAAGTCCTGCAGCCTGTCACTCTCACTGCATCATATCGACACAGATGCAGATGGGAGATTGGCTTGGAACATCCAAACCAATCCAAGGGAGCACGAGCCTAGACCTGCTGTTCTCCAGTCTGTCCTGAGCTGACCATCTTGACTTGCTGACACAGCACATAGGCACCAAGGCAGTGCCCTGAAACTATAGCACTATCCTGGGTAGTCTGCTAGCTTCATCCTTTCTCGTTTCAGTGCTTTGAGTATCCAAACTTCTTCCGCGTGGTGATCACCGTGCCCGAGGAGATGATCTTGGAGGCCTGCGGTCGCATTCAGGAGTTCTGTGAGATGCACTACCAGGGTGCTGAAGGAGGGCAGGACATGGAGTGTGACAAGTAGCCACAGCTGGCCTCCTGCCTCTGCCGGGCTAGCCCTTGTGTGAGGCGGGAGCCGGGCAGGCAGGGCTGCTGCCAGCCAGACACACAGCCCCTGCCCGCAGGCAGCCACCGTCCTGCTGCTTCACTTGGAGTGCTCCACAGACCCCTCACCACTAGGGGAAGAATCAGCCACTTCTCGTTCCTCCTCCACTGCAGCTCGCACAGCCTCTGGCGTTCAGTGCCCGTGGTCTCCACGGACTCTGCCTTCGCCCCCGTGTTGGTCTGTGCTGCCTGTGCAGCAGCCGCAGGCGGGGGCAGAGCAGCCGCCCCGGTGGCAGCCCCAGGGCCCAGACTCCATGTGGCCAGTAGCTCTTGTGCTGGCTGTGCTTCCCCCGGGGGCAGGAGAAGGCTGCTCCCTCACCAGGCCAGACCAGTACCCACCTCTCACTTACCTGTGTTACCCTACCGAGCCACAGCTCTTTGTACCAAGCCCTTTGTGCAACAAAGGGAGTAAGTTATTGTGACTTTTTTTATTAATAAACACTGTGACAAGCCAGTCCTTCTGCTGTGCTCCTCTTGCCCCAGGCCTGCCCCTGCCTCCGTTCATGGTGCTGCGGTGCCCCAGGCCTGCCCCTGCCTCTGTTCATGGTGCTGCGGTGCCCCAGGCCTGCCCCTGCCTCTGTTCATGGTGCTGCGGTGCCCCAGGCCTGCCCCTGCCTCTGTTCATGGTGCTGCGGTGCCCCAGGCCTGCCCCTGCCTCTGTTCATGGTGCTGCGGTGCCCCAGGCCTGCCCCTGCCTCTGTTCATGGTGCTGCGGTGCCCCAGGCCTGCCCCTGCCTCTGTTCATGGTGCTGCGGTGCCCCAGGCCTGCCCCTGCCTCTGTTCATGGTGCTGCGGTGCCCCAGGCCTGCCCCTGCCTCTGTTCATGGTGCTGCGGTGCCCCAGGCCTGCCCCTACCCCTGGCTGGCTGTGGCCTGCCCCCTCCACAGACCCCCAGATGCATCCACCAGGCCCTAAGGGCAGGTTGGGCCCTACCAGCCTGGCGCAGGCCAGAGCTGGACGCTGATGCTGGTGAAGGCCTTGCCCGGGGAGGTTGTGGCTGCTCCCTCCCTGCAGGTGTTCAAGGCCAGGCTGGATGGGGCCTTCAGCCACCTGGACTAGTGGGAGGTGTCTCTGCCTGTGGCACAGGGGGGTTGGAACTGGATGAGCTTTGAGGTCTCTTCCAGCCTGAACCGTTCTATGAGTCTACGCCAGCAGCTTGCTGTGGCGGCCACAGAGTATCCCTGCCCACAGCTGCCTGCCAGTGCCCGCTGGTGCAGAGAGGTCCTGCAGCCAGACCGGAGCCAGCCGTGCCGAGTGCTGCCCAAGTGTTCAAGGGCAGCCAGGCACCTCCTGCTGCAGCAATGAAGAAATGGGTGGTGGCACCCCATAAAGTGTCTGTGCTCTGCAGGATGTTTGTGATATGCCAGCAGTGCCAGGGTTATCGACTGTGGAACATACAGCTCCATAAACTAATAAATAAGTGGTGGTCTGGTGTCTGTTAGCTCTGTGGAATCAGGAGGAGTGTCTGTTGTCATCACCTACAATTCTGTTCACCTGTCCTCCTGCAGAACTGGGATCCACATGTCAAGTCTATGCTCCCAGTAACAGGAAAAAATGAGCTAGCTCTAACTTACATACTGACAGACATCTTGCCGGGTTCTGCAGATGTCTTGTTGCAAAGGCAGATAAACAAAAAATGGTCAATACAGGGGCTGGGTGCAAGAAGAAAATAGAAACATTAACTTAAGTACTGGAAAAGTAGGTGATACTGGAACCAGCCAGGAGGTGGTGGTCAGGCAGGTATGGCCAAGATGTCTGTTTACTAATGCAAGGGACTGGCAGTAAAACAGAGGAACTACAGCTCCAGATACCAGTTCCAGGGAGGGGGGAATTTACAGACAGCCCTAAACTGGTGATTGTGAATGGGACCTACACATCCAAGGGCATTCATTGTTCACAAAGGGTAGGAACACAAGCAGAAGTCATATGACAAGTATGCAATGATGGGGGTAAAACCTGAGAACCTCTTTGTAGGGAACTTAGAAGAAAGTGTGATGGTAGGAGTCTTATTGGCGCTCGGCGATTACATACACAGATCTCCATGGTATCGGAATAATAAATAATGAGAAAGCTGGGGAAGCACCTTTTAGGGTGTCAGGCAGTGGTAGGACTAGGGGGAATGGAACAAAACTAGAAATGGGTAGATTCAGAGTGGATCTTAGGAAGAAGTTCTTCACCATGAGAGTGGTGAGACCCTGGAACGGGTTGCCCAGGGAGTTGGTGGAAGCCCCATCCCTGGAGCTGTTTAAGGTCAGGCTGGATGAGGCTCTCGTCAGCCTAATCTAGTGTGAGGTGTCCCTGCCCATGGCAGGGGGCTGGAACTAGATGATCCCTGTAGTCCTTTCCAACCCTGACTGATTATATGATTCTAAGACTTTCAGCTTTACAGACATGACGGGGAGATTTGTTCACTGAATTAGTGAGCTAATAAGAAATAACACTGCTTCCAAATTGTTTTGGCAAGTAGCCATCATCTTGTAGAAGACAGTAATGGAAAATCATAGGTAGGGCATCATACCAGTCATTTGTCTCACCTTTCCTTGTTCTGGAAGCCACATGGGACAAGATCTGCTCTGTCTCAGGACAAACTTGCTCTGACTTAGAATTTAGAGTAGACATTGCATCTCTTCTTCTGTCTGCTACTCGCCTGAATGATCCCTTTCCCTTCCATACTCTATAAATAATGATTTGTAAAGCAACCAGGGTGTTTATAGCATCACTGCTAAAAAAGCTCTTTGAAAGCCAGAGTCCTCATTCCTAATGAAAGAGATGAGCAATGGTACAGATGCCTTTTCTTCGAAATTTTTTCCTCCTTTTTTTTTTTTTTTTTTCAAACATAGTATATTCTTCTGCAGAAATATGATCATTNGCCAGGTTTCTTTTCTGCAAGGACTGGGGTTTTTCCTGTGCATTTCAAAACACACAAATGTAGCAGCACTCAAAATCCAGTGGTCAGTACAGGAGACCTTGCGTGGCACTTGTGTGGGTAGCTACGTGGTAGTTTTCTGTCACACTCAATCCTGCAGAACTTCCATCTTTCCTCTGCAGCTTTAGTGCTCCCAGCTAGCAAACACCTGAACTCCCTCCGCTCTGAAAGGGAGATTTCCCTGTGCAGGGCGTTCACCAGTGCATAGTTACCACATCGGCTCTCACAGCAGCTCTCCAGTATCATATCTTTAGGATGCAGGAAATGTGAGTCATCCCATCACATACCTCTTTCAGATGTATTGCAGCACCAGGAGCTAACTGATCTCTCTAAATAAATATTAAGAAACATACAAGAGGACTTGTCTTTTAAGTCTGATAGGGAGGCAAGTAAAAGTGGCAGTGCACCAGTCCTTATGTTTAAGAGTCTAAATATTTGCCTAAGATTGCAGCTGTGGTCTGAGCCAGGCAGGGTATTGTGAGAGGGCAAACTTCCCTTCACATTTCAGAAGACAATGCCCTGCTCATCTCTGCCTGGAATCCTGTCATTGAATAAAACATTGCTGTCTCCTAAAGGAAGTTTTCTCCCAAGGGCAGGGCTCTTGAGACAGCTAAGTTGATGTGTTGAAGAAGAGGGATGGTGGCCACAGAACACATGAAGGCCTTTCATCAGTCTGAGTCCCCTTATATGTTGTGCTGGGTTATAATCTATGATGCATGGGACAGGTGGCTCCAGGGTTAATATTCATATGATGACTTTGTTGTGTGGGCTCCTTTTGCAATCAGTTGAAAAAGAGAAAGGGCACTACAGCATGATTCCCATGAGCTGCTTTAGATATCAACCTGATATAAGACAAGCTGTGTTCTACACAGCATATAAGAGGGAATAATAAAGGGCAATAATAAAAGTCTGTATAGCTTAAAGACTGTGAAAAGGGACAAACTGCTCGTTCTGTCTTTTGAATAAAAAAAAGGGGTGTTATCAAATACAGTTTCTATACCTCAGGCTCGAACCAGAGAGAAGCAGGTCTCACAACATGCAGCCAAACATTTTCTCACTGTCAGTGGATACTGTTGATGCCAAAAGTATCTGTGAGTTCAAAATATGATTGGGCAGTGACTAGGAAAAAAAAATGTAGTGTTGTGAAATGAAAACATATGCTTGAGCTCAACTAATTTTAGACAGCACCCATGTCTATTCGTAAGCATCACTCCTGACTCTTGTCACAGCTAATAGAAAGAAGCAAGAACTCAGTTGCTTATTTCAGACACCTACATCCAGAGAGGAGAATCTGATGGCAGAAGACAAGGCATGGAGCTGGTCAAAGCTTTCAGCTGAGCTGGTTTCACTGCTCTAGGTTTGTTTCATCACACTATCTCTTAGGGAGGGAGCCTTCTCCAGCAGCGGCACTGAGGAGTTACCTCTGGTCCATAACTCTGACACTACCTCTTAAGCAGCTCCCATTGCTGCTGCAGAAGGTCAGATGTGCTCTGTGCATGTATGCTGGGGAGCAGAGCACAAGTTGTTGTATTCTTCAGGTTATAAAAAATGGAAAGTCTGCCTGCATAGGCAGTGCACAGGGATGACTAATCTCCACCTTAATCACAAGAGGGTAGAAAGAAAGAATGTGACTAGCCATCACATGATGTGAAAGGGAGAGATCTAAGGCCAGGTGACTTGTAAGTCAAACATATGTGAGTGTTATCTGTTGTTCAGGAGCTCGAGGATTCCTCCTTCACTTTCCAAAATGTGCAGTCTCTCAGAAAATGTAGTGTGCCACAACAGTGTGCCCTCCCAAGCCTCGTTTCCAAAGAGGAGTACATCCTCCCCTTTGAAACTGCTCATGCCACAGAAGATGCCTTCTGAAAAGCTCAGCCAAGTAGCTAGAAGTTGGGATCTGTGCAAGTGAAAAAAAAATCTGCCCAACTCTGTGACTAGAGCACTGTACAGCAGTGTTCAGTGCTGTCAGGAAGCCTGAATATTGGTGTCAAAGGACCAGCTTGTCTTGGACAAACTACATACAGGTGGAATAGAATTCATGCAACTGTTTGTTAGGGAGGAATAAGGCTTCAGGAAGAGTCACTCAAGTCATGTGAGCTTTACAAACCAGCTTTGTAACAGTTAACAACGTAGAGGTAAATCCTTCCTATAAGTGGTGTCAGTGCAGGGCCTAGGAACACATAGCTGAAATCAAAGTTGCACTGAACGTTGCATGGCTCTCTTCAGAGGCCTACCTGGACCACTGCCATCTTCTCACCTTGTTTGCCAGCACAGGGTTACCAGGGCTTGACTGTCTGTGTTCACAGCATAGCAAGTGAAAAGAAGCATGACCTGCCCTCTTTGAGTTGTTCCTCCTATTGGAAGAACCAGCCTTGCCCAGATTTTTTGCTCCTGCTGTTTCCTATACTCCAGTTGCCTTCAGATCAGAGAACATCATCAAGAGAAGGTCTATAGCTCTCCAGACAGTGTGGCAGAAATGAAAAGACTTGGATATGAATGACCCAAAGCAATTGTCTCTGCATGGCTGCAGAATATCATGCATTTCTCTTGAGCCCAGTGCTGTCCTGCTTCACTAGCTTACCTGGCACTGCAGCTCCAGCATCCTTATGAATAATTAACAGGCCAAGTCCAGCTGCTCCTTTAACAGCTTCTTCTTTCACACAATTTTCTTTCCCAGGTCCCAAATGTTTACCTCAAGAAAGGCACAAACAAGAGCCAAAAAGGCTTTCTGTGAATCTGCACCGGCTGATGACACATAGTTTGTAATGGCAGGCAAATATGCTCTACCTCTGCACTCCTGGTGGGCAAGCTGCTCCTCCTTGCAACAAGGATTCCTGTTTGCTCTTTGCTCTGACACTCCATAGACATCCCCGCTCCTCACTTTATAGAAAGCAGCCTGTTTCAGAGCTTGCAACAGGACTTATCCTAAAAGCACTTCCCAATGTCCATGGTGAATTTCCTTTCTCATTTAGTAGCAGTGCTCGGTCATTCATGCACTTGTAGGTAACTGCCATTGTCATGCTTTCTGCTTACTGCAGGGTGGAGTTTTCTAGTTTAAGGCTGGTCAAAGTAGGCGGGCACTGTGGAGTAGTCAGTCTTGGAGCTGGGACATACACAAATGAAGGGACAGGAGGGAGGAGGCACAGATATAGGTGAGATCTGAGTACATGTACCTATGAGAGCCAAGCATGAAAGCAGAATGCCAGTACATGAATGCACAGTGCCTTGTGTGCCTGCCTGGAGGAGTCTCTACCATAGCAATATACATGTGTGAGGGCAACTTTGCTTCAACCAGGTCTGGTGGTGCTTCAAGAGGACTTGTTAAGGTGAGATTTTCAATCATTTCTTGGTATCTGGTATGGATGCTCTGGCATCCAGAACTGTCATGTTCACCATCCTGAACTGGGGGGTAATTTTGGTAAAACACTATAAACTTACAGGTGCCAGTAAATTGATACATGCTTGCTTCTGCAGATGGAAGCTGTTGCTCTAGCTTAGAAGGTAGTTCCTGCTTCTCCAAACTGCCTTCTCAGTGCCAGTTCTCAGTATTTCCCACTAGTGACAGTCATGCCATCTGTTCTCCTGAGCAGGTGTTACTTCTAATTTTGCAGAAGCTAATTGGGCCAAATTGAAGAAGGATTTGACAAAATTATGAGCTACCATCAGAGCTATTCCTGCAACTTCCCTAGTACCAGATCCTCTTTGCTTCACTATTATCACTACGGCAGTGAGGAATCTGTGCAGGTCTGGTGAACTCCCCCAGGTTTGCAGAGCACAAGGTATTTTGTGCTGTGCTGCCACACACACTCCCCCTCCAGACATGCACAGGTGCAACAAACCTGTACTCTGGGAACACTCTGCCCGTGCTCAGTGTGTTCAGTGGATGCGTCTCCTTGGAGCTGCTTGCTGCTTTCTGTAGTGCTCTTCCTTTGATGGGATCAAGCTGCCCCAAGGCCCCTGAGGGTTTCTGTAAAAGCTTAGAAATCTGTTAATTTTTATGCACAGCCCAGCTGCTCAGACATGCAGATCCCAGTTCTTTGCATTCTCATATGTGTGCTGTGAAAGACTCCGACATGGTGACACTGGATTGTCACAATTTTCAGTAGTTTCTGTTCTTTACCTGTAATGCCTTGAGAGCCTTCCTTTTCTTTCTGCACTCAGCCAAAGCCTGGCTCATTTCTCTGCCAACAGGCATTAATAGTGTGCCTTGGGGTTTATTTTTGTTCTGCAGCAGATATTGTCTCAATCATTCTGAGTCAATCATTACTCTGCAGCTCTGTGCTGGCTTCATATTCCACTTTTGCTATATGAAATGAACTGCATCATTTGTGACCCTGGATATTTGCTGTAGGGAAAATGTGTTTAAGCATAAGATCCTAGTTCAGAAGCATCCCAGCTGTCATGACTGAGAGGTACAGTGAAAAACAAGGTCATGCAATTGGTATTTAAGACACTAGGAAATGTGAGATTGAAACTCTACCTTTCTTTGCTGCTCCTCAATTCCACACACAATGCATTTCAGTCCTCCTTCCCTCTTTGTGGAATGGATCGGTTGGAGCAACATTCTTAACTACTTCTTGTGTAAGAGTGAAGAAGGTGTTGAGGCTGTGGCCTCACATGATACCATTTCTATCAAGAGCAGTAACAGGGATGGTCTTCATACTCTGTAAAATGTCTAAACCAGTCATCTGTCCCACTCTGATTTGATTCAAGATAAAAGCACACTCTTGCTTCCCAAAAGAACCTGAATTCATTTTCTTAGGCTGTTCACACACAGGTTTCCAAATAAATAATTATTTCTGTGGCTTTAAATACGCTTTGATATCCTAATGCCAACATTCATGACTTCTCAACAGAGTTTTCACTCAAGTGCTTCTGGCTATAGCCCAGGAACTCTGTCAGGACAGTACTGATGGTGCCAGATGGAAGTGATATCATCAAAGTTCATTTGGAAGCCAGGGCTTTTGTTAAACGCTGCTGCATTCATTTTAGAGGAGGAAGCTGACACATGACTTATTTTTACAACAGCCTTTGTTTGCAGCATTTCCTAGGCTTGGTCCAAATGGCAATCTCAATCAGCTTCTTGACCATTTGTTTAACAAATAACCCCATTGAGCTTCTTGTCCAAGAGATCAGAAGCATGTGGACCCTTGCTAAATGCATGACCCCATGCATGCTTATAAGACAATACTGGAAAAAAAAAAAATCCTACTGTGGTGGCAACAACCAGGCTTGGTTGGGCTGAATATTGTCCTATTTCTGAGAACTTACAATTTCTGCCTTAGAAACCCTAACCTCAAAATAAATGCAGAGCAGGTAGATTAGACAAACAAGCTGATTTATGCTCATGTGCTGGAGGGAAAGATGAGTACTGCTCCTAACTGGTTAACAGCAGTGACTGTAACTGGAAGACTAAACTTCAGTGGTACAGGAACTGAAATCATGGGAGGAGGCATACCTGCTCACATTAGTCTGCATGCTTTGTTGCACAGGGAAATTGAGGTAGGGCATATGAAAACTTAGGAAGGGAAATTTTGACTGGGAACATGAATACATTACTGTGATAATCATGATAAGAATGGTAAGGAAGTAGCCGGGAAGCAGCATTTGCAATTGCAGCCAGCAGGAGCTCTGCTGCTTTAGTAGAGTGAGGCAGCTCCTCTGTGTGGGCATGGCTGCCTGAATCCAGTGCTGCCTCTTTCCTGCATAAAGATCAAGGGAATCATGTCCACAGGGACTATGTACACTAAATACACAGCCGTGTGTACCAACCTATCTCAATATACTGAAATAACTCTTAAACTTTGATAAAAGTGCGGAGAAGCTTTTCAGTGATCGTCTAAGATGGCATTATAATGGCTTATTGATCAACAGCAGTCTTGTTACAGAAAGCTTTTCATCCTTGTAATGTTTATGTCCATTACAAAAAGAACTTGTGCTACAGTTGTCACGGTATCACTGGTAGTGTGGCAGCTTTTGAAAATCCTGAGCCTGCAGTGGGACTAGCAGGAACCTGATGCACCACCTCCTGCCTTCCTCATGCGGTGCTGTACTTCCTCTGCCTCTGCAGGTCGCATGAAGCCATGAAGTTCAGAAGAGTGCAAGTGGTCTTGATTCTGGGAGTTTTCTCCCTCTTTCTGATCCACTTCCACTTCCCACACTGCAGCGACAATGCCCCCATGGAAAAAAAACCTTCTCCAGTCCACATTCTCATTCTCTCCTCCTGGCGGTCAGGATCATCCTTCACTGGACAAATCTTCAGCCAGCACCCCAGCGTGTTCTACCTGATGGAGCCTGCATGGCACGTCTGGGTTAAGATGTACAAGAACAGCGCCAGTGTCTTACACATGGCAGTGAGGGACCTAGTCAGGTCAGTCTTTCTGTGTGACATGTCTGTGTTTGATGCCTACATGTCTAGCCAGAGGAAAAAGTCTGATTTATTTAAGTGGCAGACAAGCCGAGCCTTGTGCTCCCCCCCTGCCTGTGATACATTCAGTCGCAGTGACATAATCCCTGAAGGCCACTGCAAAATAATCTGTAGCAAGTACCCATTCAGCAAGGTGGAGGAAGCTTGTAAAACCTACAGCCACGTTGTCATCAAGGAGGTTCGATTCTTCGACCTGAAAGTTCTCTACCCCCTTCTCACTGACCCGTCCCTGAACCTCAAAATCATTCACTTGGTCCGTGACCCCCGGGCTGTGTTCAGGTCCCGAGAGAATGCAAAAGGAGTCCTGGCACACGACACGAACATTGTTGTGGGGGCCTGGGGGTTAAAGGACGAAACAGAGCCTTACAAGGCCATGGAAGTAATCTGCAAAAGCCAGGCTGAGATGTACAAGACAGGTATGCAGGCAACTCCCAGCTTCCTGAAAGACCGCTACTTGCTGCTTCGCTATGAAGACATCGTCAGAGACCCGCTAGCAAGGGCTGCTCAGATGTACATGTTTGCAGAACTCCATTTCACACCAGAGCTACAGAAGTGGGTGCACAACATCACCCATGGGAAGGGGCAAGGCGCACAGGCTTTTGAAATTGGGTCCAGAGATGCACTGGGCGTATCCCAGGCCTGGAGGCAGACCCTTCCCTTCGATAAAATAGAAAAAGTACAAAATGTGTGCAAGGATGCCATGGACTTACTGGGTTACCGGCTGGTCAAGTCAGAAGAAGAGCAAAAAAATATGTCACTGGATCTTTTGTTTGCCCAGAACTCCTCTAAGTAACAAACTGACAGCAGAAAAAGCTGCTCTCTGCACCTGCTCTCTGAAGGCTGCAAAGTGGTGAACTGTTTCCTACAACAAAAGAGGACTGAGGTGCATTCATGTGTGTAAGAGTGCATGCATGGATGTACGGCGTGAGGAAAAGGAATACAGGAACTCCAGCTGCTCATCAGAGCTCTCTCAGCAGCACCAGGTCACCCTCCAAGGCCTCTGGAGGCTCAGCCACAATGCAGGCTGGAGTGGTACAAGTACTTTCCAAATGAAGTTCATGCTTCGTGTGAAAGAGGAAGTATGTGTAGGTTGGAGCAAATGGAATGGCAAAGGAGTGACACCAGCTAGCAGAGCTCAAACTCCTCACAGACTAAAACTAAGTACTAGAGAAAACATGCAGAGCAATTGCATGGCAAAGGAAGAGGAGGTATAAATTGGAAGCTGAATAAAGAAAACATTACTGGTTGTGTTGCCACCTGGGATACATGATTCCAGAAGAGACACAAGCATCACTACACATTGATTTCTGGAAAGATCCTTTTTCAGGATGGCTGTTTTGAAGCCCAGTTTTCCTTTTGGTCCGTCTCTGTAGCTGGGCACCTAGTCTTGGTGGCAATGTTGGGAAAATGTGTTCACTTATTATTGTAATGGAGAAAATAGAATAAAACATCAACAGCTATAGCTGAAAATAAAAGCTCCTAAGTTTGCATATGGGGATCAGTTTCTGGGACTATATGAGCCCATCTATTTTCCAGCTGAAATAATTGCCTTCCAGCTTTCAAAACCAGGAGCAGTTGTTCTTCTGGGAGTTCTCACAGTCCACATGTGTGACTGGGAAGAATTCATGTCAAGGCTGAGACTGTAAAGACAAGGTAAGGACACAGATTCCATTGGTATGAATACTAGAAGTGTGAAGACAAGTTTAAGGCAGTGGACTGAAAACACAGAGGGGAGAAGAGGAAGTTATCATTTTGAATTATTCAATGGGAGTATTTCCTGTCTTAAAAGCACAACAAAATTGTATTTAACAGACTATGCCATTCTCCCCCATCTCCAATGCAGATGCCATTCTCCCACCTCTAATGGAAATGCATAGCTCAAACCAGAACAACAGAATTATTTGTACTAGTTTTTAACAGAACTCTGTAAGTCAAGAAGAAAAGCTTGTTACCAGATCTGGAGAGTGAAAAGTCTACAAATGCCTCCTTCTAAATGTCCTCTTTCATGTGTGAATTGCATCTATTTGACAGTCTATTCAGATGTTGCCCCAGAGCTGGAATATTTCCACTACCCTCTAGAGAGAGCCACCTGGTCCTATGGCAGGGTCACAAGTACCAACAAAGGATGAAGCTCAATTCTGAGGATGTGCATCCTCGGGAGAAGACGATGAAGGCAAGGCACTGGAGGTGATCTGAGGAGGCTCCAGGCAAGCTGAGGGCATTCAGGGCTGTGGGTTCCCTTTCCACCACCACCACACCACATCCCATGCCTTTGTTGGTCAGCTGCCCTCCTCATTCCAGCGTTGCTCTGGGAAGGAATGCTCATAAGAAACCTGCCAGAAGGCATTTGGTGCCCCCTATAGAAAAAGGAGCATCCTGAGTGCCCTCACACAGCACTTACAGACACCCAGGCAATCAGGCCCACTCAGCACAGGTTTATGGAAGTCAGGTCCTGCCTGCCTGATCTCCTTCTACACTAAGGTGACCCACCTAGTGCTCTGCCTGGACTTTAGTAAAGCCACAGCATTCTCTTTCAGAAACTCATGGCACAAGGCTTGGATAAGTGCACTCTGCATTGGATAAAAACTGGCTGGATGCCCAGGCCTCAAGAGTGGTGAATGGAGCTAAATCTGGCTGGCCCCCAGTTGCTGGTGGTGTCCCCCAGGGTTCAGTACCAGGGCCTATCCTCTGTAATATCTTTGTCAATGATCTGGATGAGAGGACGGAGTGCCCCCTCAGTAAGTTTGCAGGTAACACCAAGCTGGGTGGCTGTGTTGATTTGCTAGAGGGTAGGGAAGCTTTACAAAAGGATCTGGACAGATGAGATTGATGCACCAAGGCTAATTGTATGAAGTTCAACGAGGCCAAGTGCCAGGTCCTTCACCTGGGTCACGACAATCCCACGGTATCTTGGGAATCACGGACAATCCCTACGGACTTGGGAACGTGTGGTTGGAAAGCTGTGACTTGGAGAGGGACCTGGGGTTGAGAGGCGACCGAATACGAGTCAGCAGCGTACCCACGTGGCCAAGAAGGCCAATGCCACCCTGGCTTGTAGCAGCAACGCGGTGGCCAGCAGGGACAGGCAGGTGATCACTCCCCCTGTACCTGAACCTGCACCCCTGCACCTTGAAATACAGCTGACTGTAACAGGCTAACACACCCCCAGCACAGGAGCCAGGGGCAAATGACACAAAAACTCTGGGTCGAGATTAAAAAAGAGTTGAGATAAAAAAGTTTTACTGAGCAAGTCAGATAATAATGATACAATGCACAATTCCCTTGGCTTAGCCTGTCTGCAGGAAGAAAAAGAGCAGCATAAAGCAGAAGAATCAGGGTACTAGCCAACTGGGACCATCTCGCTGCCAGGCTGAAAGCACTGCATTTTCCAGACTGTGGCTGTTCATTTGCAAGGGTGTTCTCTCTCAACTCTGACAGGTGAGAATTACCTAAACTCCAAGCACTCTTCCTTTCCTTCCATCTCACACTTGAACTATTGCACACAGTCCCGAAATGTTGTCTAATTTTTCCAGCCACACTGTATTAGTCTGCTACAAGTGTTACTTTGCTGCATTAAATAAGCTGTGACTCATCCATCTGTAGAGATGCAAGCTGGAGCACACCTATTCATCAGTTGAAAAATCGTGAAGCAAGATGCTAGAGTCCATGTTTTTAAACAAAGTCTCCTGGGCCCAGTCCTGTTTGCTACCTTTACTGATGATCTAGATGAGGGAATTGAGTTTACCATTAATAAGTTTGCAGATGACACCAAGTTGGGAGCAAATGATCTCTTAAGAGGGTAGGAGGACTCTGCAGAGGGACCTTGTCAGGCTGGGTAGATGGGCAGAGTCCAATGGCATGAGATTTTAAAAGGTTAAGTGCAGGGTTCTACACTTTGGCCACAACAACCCCATGCAACACCACAGGTGGGAGGCAGGGTGGCTGGAGAGCAACCAGACAGAAACAGACCTGGATGTACTGGTCAACAGCTGGCTGAACATGAGCCAGCAGCGTGCCCAGGTAGCCAAGAGGGCCAATGGCATCCTGGCCTGTCTCAGGAACGGTGTGCCCAGCAGGACTAGGGAAGTCATTCTTCCCCTGTACTCAGTACTGGTTAGGTCATGTCAGGAGTACTGTGTCCAGTTCTGGGCTGTTCAATTTAAGATGTTGAGATGCTTGAACATGTCCAGCAAAGAGCACCAAGGCTGGTGAGGGAGCTGGACCACAGCCCTATTAAGGAGTGGCTAAGGGAGCTGGGGTTGTTTAGCCTGGAGAAGGGCATGTTCAGGAGAGACCTTATTGCTCTCTACAACTACCTGAGGGTGTAGCCGGGTGGGTGTGCATCTCTTCTGCCAGGCACCCAGTGAAAGAACAAGCAGACAGTCTCAAGCTGTGCCAGGGGAGGTTTAGGCTGGATGTTAGGCAAGTGAATATTCAACCATTTTCTATTAGAGACAGCCTGACACTGACATACCTGTCACATCTGTCCTATCTGGCTATTCACACATAAATGGATGAACAAAGCTGTTAAAAAAAAGAAAAAAAGAAAAAAGGGTGGGTGTGAAGAGGTTTGGGTTTCCAGTTAAAACATCCTTTAAATTATCTGATTTTCTTGAAAATGACAAATTGTAGATGCTTCAAAAGATCAAACTTCATAATTGTCACTGATATCAAATATTAAGAGTATTTTAATTCAACACTCAACACTTTTCCATGTGAAGACTTTCACTTCCACATACTTTGTGTGTGTGCAATAGTTCAATATTAGAAATGCTTGACCAGATTACAAAATCAATCCATTTCCTTTAAGACAAATCCACTCCTTGTATCTTAAGAACTGCCACTCATGCTAATGGTTAATGTAACATTTTAACTGCATTTGGAAAAAAAAAATCTTCAAATTTCTTTAAGCTAGAATTGATAGAAGCAATGTAGACCTTCTGAGATGGGAAAATCATGCTCTCTGCTTTTCATGATGATTTTAAATGTTTGTGACTGCATTTGGCACATGTAATATGCCTCAAGTTTTATTAAATATGTTAATACAACCTGAAGCTAGTTTTAGAAATAAAAATATCTGGCAATTAAGTCTCATTTAACAGAATAAATTGGGCTGTGATTGCTCCAAGGAGAAGCAGCTTTCTGTATGAGGGTGGTGAAACACTGGAACAGGTTGCCTTGTGAAGATCCTATCCCTAGAGACATTCAAGATCAGGCTTGATGGGGCTCTGAGCCCCATCCTGATCTAGTTGGGGATGTACCTGCTTAGTGCAGGGGGTTGGACTAGATGACCTATAACGGTCCCTTCCAACACAGTGTGTTCTAAGTTCTTTGCATAAAGAGGGACTGGATATTGGCATGGGCTGCCCAGGGAGGTGGTGGAGTCACCATCCCTGGAAGTGTTTAAAGAGACCAGATGTGGCACTTGGTGCCATGGTTAATGACATGGTGTTGGGTGATAGGTTGGAGATGATGATTTCAAAGGTCTTTTCCAACCTGCTTAATTCTGTGATTCTGTAATATTATCACTGGAGAACATATGCTGCAAGTGCCTGTCTACAGACCTGTGTTTTTATTTGACCGACCCCTGTGAAGCAAGATTATTATCATAGTGACCATTTTTTGGTGATTCTTAGTACACACAGATCCTCTGAGACATCTCAATATTTATGTAGGAGCCCAAGTGCCTCATCTTCTGGCATGAATGCTGTTGATCCTTCTTTCTAAACAGTTAGATTTTCATTGTTATTGACTCCTTAACAATAAAAGGTAGTAACAACTGGCAGAGGAGGTTATTAAGTGACCCTCCACAACAGTCTGAAGAAACATGACAAACAGAAAGCTACTACTGTGCCCTAATAATGCATGACAGGTTAGAGGACTTAATAACCTTCTGTCAATTTTGGTACCAGCCCCATTCAGAATCCTTTCCATGCAGCAACATACAGATAGGAGCATCAGCTAGTTTATGTGATAGATAAATGCTTTAAAGCAATTTTTTGGTGAAAGCTTGATACTGTATAGAACCTTTCTCTCCACCATTTTCCATTTTAAAATGTTTACTGTATTCAGTGTTAAAAATCAAATTAAAAAATAGCCCTTTTATAAACAAAGTATTTCAGAAACTTCAGAAATTACATTTTCCATCACATTTGCATTTCTGAAAAGACTAAGTTCCTGCCACATATCTAGATCTTCCTCTGCTTTGCTATCTAACTTTTCCTAAATGCTACCCGCTTTGCTACGTTTTCAGCTCCAAATTTTGCTATCAACCTATTTCTGACGCATTCGTCATCTTTTTGCAACTCCAAATCATCCTCTCTGCTCCACACAGGGTACCCATCCAAGCGCTGCCCTGTCTGCAGAAAGTATGCAGTAGCCTCCACTTCACCAGTGTTTTTCAGAAATGCCTGTGTAACAGTGAACAGGTCCACGCTGAACTTCCTCATTAAGTCCTGCATAGTTTTTACTGCTTCTTCTACTACACTGGAAGAAGTGCTTGCTGGTTTTGGTAACTGAGAGTCAGGGTGAGGTCCCTCATCCAATCCAGTTTCCAAGACCGATGCTGTTTCTTCTGGGGACTTTCCTTCTCCAACTTCTGTAGAAAGCTCTTCTGAAATGTTCGAAGTGTCACTTCCTGACTAAAATGCAGAGGAGGCAACAATTAGATGTGGCATTTTCTGGCAAGCTTTTTTATCACCACTACCCAACCACCTTCCACTGTGACTGCCAAGCATATACAAACCTCTGAATCTTACTATGCCTAGCAGTTTCTGTGACTGAAGTGAAGCAGTATACATTAATAAGATCATAGATGAAAGCATGAAATACATGTTAGAATTTGAGCAAGGAAGTATTAAAGCCAAAAGTTAATGCAACTACATTTTATTCTGGATGTGAAGGGATGGCTTCCGTTTGCCAGCAGTTTTTGGTGTGACAACTCCGACACTGATTTTAAAAAGTTAACTTGGGGACAGAAAAGCTAAGAGAAGATGTTGCAGTGAGGCACCGCTCATCCTAAGTTAGGTAGTTCACACCTCACATGAAGCACCCACTTAGCAGAAGGGAAGTCGTAGTGCAGTCATTCGAGAACTTATCAGTGAGTTACCACCGTGCCACAGGGCCACCAGGACTACCCATCTCAGCTCGGTCTCAGCGCCGCTGCGGCGTGCAGAAGCTGCAGCAGTAGCCCTACTCCCCGTGCTGCCCCAGAGCCTCACCTCCGTGCCATCGAACTCCCGATTCGCCGCCGCAAAAACACCGGTGCTAAAGGCGGGCTCCTCCATGCGCTGGGGCTCTGCGGAAACAGGCGGCTCCGCGGCCGCGCTCCTCTTAGGCTGAGCGGCGGGCAGGGGGCGCAGGTGCCGCAGGTAGCGGTCGCGCATGGCTTGCCAGCTGTGCTGCGTCAGCCCGGCCCGCTCCAGCTCCTGCCATAGTGCCCGCCCGCGCACCCTGGCCTCGGCCCGCCCGCCCACCACCCGCAGCAGCGCCGCGTCCTCCGCCTTCGTGAAGGGCCGGCGCCCCCGGGACGGGGCGGCGGCCAGAGGCCT
>VWZI01014725.1:452514-471451 GCA_013396835.1 Psilopogon haemacephalus
GCAGCACCGTCGCAGGGTCCCGCCATTGCCGCGCTCCGCACGCAGGCACGGACGTACCGGAAGCAGCGGCCGGAGCCGAGAAGATGGCGGCGTCGGCGGCGTCAGGGCTGGCGTCCGAAGCGGCGGAGACCGAGTCGCACCTCAGCAAAAAGTGAGGGAGGGTGGGCGGGCAGGTGAAGCCGGGCAGCGCCGGGCTGGGGAGGCGAGGCAGAACAGAGCAAAGCAAAGCCAAACCGAACAAAGCGAGGCGAATGTGCGGCTGACCTGGTGCACGTCTGTGGCATGCTGAGCCCCGCTGCTGCGCGGCTCCAAGGCTGGGCCCGGAGGGTCGCGCCCGCGCTCCGATGGCGCCGGGCACTTCATGACCAAAGCAGGTCCGTGTTTTGCGGGCTGGCTGTGCCTGTCTCTTTCCTCATGAAGTCCTGCTCGTCGGGGTCGGGAGCCGAGGGGGGCCGGTCCGGTCCGTGAAGGCGGCTCGGGAATTCCTAAGTAGCGCCTGACTTCTTGCAGTGAGAACTTGCCTCATTCCACTTGGGTGCTGCTTAACGTCTGAAATGGCCAGCGGGAAAGTCCTTGGACGCGTAGGCTCTCATCCTCAAGGTCGCTGTGCATAGTGCTTAATTTAGTTTTAACTTGTTCCGAGTGTTTGTATGTCGTAGAAGGTGAACTAAAATAATTCAACGAAGGAAACGCTTAAATGTACTTAAGGATTTGGGTAGGGTTGTTTATACGGTAAGCTTTTGTCAGAATTCTGCCAGGTGTTTCTCTGTAGAAGTATCAGAATACCTGTTGCATCTGGTTTCCTTCTCTTTTACAGTGAGCTGAAGAGGCGTTTAAAGGCTGAGAGAAAAATAGCTGAAAAAGAGGCAAAGCAGAAAGAGCAGAATGAAAAGAATTCCAATAAGCCGTCCTTGACATCTGATTCCGAGAATAACATTGGTGCTGACGAGGAAAGCTTGGACCCCAATGTGAGCATCTGTTCTCATGTTTATTCGTATTCTGAAACTGAGGTGTGAATTTATATTTGATTTAAATTCAAGAGGAACTAAGTGGTTAAGATGAAAGAGACCTCTGTATTCCCACGTAAATGCAGCTGTTTTAACTTACAACCTGCAAAATATTTTCAGTTTCTAACAAAATATTTTGGTGTTTGTTTGTTTCTGGTGACAGCAATACTTCAAGATTCGAAGCCATGCAATCCAGCAGCTGAAAGGAACTAATGAAGATCCCTATCCCCACAAATTTAATGTGGACTTATCACTCTCGGATTTTATAGAGAAGTACAGTCACCTGCAGCCAGGAGATCACCTGACAGACGTTACAGTGAGAGTGGCAGGTAAAGACTTAATTTGGAATACAGAGAGATGGTCTTAGCTGCTTTTAATGATGGAGTGGTCTCTTGGAATTTTGCTGATCTTCCATTACTTGGTCTCAGAGTCCATAGCAGACTATTCAGGACATGTCCTTTCGGAATGAGTAGACCTCTGCAACATCCTATAAAATTGCAAGAGGAGATTGTGATAACATGCTCCAGAACCCAAAGTTCGTATGGTCTTTGGTGCAGTGGTACTAATTTTGAGACTTAATTGCTTCTCTTCTGCAATTAGCGATCAGTTCAGAGCTGATAATCCTTTCTCCTAGTGGTAATACTGTGGGTTTTTCCCCCTGTACCCTTTCTGCTAGTGACTCTTGCTGATGTCCTGCATACTTTGATCTTCAGGTCGAATCCATGCCAAGCGTGCATCTGGAGGGAAGCTGATTTTCTATGATCTCCGTGGAGAAGGTGTCAAGTTACAGGTGATGGCAAATTCCAAGTAAGTAGAGGTATTTCCTACTCGTGTTCTAAACTGAAACTACATTCTGGGGCATTCTATTGCTTCAGCTTCTCAGGCACTTCATCTTATAGGTTGGCTTAGGTAGTGTTTTGCTTGCGATGTTGTGGTTGGCTTCCCCAATAGAGGAGTCCTTTTCTAAAAGCATTTGGGTGCGTGGCGGGGACTTGCAGGACAGTTTGGAATGTTAATTTTTAATCAGACTTATTACATTGGTTTTGTATCTGCAGGCTTTACAAATCCGAGGAGGAATATTTCCGTATTAACAACAAGCTGCGTCGTGGGGACATTATTGGCGTACAGGGGAACCCTGGGAAAACAAAGAAAGGGGAACTGAGTATTATTCCATATGAAATAACTCTGTTGTCTCCATGCCTGCACATGTTGCCTCATCTTCATTTTGGCCTCAAAGATAAGGTACTCATCATATCTGTCACTCCTGGAGGGAGTTTGGCAGATAGGTCTGAATGGATGACCTTTTATATCTGCTGGTGGTATCAGTCAACAAAACATCTGTTTCGAGATTTTCTTTTCCTTTGGCAGCACAATTTGTGTAGTGTGTTCTGAAGATGTTTGTTCTTTTCAGGAAACTAGGTATCGTCAGAGATACTTGGATTTAATTCTTAATGATTACGTGAGGCAGAAATTTATAACCCGTGCAAAGATCATTACATACATTCGGAGCTTTCTCGATGAGTTGGGCTTCCTTGAGGTAAGACTTCATTGTTTCATTTCTTCCTGCATACTGAATGTTTTGAGCTTTTCAGCTTCAAATATGTTTTATATTTGGGCTGGCATGCAAAGTGTTTATTCAAGTGAGAACAATTACTTCAGCACAATGTGTTTTATCAGTTTCATGTAGTGGGAACCACTCCTTTCCTCTCTTTAAGACTACTCCTCAGTTGGTGAGGCTATAACTTGTGAAACTTTTATCAAGGTAGTGCCTCAAACTACTGTTGCCTCTTCCCTGTTTCAATAAATTAAGGTGGAAATAACTTTAAAATGATGATTTGCCTCTGGAGGCAACTGCAGGTTTTCCTGTAGGTAAAATTGAGCTCTATTGTGGAGTGGGAAATGGAAAAATAATACTAGCTCTGATCTCTCTTGCACCCAGATTATTGATTCTACTTTACAGTTAGCAAAAAGATTAGGACTTAATGCAGTTTATGTGGAACTGTTTTATTAACTCAATCTGTAGTCTCCCCTGGACCTGCTCCAACAGGTCTGTGTCCTTATTCTGGGAATTCGAGAGCTGAATGTAGTGCTCTGGGTGGGACCTCATGAATGCTAAGTAATGAGTGAGAATCACCACCTTCCACCTGCTAGTCACAATTATTTTAATGCAGACCAGGATATTGTTGGCTGCTGGGCTGCAGGTGCACATTGTTGCTGCCTCATGTCCAATTTTTTCATACACCAGTGTTACCAAGTCCTCTGCTGGGGTTCCCTGCATCCATTCACTGATACTGTGGGGATTGACCTGACCTAGGTGCAGGAACTTTCACCTGGCCTTGCTGGACTTCATTATCTGACATGTGGAGATGATTTTGTGACAACGCCACAGTCCAGTTCTTGGCTTTGATGATGTGAATGCAGCAGATCCACATGTATAGTAAATAAGAGTGGTTCTTGATGTCAGCAAGTATTGACTGCTTTGAATACGTGTTCTTTAGTTCATAATAATTTTCATATACTGGAACATCAAACAATAAATGAAATACAGAGTTTTTTTTGTTAGAGCTAACTGTGGTTTGTTTGATCTACAGAAACCGATTAAAGCAGGGCATTGAGGTAGGAGCCTAGAAATATGACACTGTTCAATTAATATTTGTTACTATTTTACAGATTGAAACTCCTATGATGAATATAATACCAGGTGGAGCTGTGGCAAAGCCTTTTATCACATACCACAATGAGCTGGACATGAATTTGTATATGAGAATTGCTCCTGAGCTTTACCACAAGGTAAAATATGAGGCCTTTATGCCTAAACCTGTATTCTCCACACTGTTGCAGTCTTACTCCAAAAACAGTAAATGTAGCTGAAATGAAGATAATTATTGAAGAAAGGTAGACTCGTTGGACTGGAGGAAACAAAATTTATCTTGAATGAGACGTGTGAGGTTGTGCTGCAGTTGTGTGCATTTTGAGCTTACTTTAGTTCCTGTGAGAAAAGCGAGTGTCTTCACTAGAATTTTGTTTTGTTTAGATGTTGGTGGTTGGTGGCATGGACAGGGTCTATGAAATTGGACGTCAGTTCCGGAATGAAGGAATCGATTTGACTCACAACCCTGAGTTCACAACTTGTGAATTCTACATGGCTTATGCAGACTACCATGACTTGATGGAAATTACAGAGAAGTTGCTTTCAGGTGATGTATACAATATTAATTTAAAAAGAGTAAGTCTGTCTGGAAGAGTTGCATAATATGTGGCATGCTCCTAAACTTCAGGTTCCTTTTGTAGGGATGGTGAAACACATTACTGGGAGTTACAAGATCACTTACCATCCAGATGGCCAGGATGGACAGGCCTATGAGATAGATTTTACCCCTCCCTTCCGGCGAATTAACATGGTGAATGATCTGGAAAAGATCTTGGGAGTGAAATTTCCATCACCTGAGCAATTTGAAACTGAAGGTCAGATGCTCAGTATGAATGTGCTGTAATTCTTTAACAGAAAAATTGCAAAAGGTCTTGAGTTCTCAGTTTGTGGTCTGTCAGCTTCTTTTTCTGAGGTGATAGTAACCCATGGGATTGCTTTTCTCTGGTTTTATCTGTTACCTGAAGGTCCAGAAAGAAGCCTTTGTGCTTTGCAGTCTTTGGTGGGATCTGATTCTTCTGCCTGTTCCTTTGTGGAGCGTAATTGATGGCTCTGTATTTGGGAGGCATGATCTGAGGAGTTCTTGATCTGTTGAAGAGACACAACTTTTATTTCTTTTGTGCAGTTGAGCCTCCATGCCTTGGCTCATAGGTTAGGAGTACAGTTGTCACTATATAAAATGTGTATATGTGCTACTTTACTTCTGAAATCCAGAGCCATAAGGAAACAAACTCCATGCACTTTGTAGTGATTTCCACCCACCCCAGATAATAATGTCCAGCAGTTGTGGGGCTATGCTTTGTTGTCAAATTTCTGAAATACGAAGTAACATATTTTAGCGTAAAATTATTTTAAAACAAATGTCAAATTGCAAAAATAGTGATTTAAGTTCATGTTTTCCTTGTGGTATACCAGTCAGACGTTTAAAATCACTCTGCCTATTGAAGGATACAGGAAGGAAAAAAAAAAAAATAAAGTGTATGTCTGGGTGGCTGTTCTAATTGTTGTCTGCAACAATTCCAGAAACTCGCAAATTCTTCGATAACCTTTGTGCAGAGAGAAATATTGAGTGTCCACCTCCCAGGACAACAGCCAGGCTTCTTGACAAAGTAAGTCAAGGTGTTTTTATAAGCCTAATGTCTTCTGAGGATATGTCTGTATCCAAAGGTGTCTCTTCAGAACAAAAGGTTTAATTGTGTCAGGGGAAACTCACTGAAATCCACTTCAGCTATTCCCATATGACAGTGAGAAAGCTTGCTGTGTCAAAATGGTTTTTTGTGTTGTCTTCACCAAAATGTAGTTTACTGACATCTGGTTAGTGTGGAACCATTAAAGGATTTTAGCTTAATACCTGGTCTCTTGTGCTTAAAACAGATATGCCAGATTTGTCTGAGACATCTGTATGTTTTTATGTACCTTGCCAAACTGGTAGCTTTATCAAATGTATTTCAAGTATTTTCTTCTTAACCCAAAATGCTGCCTTGATAGCTATTTTTCTGCTGGTTTTCATATTTGCCTTCATAGTTTTTTTTTATATGCAGTTTTTACATATATATATATATATATACACATATTTTTATATATATATACAGTTTTTCTTATAGGTTGTGGACTCTCTGTTAATAATGACGTTACCATGGTCAAGATTATTATTAGTTGGGGAATTCCAGTTTTGCAATAACCTTCTTTAGTAGTGAATAGAAGGAAGTAGGCTGTCTGAGGGTGAAACTGCTTTATATAATGGTTTTGCTTTTGTTTCCCCAGTTAGTTGGTGAATTCTTGGAAGTCACATGCATCAACCCCACCTAGGCTGTCTGGAGAAGAGCCCATTAGGAGGGTGAAACTGCTCTATATAATGGTTTTGCTTTTGTTTCCCCAGTTAGTTGGTGAATTCTTGGAAGTCACATGCATCAACCCCACCTAGGCTGTCTGGAGAAGAGCCCATTAGGAGGGTGAAACTGCTCTATATAATGGTTTTGCTTTTTTTTCCCCCAGTTGGTTGGTGAATTCTTGGAAGTCACATGCATCAACCCCACCTAGGCTGTCTGGAGAAGAGCCCATTAGGAAGGTGAAACTGTTCTATATAACGGTTTTGCTTTTGTTTCCCCAGTTAGTTGGTGAATTCTTGGAAGTCACATGCATCAATCCCACGTTCATTTGTGATCACCCACAAGTCATGAGTCCTCTAGCCAAATGGTAAGAGACACAATCAGTGTGTAATAATTAAACGCTCCTCTGCTTCTTTATGGGGGCAATAGGGGAGTGATTAAAAAGTCATGTCTGTGAAAATAGAGATTAAAGTTTGTAGATCTGATACCAGCCATAGCAGGTGTTGGTTCCTGAGTTGTGAAACCCATCATCCAGGGAAGAGGTGTGATGAGGCGTAGTAGTTTGAAGTTTGGACAGACGTTTCCCCTAAGTATGGGTGACCTTTCTGAAGTAATGTGTGTGTGCCCTTTGCTTCTGTAGAGATGTTTAGTTTTAAGGTATGGTTGTTTTGCCTTATTAACATAGGCATCGCTCTAACCCGGGGCTAACAGAACGCTTTGAACTTTTTGTAATGAAGAAGGAAGTGTGCAATGCGTACACAGAACTGAACGACCCTGTCCGGCAGCGACAGCTCTTTGAGGATCAGGCCAAGGTATGGTGTCTTGCTGATACAGAATCTATGATACGAGCACATAAGCAGAGAACTTTTCCTCTGGCTGTTCCAAATCCATCTTTACAGGATATTAAGAGTTGAAAGGGACCTCCGGAGAGCAAGTCCAACCCCCCTGCCAGAGCAGTACCACAGAATCTAGCACAGGTCACACAGGAACACATCCAGATGGGTCTTGAAAGTCTTCAGAGAAGGAGACTCCACAACCTCTCTGGGGAGCCTGTTCCAGTGCTCCATGACCCTTTAGAGTAAAGAAGTTCTTCCTTATGTTGAGGTGGAACTTCCTGTGCTGTAGTTTATACCCTTGCCCCTTGTCCTACCACAGGGCGCAACTGTCCCCTCCCTCTTGACACCCAGACCTCAGATATTTATAAACATTTATTAGATTCTCTTTAAGTGTTCTCTTCACCAGACCAAAAAGCCCCAGGACCCTCAGCCTCTCCTCTTAAGGCACCTGCTTTAGTCCCTAATGCTTAAAAGGGTTGTTAACTACTTTGAGTAAATGTTTCTCACTTAAAGGAAAGCCTGTCATGAAAATCCAATTCCTTTTCAAGAAATCTTGTTCTCTATGGTAAGCAAGTCTGAGCACTGCTGTTGGTTAGTGCAACTTTGTATTGAAGCATCTTCTTGCTATATTCTGCCTGAAGTACTAATCTGGAAGAAAATGTAAATGTGCAACATGTTTTGTCGTTTTTGGCTGAATAAAGCTTTTATGGGGTCATATAAGATTATACTTCCAGGTTCTTAAATATATTTTCATGGCTGGTAAGAGTTTGAGTGGTAAGAAATAACCTAATTTCATGATCTGAGTTATTTTTTAATCGGCTCACAGAATGCTGCTGCAAACTGGAAATCATTTGGCCTGCAGATTTATAGTACTAGGTTTTTCTGGACAAGCCTTATAAAAGAGCAACTGAAGTTGCTTTTGTCGTTAAGTGGATATCCACATCCAGAAATGCATGTGTGCTCATGCCTGATTGAAGTCAGATGATGGGGTCTGCACGGAGTTCCTGTTCTTTCTAATGGTTCACAATGCCTGAGAGGAATAAACGATTGTCAAAACTAGGAAAACTGACTTAGGTTAACTAACTTTCACTTGGTAGTTCCAAAATGGTCGGCCAGAATGAATAATGTTACAGATTTCACTTTTGGTCTGTTGTGTTTATATTTGCTGCAGTTGTCTTTTCATGAGTATGATCAGACTTTGCAGACACATTACTATATGTATTGAATGAAAATTTGCCAAAAAACTTAGGGTGGAGATTGAGGTGGAATGATGGTAACTTGCATTTCAGGATTTTAGATTCAGACAGCAAAGTATTCTGCAAAGTGTTTGTTGAAACTATGAGCAAAGATGTAAGTGCTGAAACAACCAGGAACACTTGGCATTTTCTAAATGTGAAGAGGGGTTGGCTACTTTGCTTTTTGACACTTAGAGACTGTCAGGGTCAAATGCATTCGTTGTCATCTCTCTGTAGCATTATGTTGTTCTACTTGAAAAAAGCAGTCCCTGAGCATTGTTTCATGAAGCAATTACTGGCGATTGAAACAATTATGCTTCTTAGTTGCTCCCGAAAACGTTAAAGGTTGCAAGTGGTAAAGAACCTCAGAAGGCCTCAGAAGCCTCTGAAAGCAGTTTGGTCCACTGTCATCTGCTGCCATATGGTCCTGGAGATGCTTTGATTGAAGGGCCTTTGTCTGAAAAGGAAATTTACAGATCAGGAAGGAGCTATTTTGGCACAAGTACACAAAGTCCACAGTTCTGCAAGTTCTGAGATTCCTTCATCTGTTACTTGCACAGCTGTATAGGGCTTCAGTTTCATTGGCTGCTACAACTACCAGCATTCCTCCTTTTTTGGTAGAGGTTGGCAGATGTGGCACAACCTAACTCTGTACAATCCGCCTTTTACCATTTAATTTTCTCACCTAGGCGAAAGCTGCAGGTGATGACGAAGCCATGTTTATTGATGAAAACTTCTGTACTGCGCTGGAGTATGGCCTTCCTCCTACAGCTGGCTGGGGCATGGGCATTGATCGCTTCACCATGTTCCTCACCGACTCCAATAACATCAAGGTAAATGTCACAAGTGGCAGTGCCTACTGCTGCCTTTATCAGAGAGCAGGACTGAGATTCTGCAAAGCAGGCCGTGGACAAGTAACAGGCAGCACAGCCGCTTGGGAATCTGTAATCAGAATTAACGTTGCCAAAGAAAAGTGCTCCTTTGGTGCACATGCTTATAAACTTCTGTAGAGCCTGCATCTGCAGTGCTGCTGTGCCTGAGCACCTCAGACGGCATGTGCTTGTGTCACAAGCCGGGAGGAGGCAAAGGAGGGCTGCTGGCACAGGACTGGCTCAGCGGGTCTTGCTCCCCGCGTCAGCCGCGCTGACCGTATCCCGTTTCGCAGGAGGTGCTTCTCTTCCCTGCCATGAAACCAGAGGACAACAAGAAGGAGGCGCAGCCCGACCAGCCTGGCGAAGGCACCTCTGTGTGAATTGGGGCGCAGCCCGACCAGCCTGGCGAAGGCAGCTCTCTGTGTATTGGGGCGCAGCCCGACCAGCCTGGCGAAGGCAGCTCTCTGTGTATTGGGGCGCTGCCGGGCTCGTTAATAAAAGCACCGCTTTCCAACGCCTGTCTCCGCCTCTCTGTGTGCGCTTGCGCAGGAGCTGCTGCCGCCGGTGCTGGCTCCTCCCCGAGCCGCGGCTCCCGGCAACCCCGCGCACCGGGAAGCTGCAGAGCGTGGCCGTCGGACGCGGCGCGGAAGCGCGGTACCCTGGTACCCTGGCACCCTGGCACCGTTACCCCGCAGGGTAGGCTCCTGCTCCCGGGGCGGTGTTACGTGCGCCTGGGCGCTGCCGCGGCTGGCTGGGGCGCTGAAGCTCTGTGCTCCTCGGTCAGGGGCAGAGCCGAGGCCCGGAGGTGCCGTCCCTCCCGCAGTGTGAAGCAGGGAACACAAGGGGGCGGTGTCCATGCAGGCTGCTGCAGAGCGGGAGCCTTGGGAGTGCAGCTGGAGCTGCTGCTGAGCTCTGAGGGCTCTGTCCTTGCTGTTCTTAGAGATTTGGAAAAGTCTCTTACTTCACATGGTGCATTTCTTAAAAATCATCCTGAAAGGGCTGATGCGAATTAGGTTTAGGTATTGCAATCTGCTGTAGGAAGGTGTCAAGCAGAAGAGAGCGGTAGAGTTTGACGAGACGGGGGTGTCGATCAGTGTTGTGATGGATATCCTGCTCTTGCAGGGGGGTTGGACCTTTCGAAGTCTCCTCCAGCCCCTAACGTTCTGCGATTCTGTGTGATTCTGTAATCCAATTCTGTTTAGAGCCTGCACTCGCATCGGAAGCCATGTGGTCAGCTGACGAAATTGCTGAGCTGTGTTACCTGCATTATAGGACCAGACTCCCGAAGCAGGGGAAACCAGATCCAAAGAGAGAATGGACTTCACTGGCAGCTGTTGTCAAAGTGGAGTCTGCAACTGAAAGAGAGGTTCTTGCTAGTCCAGGGAATTTGCAGGGTAAGACTAATTCATGAGTTGTGTGGACTGAGGGGGAATGGGGAGAGGAGGTGGCAGTCTTTGATGCTTTTCCCTTTTTTGAAGGTACATTATATAAAAGTCCCAAACATGCCCCACTGTCTGTCCTGCTTCTGTCTGCACCTAAATTCTTTATTACTGTAAAAGCTTTTACAGCTTCTGTCTGGATAGAGATAGTTTAGGCAAATGCCATTCCTCTCAGATTGCAGCTAATGTAAACTCTGGCAGAAGCGTGTTTGGCTACTGTTTGAAAGAAGCCTAGAAAGGTCTCCATTTACTGTCCTTTGGCAGATGCATTATTACAGTCTGTGTTAGTTCACTGTCATCTTTTCCCTTATTGGCACTTGTGTTATGCAGATTGTATTCCATGCTTCTTACGTGTTTGGGGGATCCTAAGCCACTGTCCCTTATGTGTTTAGCATATCAATAGCATGTCTACTCCTGCTGTAGAACCTAGGATTTTTTCTTAGCACTGATGCTTCTGCTGATATGTTGAGTTCTCCAGCTGATGCCACTTCCTTTCTGGAATGTCACACGGCCTGCCTCCCTGTGCCTTCCCTTCTGTATGAGAGCCATGCTCCTGGTGACTGTTTAATTAGTATTTCCTTTCTCAGTAACAAAGGAAGTTGTTGCTATGGGAACTGGAACGAAATGTATTGGCCAAAACAAGATGAGAAAAACCGGTAAGTATGATGTAAAATTTGTGAACAGACTAGCTGTGCTACCTTTGTTCTTGCTGCTGTCACAGAATCAATGAAAACGTCCAAGGCACTGTGGATGGAAGCCAGAAGTGCAAGACAACAGTCTTACACTTACAGGTCTGCTGTTCTTGCTACCTTGAAGATGAATAAACATTTTTATATGTGGAAGTCATAGTTTATGCTCTGAGTCTGCATACTTACAGACTTCATAATTAAAGGAAACCAAAACATAAATGAAATAAGAGTGTTTCAGTCACCTGTTACAGTGATTTTATTGTAGTGTGTTACAAAAGATAACACTGCTGAATTAGGGTAGAGGTGAAACCAGGAAAGCATTAATATGTTTTTTCCTCTCTTACTATATGTTCTGCAGCAAGATAGTTCTGACTGCTCAACTAATGTATGAGATAAGTATAGGACTCCTCACAGTTGTTTCTTAATATTTGTATTACTTCCCTTGCTCTACGTGTCTGATTAAAAAAAAAAAAAATTATGCAGAATGTTTCTGTCTCCTTTGCTAGGACAGGGTAATAAGCCATGAGAGGTAGTGCTGAGAAGTGACTAAGGACAAAAAGTGTCTGTGAATATAGGTACAAGGCTTTCTACCTTCTTAACCCTTCAGAGGAGAAGCAGAACAAGATAGGAGGAATGGTTTTTCATGCATCAGTTTCAGGCTGGTCTGTATAATGTCCTTCATATGAAATTAATTAGTGGAGCAAGAGAGAGAAGAAATTGAGATCTCTGTTAAATTTTAATGGATGTTTCTTGTGACTTGGCCATCTCAGAAGAGTATTAGTACAGACATTTTTATTACTGATTTAGGAAAATTGTGGTTAAACTATTGTACTATTTACAATGTAGGTATTAAGAGGCAAAGTAGAAATTTGACTAGAGTAAAGATAGTTCCTGTGTTGTTTTGTCTTCAATGATCTTAAGCTTATAAAGTACTTTCCTCTTACATTATTCATTTATTTTTTAATTACCTTCATGGTAGGTCATGTTGATGTCGATCTGTCAGAGAAACTTTAAGCTTCTAGAACTGTTAAAGACAACATTTATATTCTGGCCTGTTATTCTTGAGATAAAAGGTGATCTGCAGATGCTGTTCCTTTAGATACTGCAATAGGAAGACAGTGCAGGAAGTTTGAGGATGAGGTGTGGTAAATATCAGAATTATTTACAAAAAAAAAAAAAAATTGTAGGATGTAGGTAGAAGAAGATACTTTGATGAAAAGCTTAACAAACATTTGAAACTTGCGAGATGTTTTGCTTAATATTAGAATATCAAGATTTGCTATTAAGGACAAACATCAGGAAGGTTTTTGAAGGAAGCCAGTGTTTATTCAACTCAAAGGATTTCAGGTATTAGAAGAATTAAAGTTTGGGATTTAAACAAGTCTGGCTTGTCAAGGAATGAAGACCTATCCCTCGTTTACGTAGGCTGACCTCCTTTTGTAGCGATTGGAAGTTTGAATGTTTTGCAATACTCTAATATGTTAAACCTTCAAGTGCTAATGAATCTGGAGATCTGTTGTTTCTCAGATTGTGTGCTTTGTTCATCTCGTTTTCAGTAATGGTGCATATTGTTCTCATTTGGTTGCTGCTTTAGGAGACATCCTGAATGACAGTCATGCTGAAGTTGTGGCCAAGAGGAGCTTCCAAAGGTGAGGTGTGAAGTTCACATGCTGCTATCCAGTGCCTCTTGAGGTTTTTTGTTGCAATAGAAATGGTTTTGACCTATAGCTGCAATACCCAGTTTCAGAGAGGAGAGTAGGTAACACTTTTTTTTCCTCTTTGTTAGCAGTTTAACCTAGTTTTTTTCTTCTAGGTGGTGTTAAGGCCCTTTCACAAAACTTTCTTTCTTCTCCATTCTTGTAGAGGCTCTGTGAAGAAGTAGGATCTGATTTCATGTAATGTCAATGCTGGTGTGATGGCTATCTCTTAAGGGTAGCCTTTTTGCTGTTCCAAACATACCAGTCCTCTTGGTTCCTATCAGATCAGCAGGTTCAAGGAAGTAAGCCAGGAGAATAGTAACAGCACTGAAATAAGTACATTTCTTACAGTTCCATGTCACTAAATCAACTCTAACAGAATCAGATGAGCTGCAGTGCTGGTAAAAACACAGACTGAGAGGAGGAGACCTTAGGTATATGATTTCAGGAGGCAGCTAACTCTGCTGAATTGAACCCTTTGTAGTCTGTTATTAAGGTGCCAGTGATGTGTTTATGAAGTTGATCGGATCCGGTTTATCTGTAGAAGCATAACTGACTGTCCCCTCAGAGATTTCATCAGGAAAGAACAGTGGGTATATAATTTTTTGTTATTTTCCCGTGCATTAACCTTTCTTAACAGGTATCTTCTCCACCAGATGTGTCTGGCAACTTCCCTTCAGCAAGGCAGCATCTTTATTTCAGGAACGGAAACTGGGAAGTGGAAACTCAACCCAAATATTGTGTTTGTTTTCTTCTGCAGTCATACCCCATGTGAGTATGCAGGAGTGAATCAATTCTATGGTTTCTTCTAGTACAATATTTTCTGCCCCTTGCCTTTCTTTGGTTTGTCTTTGGTCTGGAGTGAGGCAGTAACTCAGTGTTATCAGTGTGTCCCTTAAGATGTCCTCCACAGATAGGCTTGGTGTTTTGTCTCACTGGCTGTGATTCGTGAGAATTCAATAAATCACAGAATTGCAGAGTGTTTGGGGTTGGAAGGGACCTCAAAAGATCATCCAGTCCAACCCCCCTGCCAGAGCAGGGTCACCTAGAATCTGTCACACAAGAGCGCGTTCAGGTGGGTTTTGAAATTCTCCAGAGACAGAGACTCTACAATCTCTCTGGGCAGCCAGTTAATGTTTTGTCACCCTCACGGTAAAAAATCTTTTCCTTACATTCATGTGGAACTTCCTAAGCTCCTGCTTGCACCCATTCACCCTTGCCCTGTCACTGGACATCACCGAGAAGAGCCTGGCTCTCTCCCTTCACCTATTTATAAACATTAATGAAGTTATGTACTGCTCATCATATAGTAGAATATTTCCCTGTCTTTTAAAAAAGTAATGGCAGTTATTTTCCAGAAATTGAACAGAGCTGCTGTCATATTCTGGGTGCTTTGCTTTAAACATTGTCTCCTTGGATTCAGATTTTAAGGAAAAACATTGGCATTTACTGCAGTGCTGAAATGAAACCTTACCCAGCACACAGAAAATCCCAAGTTCCCAAAGAAAAGCCAACGAGAAAATAAAAACAGGGAAAAAAAAAAAGAAACAGCCACAAACCAAAAACTAACTTCTGCCACAAACAGACAAAAGAAGCCTCTTCCCCCAGCTTCTTGTGGAATGGAATTCAGTTTTTTGTTTTGTTATGGAAAACGTCGGAATGTGACCTCTTGGTGTGTCAGCTTATTGTTTGTCTCAATGTTACCACACTCACCAACGTAGTCTTCAACTGGTAGCCTGCAACCACAGAAAAGAGGTCTAAGCACTCTCAAAATAGGCCTGGTCTGTGCTTCAGTAGCAAATGAGCTACTCATGATTTCCATGGTTTTGATAGCATTGCTGGAATTATGCTGTGATGGTTTTCTTCAGTAGTGCAATATGAGAATAGAATTTACATCAAATTCTGTAGCAAGGATAATTTCTTGCCTGCCTTTTTCTCAGGTGCTGCTCAAGCTTTGTTGGTGTGCTGCTTTGAGGCTAATTGAAATATTTTAATGAGAGAAATGAGACCATTGGTTGCAAAAAGAAAATAACGATGAAGTCTGTATCATTCATTGCTTTGCTGAGAGGGATAAAAAGCCAAAATGTCAGCAGTTTGTCTTGCTCTGGTCTGTGATGCTGGGGACTTTTTAGGCTATCAGGTCTAGGGAGTAGGGGTAATGGAGCAAAGCTGGAGGTGGGGACATTCAGATTGAAGGCGAGGAGGAAGTTCTTCACCAAGAGAGTGATGAGGCCCTGGAATGGGTTGCCCAGGGGGGTGGATGGGGCCACTTCCCTGGAGGTGTTTGCAGCCAGGCTGGATGAGGCTCTGTCCAGCCTAATCTAGGGTAGGGTGTCCCTGCCCATGGCAGGGGGTTTGGAACTAGATGATCCTTGTGGTCCCTCCCAACCCTGACTGATGCTATGATCTATTTGCTTCCTCTTCACTCTGTTCCAGTATCTCCACTAATCTTGGCTAACACATGACAACCTAAGCTTCGCTGGTTGTTTTGTTTGTGAAAGTAGAGGGACAAAGAGAGAGCAACTTTGAGCCCTTCTGGGCAGCTTTATTTGTCCTGGAGGGAGTTTGTATTTCTGTATTATTTCTTATTTGTGTATAATTGCAAATACCTGTAAATATATTGTGGATATATCCTCCTAAATTTTGCTTTGCTGTAAATACAACTTCATTTTACTTCCAAGTCATCTGAGCTAGTCTGGTAAATTTCAGTAGTAGGAAGGATAAAAGTTCCTAACCCAAGAGTTTGCTTTGAAATGAGCTTCAGAATTTTGGTTTTGAGCTTGCTTAGCAATACAGATCAACATTTTCATCCTGATTTGATAGCTTATTCTTTATTCTTTTGAGGTTTGTATTGCTTGGTTAGATTAAACTAGTTTTATTGTGAATTGTCTGCTTCCCTTGTCTGCCTTTGACACTTTTTGCTATAAAATTTTTGTTTTTAATTTTTAAAGGTAGAATGCAAAACTTGAAATTAAACTTATATTGCCTTAAATTTCATTGAAGTCTGATTTGTTGTTGTACAGGGCAATGTTGTTTGAAAAGTGTGTCCTCATAGTGAAAATGTGCCTGACTGTGAATCTGTGAAAGCTAGTAGTGGTTGAAATGTATCACAATAATGAGAGATGCATTTTTGGCCAGTTTTGATGTTCTTTCTTTTGTTCTAGGTGGAGATGCTTCCATTATTCCAATGACTGAGTCAGAGGACCAACTTTCCAAGACAGTGACTGGAGATTATGTAGCTGAACAATCAGTGGATTGTAGAAGTAACCATGATCACTTGGGTCCAGGAGATAAAAGGAAATCAGAAAAAATGCCAAGTAATCATATAGTCAAGAGGAGTAAAACTGATGATGATGGTTATTTTCCTGTAATCACTGAAGACGTGGATATTCAGCAAGTATCTGTGAAACAAGAGGATGACTCTAATGAAAAGGGCTGTGAGTGTTCTGCAGAGGTGCCAGCTGCTAATAAGGGGACTGGGCTAGGGAGAGAGAAGGTAGTAGATGTTTATAGAACTGGAGCAAAATGTGTGCCCGGAGAGCTCGTTGATGCCCAAGAACCTGGAGTGGGCTATCACTGTGTGGGATTATTACGAGTGAAGCCAGGCCGTGGTGACAGAACATGCTCCATGTCCTGCAGTGATAAACTGGCTCGCTGGAATGTCTTGGGATGTCAAGGAGCTCTTCTGATGCATTTCCTTCAGTATCCAGTGTATCTGTCAGCAATTGTAGTGGGGAAGTGTCCTTATAGCCATGAAGCTATGCGGAGAGCAATAATTGAAAGGTAGGTGCTCCTTTGGAAGTCAGGTAAGTTGTGTGGAGACGATGACTTATGGAAGACAATGCCACACAGATACTAGGACTTTGCACCAAAATAGTTTGCAGAAAATGTGAATTTCTGCAAACACATGTTTTCAGAAAATAGCCCTGTTTAGGAAAAAGGTGACTGCTGCTAACAGATCAAACTTGAAGATTCACAGAAGATTTTCTGTTAGGTTCAGGATCCCCTTGACTGTCCCTTCACAGAGCATTGAGAAGCTGCTACACACCTGAGGTTTTCAAGAAGCCTTGCAGCAGAAAAAGCAGCCAGGAAGACAGAAATTCAACATAGTGAAGATTTTTAGCCTACTGAAGTTGAACTTCATAATTTTAGTCTCTCAAGCAATCAAGAAAAGTGTTGATTTATTGAGTTATCCATACTCCACAAAGTCATTCTGAATATCTCTAAATTCTCTTTTATACAGTTGTGTTGGCAAGGAAAAGCAGCTTTTACTTCTTGCAGGGTCATTTCTAAAATTAAGTTAAAAAGTCACCAAATCCATCTGTCCTAAAGGTGAATTGACTCCTGTGAGTCGTTTATCCATCATGGCAGTTGAAGACTTCTTGAAGACTGGAGGAAAGCAGATGTCACTGTGTTCTTGAAGAAGGGCAAGAACAAGGACTTGGGTAGCTATAGACTGTTCAGCCTTGTCTTGAGCTCTGGGAAGGAGGTGGAGCAGCTAATTCTAGAAACCATTTCCAGACACAGGATAGACAAGAAAATAATCAGCAGTAGTCGGCATGGATTCACCAAGAGGAAGTCATGGTTGACCAACTTGACAGACTTCTGTGCTGAAGTGTCTGGCTTTGTAGATGAGAGAAAAGCAGCAGCTGTTATCTACCTAGACCTCAGTAAGGCATCACCTCTTGTAAGACCCTCATAGAGAACCTGTTAAGTATGGGTTGCATGAGCAGGCAGTGAGGTGAGCTGAAAAGCAGCTGAACGGCTGAGTCCAAAGGGTGTTGATCACTGAACAAAGTGTAGTTGGAGGTGTAACTAGCTATGTACTCCAGGGGTCAGTGCTTGGCCTGGTTCTCTTTAACATCTTCAGTAAGGATCTGGATGGTGGTGCAGAGTGTACCCCCAGTAAGTTTGCTGCTGACTCTAAACTGGAAGGAGTGGCTGATGTGCCTTTGTGCTGCCATCCAAAGGGGCTTTGAGAGGCTGGAGAAAGGTAAAGAACTTCATGAAATTCAACAAGTGAAGGTACAAAGGCCTGTACCTGTGGAGGTAATAAAGATGAAATTACACATGGAACTCAAGTATATTTTGTATGTTTCTAATATTTGATTTCAGTCTTAAGTTTCGTAGAACAATTATTAATATGGTTGACTGCAAATACTTTATTTTTTGCTGTGACTGCAGAATTATGTTGCACTTCTTATCCTGCACATTGTTATCTCCATCATTTATACTAGCTTTTAACTAGACCATTTTTAAAAACAGTTCGTTGTAGTTTTTTCAAGGATGGACAAGGTCTTAACCTATGAGCCTTTGTTTTCCCTTTAAGAGGGTATTTATGTTAAACAGTGCCCCTAAACCTCCTTGTCTCTGTTCTTGTAGCTCATGTTCAATTAATTTTTAATGCAGAAGTAACATGCTTTAAGACTATTATGAGGAATTTCGCTACATCTCTTTGTTTGGAACCAGCCTGAAAACCACTTGCACTTCTCTGTGCTTACTTTAGATGTCAGCACCTTTCACTTTTACCCGACGGTTTTCTCGCTCAGGAAGTGAAGCTGCTGCAATCCGATCTTCAGTTTGAACACAGCCGTCAGGCAATCCAGGAGGTTCAAGCTCACAGCAAAACAAAACTTGTTCCATGTAGTGCAGGTGAGTTAAGCTGGGTGCGTTGCATAACTGTAAAAGTCCAAGTAGAAATGAGGTGGTTTTGTTGGCTTCCTGAAAGGGAACATCATTCATTACCATTCGTTATCATTCATAGGGGTGAAGTGTGACTTGTGGCAGAAAATTAATTGTTAATAATTCTCATCTTAGCCTCTAATCCTGTGTAGGCAGTATTCAGTCCGAGTAAACACTCGGTTGATGCCATAAAGAATTTGTAATCTAAATAAGGAAAGAAAATAACCAGCTAAAAGTTCCGAGGGCAACAAGAAAACAAAAAGATCAAAAGGCTTCTTGTTTCAGTTAGTTTTGCATTCTGCTTGGTAGTGAGCAGGAGGCTCTTGCCCTGCTGTGTTATGCTTGTAATTGTTCCAGAAATCTGCGAGTGTAGAAAGAACACAGAGCAGTATAGTGTAAGGGTTTAATTGACAAGAGATTTTGGACATTGCATTTGTTGTCACAGTGACGAATGAGCATGCAAGTCACGTTCTGATTTAGCAACATTTTGGGGGGGGGGGGGG
>VWZI01014725.1:476200-523569 GCA_013396835.1 Psilopogon haemacephalus
TTTTTACTACTTTTTTTGTTTTGTTTTGTTAATGAGTTATAATGATCTCATCTGAAAGTGCAGTGGGCAATTGCAGAAGGAGAAGTGAACAGAGAGATGAAAGGAGAAAGTACTACCTTTCTTGAAAATGTGAGTTGTTAGATAATCTGCCTGCAACACTGTGCCTTTGGTGGTGTTCAAACTCCCCCTATCCCAAAACTGTCACTGAGCTACTGTTATCTGGTTGATGTTTATTAATTCTATCAAATGCCACTTCTTAGTTTCACAAGAAGGAAGATTGTGAGGTAAACAAAAAAGTTTGCATCTTTTTTTGTCTAAATGTACAATAGAGGCAGTAAAATGAGATACTGTTCAGGGCTATTTCAGCAGTGCAGCTTTTGTCTGAAGAAATTGTGCTTGGAGACTTCTACATTGTTAGAAACAAGTTTGGTTTATCAGGCTGGAGTTTCTTGCAGTAATCTTCCAGTCCAGCATTGCATTGCATGCATGGAGCAGGGCATAGCTTTGTATATACAGAAACTTCTCTCTCATTTGAGCTTAGAGATTCTGAGATGTAGAAGGTTCAAAATCCACTGCCTTGGAAGTTTTATTTTGTTTTAGATATGATTTCACCAGCACTGGGATGCAGTTACACCAACTGTTGAGCTACTTGCAGTGCCTGTAATGGTTGATTGGGGTGGCCCTGCAGCAGTCTCTGCTGCTACTGGCTGTAGATTCCTGTTTTCTCCCTTCTTAATTCTTCTCTGACCTTAGGGTGGCCAAATTCAACTAGCTAATGTGGCAGGAATTATTTCTTTGTCTTCTCTGTTTTCTGTTGGACTAATGAGCTGAATTGGCTCTTAGAGGGCTAAGAGAGTTAGTCAGAGCTGTGCAAAGGAAGTAGGAGGTGTGTGTGGCTGGAAGCAGGGGAGATAGGTCATTCCTGTGTTTCATGGTACTAAGATAGTAGATGACATAAACTTAGCCAAAGTCAGCACACTCTGCATCTTTGACCAGAATCATAGAATTTTCAGGGCTGGAAGGGACCTCAAGGTTCATCCAGTTCCAACCCCTTTGCCATGGGCAAGGACAACTCACACTAGATGAGGCTGGTCAGAGTCCCAACCAGCCTGGCCTTAAACACCTCCAGGGATGGGGCTTCCACCACCTCCCTGGGCAACCTGTTCCAGTGTCTCACCATCCTCATGATGAAGAACTTCTTCCTAACATCCAATCTGAATCTACCCACTTCTAGTTTTGCTCCATTTCTCCTAATCCTATCACTACCTGACACACTAAAAAGTCCCTCCCCAGGTTTCCTGTAGACTCCTTTCAGATACTGGAAGACCACAGGCTCCTTTTCTTGGAGCCTTCTTTTCTCCACACTGAACAGCCCCAACTCTGTCTGTCCTCACAGGAGAGGTGCTTCAGCCCTCTGATCATACTCGTGGCCCTTCTCTGGACATGTTCCAGGTCTTGTCTGCAGAAGCATCTCACAGCTATTTTAAAGTTCTGATGTTGTTGTCTGAAAAACAGATTTGATCCTGTGTGCAACAGCCAATATCCACACAGAGCTCGGAGACTGATTTAATAAGAAAGTTATACCAGTTTGGATGCTCAGGAGTCACACAAAGCTAGAACACCTCCCCAAAATTCCCCACATGTTATATGCAATTTCTCATCACCAACCTGCCCGATTTGCTTTACAGCTTTTTCACCTGCAATTAAAACTATCTACAAAACTGATAGCACATGCTCTGAGAGGGGTGGCCTTGCAGCTAAGGGGATTCTCAGCACAAGAGTGTGTTTTGGTGTAACAATGATGCAGTAGTGAGTGAAGGTCACTTATTAGGAACATGACTTGCAATAGTTTTACATCTCCTTGGTTCACTGATAAATGTTTCTTCCGATGACAAGCTCTAGTTTCTTTAGGTTCTGATGACTTGGTGTCTTCTTGCAGCCTCTTGTTTTACTTTGATGGGACCTTCCAGCACAGGCTGGGCGTCATCGATCTGTCAGTAGCTCTTCAAGGACCTAGTATATTTAACCTGAACTTAAACAGCGTCACTATAACCACAGCGTTTTTCCAAACAGCTCCACTTGGGTAACAATGTCAACAGGAGCCATGCTGTTGCTGAAGTGGTTTCAGCTGGTTGTGTAGGTAACAATGCACCTAATCTCTCCATTCAGCTTTAATTACGAAATTATCGCTTCTTTTGAGTTCAGCTATTACAATTTCCTCAGAAGGGATTGTGAGCCAGTGCACTGCTGGGTAGGTGATTCACTGTGCTGATCATGTGCTGCTTACATAAAGATACTTCACCTCAGGGCTTTGCTGGTCTCCGGTGGATTCGTAATTTCCGTTTGACTTTTTTTGTCCTTAACTGTATTTCTGCCTGGGCTACCCCTGACACAGTCCAGCTGCTCAGCAGATGTGGCATCGCATTTAGGCTGTATTTATAAACTCTCCTCAGGCACTGGAGGTGCTAGCTCACCAGTCAGCTTGTTAAAGGCTTTCTGTTTGTTGCTTCTGGTTTTCCCACTCTTCACTGAAAATGCAAAATAAATAAATGTCTTCTATTGCTGTTTGTGCCTTCTTCTCTCTCCATACAATATTCTGAGGTGTTTTCTTCCTTTTCCCTCCTGGCCTCCTTCTAATCTAAGTATAAGAAATCTCAACTCTCAGATTGTTTCCTCTCAAACTCCTGTGTATTTAACTGCTACCCAATTCTGTATTTTCTTTCTACTCGAATGTATCTTGATATCACCTCTCACAAATATTTGACTGTAGTGTTTTGCAGTCACTCAGTTTCCTTTTCCCTCCTCTTTGCCTCCAAGTTCCTGCCCTGCCTCTTCTAGATCACTTTCTGATGTCTTGGCTCCCGTCCTTTCTGCTCCATCAAGGGAATCTCATTCTGGAGTCCTTTCAGTTTCCCTGAGAATTTTGTCTGGGTAGCTGTAGTGTATCTTAGGGCAAAGATAACTCTTTATTTAACCCTTCCTTCGTCTGCTGTTGTCCACTGTCAGACCTAGGATACAGGGGCAGTTAAAATTTTAAATGCAACGAGTATGCTGATCCTGATGTTCTTGTGTTTTCTTTCCTATGCCTGAAGCTGCTTCTGCTTCTTGTGCCTTCCTTTGTCTTTAATTCTTGACTTGAATTATTGTGCCAGATTGAAGAGCCTTTTAGGTAGCATTTTCTGTGCCATGAAAGCACTCAATTATCTCAAGACATACATTTAGTTTCTCAGATTGCTCTGTTGAGCTTTTATATCTTTTTTTTTTTCTTTGTTACTCTTCCTCCCTCAATCTTAAATGCCATTGGAAAAAGCCACGAAGCTAATTTTCCACTTCTGAATGAGGTTCTGAAAATCCTGTCTCCCAGACTAGAGAGCTCAATGCAGTAACATCTTCCAAATGCTGCAGAGCTTTACATTACTGTTGAAACTTGTTGCTTTGCTCTGTGTTTTCTTAATAGCATGTGGCAATTACAGAGTTTACCTGCAGTGACTGCATTTTAATTGAAGTATGGAAGAAGATACTGCCAGTGCCAGGCCAAGTATAGCTTCCTGGGCTTCTATCATTCTGGATTCAGAGCAGGTTTTTAAGTATTGAAGATCTGTGTGCTTTTGCCTTCTTAGATGTGATTCATTGATTTTGGTATAAGAGTAATGTTTTGGCTGATGCCTTGTGCTTAGGTCAGTATTTTTCATGTGCAATGTGTCTGTAATCTCAAAAGTACCTTATGGGTTGAATGTAAATGTTTGAAACAGGGCAGGGGGTTAAAAGTAGGGTTTGCTGCTGAGAAGAAACTGTTGCAGGAGTGTGTTGCTTTTATTTGCAGGCTGTCCACTTATGCTCAGCTTTCTTTGTGGCTGAGCACATGAATGTTTCCTAGCTTAACAGTGATTTGTGTAAGGCTTTTTTCAATATTGTGATACCTTCTGGAATGAAATCTGTGGTTCAACTCTCAGGTCTTTGGCACGCGGCTGTTGGAGTCGCTCTTGACCTCTTGCACAGTACTGTAGGGGTGGGATTAGAATAGTAAAAGGAAACAAAAGGAATGTAGTCAGGCAAACCTGGCTGGAGATTTTATGATTGTACTGGATTTTGCCTGAGGCAGCAAACTAACGTTCACGTCTGCCATAAGAAGTCACAGGTTCTTCCTTACAAGTTCTCAGAGCCTTAATGGCCCAACCACAGCTGAAACAGAGTTGAATCATGTGAGGGGTTTAGGCAGATGTGATGTACTTCGAATTTGAAAACGTTATTCATGTGTATATATTGAAAATTTCATAGACTCTTAATGTAGAATTTGAGCATGAATTAAATCTGTTTGATTTTGGCAGCTCTTTGAGGCAACTGTTTTTAATTGCAGAATCATAGAGTGGTAGGGGCTGGAAGAGACCTCCAGAGAACATCTAGTCCAGCCCCTCAGCTAATACAGGTATGCCTAGATCCAGTTGCACAGGAATGTGTGTAGATGATAGTTGAAAGACTTTGGAGAAGGAGACTCCACAGCCTCTCTGGGTAGCCTTTTCCAGTGCTCTAGCACTCTCAAGGTAAAGAAGGTTTTTTTCTTAAGTTCAAGTGGAATCTCCTGTGTTTGAGTTTGTACTCATTGCCCCTTTTCCTGTCACTGGTTATTACTGAAAAGAGCCCAGCCTCATTCTCTTGACCTCCACCTTTCAGCATTGATAAGTTCTCCTCTCAGTCCTTCCCATGCTAAAGAGACCCAGGTCTCTCAGCCTTTCCTCATAAAAGAGGTGCTCCATTTTTGTGGCCCTCTGCTGGAGGAGAGCCTCCCTCAACCTGCTGGTCAGACTCTTTTTAATGCAGCCCAGAAGACCTTCAGCCTTCTTGGTCACAAGGACACATTGCTGGTTCATGGTGAACTTTTTGTTCACCAGCACTCTGAGGTCCTTCTCCACGGAGCTGCTTTCCAACAGGTCAACCTCTAACCTGTACCACAGAAGGGAGTTATTCATGCCCAGCTGTAGAACTCTACACTTGTCCTCGCTGAACTTCATGATGTTCCCCTTTGCCCAACTCTCCAACTTGTCCAGATCACACCAACACAGCTGAGGGTGTGTCAGCTACTCCCCTCCAGTTTTGTATCATCAGGAAACTTGCTGAGAGTGCACTCCGTCCAGGTCGTTGGTGAAGATCCTGAGCCTAGTACTGACTCCTGGGGAACGTCACTATCTCCAGCTGGACCCTCTGTGCTGTCATTCAGCCAGTTCTCAACCCACCTCACTGTCCACTCATCTAAACCAGGCTTCCTAAGCTTACCTATGCAGATGTTATGAGATGCAGTGTCAAAAACCTTGCTGAAGTTGAAGTAAACAACAACTGTTGTTCTCCCCTCGTAACACCATCACAGGAGGCTATCGGATTGGACAAGCGAGACTTCCCCTTTTTGAATCCATGTTGGCTACTGAATCTTTTTCCCATGTGCTAAGAGATGACTGTTCCAACAGCTTTCCAGGGATAGGGGTGAGGCTGACTGGCCTGTAGATTCCTGGGGCCTCCTCCTTGCCCATTTCAAAGACTGGAGTGATGCTGGCTTTCTTCCAGTCCTCAGGCATCTCCCCGGTTCTCCATGACCTTCCAAAACCTTAGCTAGCTCACTCAGTGCTTGTGGTTGCATACCATCAGGACCCATGGATTTGTAGATGTTCAGCCTGTATAGATGATCTCTATCCTGGTCCTCCTTGACCTTCCTATGGAATTTATATCTTACCTCCAGGGACTATGATTCCTGAGGGCTGGATTTAGCAGTAAAGACTGAAGCGAAGGCAGCATTCAGTAACCCCACTTTCTCTGTACCCTCTCTCACCAGGGCACCCACCTTACTCAGCATTTTGCCTGGTGTTGTACTTGAAGAAGCTCTTCTTGTTATCCTTTACATCCATTCCCAGATTCAATTCCAAGAGGGCCTTAGCTTTCTGTTTCATACATTGTTAAATCCTGTAGTGATATTGCCTGTATGGAGAATGATACCCCAAGAGGCTGTGGTCACACCTGCTCTTCTGGCTGCTACAGTGGGGTGAAACTACTGAGCTGCTCCTTACTGTCTGTCCTGCTTTTGTGCTAGCTATGTTCCACCCTTCCTGTCTACTGCCACAGTTTCCAGACAAGGGTCTGTGGAATAGTCGATGCTAGAAGAATCCCATGTGTGTCTGAGTTCAGTTGAATCAGAGTATTGGGCATGAACTGAAGAGACCTTGGTTTTGCCTGTAGATTCAGGAAAAAGAGCAACTTTCAACAAGGAATCAATAAATAACAGCTGGGCACTGGAGCCTTGCTTTTGGTTTTGTGGCAGGGAATATGATAATATCAATAAAAAGATGCCTCTATCTGTCTTTATCTGGATCTACAGATATATGTGTTCATCAACAACAGATGCCAGGAAAAAAACCCTTCACCTCTAATGAGATTGAGCCTGTCCAAAGAAATGTTGTATGTGTTTTTTGTTTGTTTTTCTTTTTTTTTTTTCTTAATTTGATTTTTTTGCCATCCTTAATGTGCGCTCATAAGTGCAAGGAGCTGTGTCTTGAAGATGTAAACAACATCTGGCATTAGCTATTCTATGATAAAGGACAAAAATAAGTCATTAGATACATTTATAGTGAAGAAAGGCAGGGTCAAAGTCTTAAATATGTCAGATGTACTTTCAGTGCAAGAAGTGTGCTGGCATAGGAGAGTTTCTCCCTAAAGAATGATTCAGTCATTGTCCATGAGTGTTTGCATGCATATTGCTCTTCAGAGAATGGTTCTGAAGTGAAGGTGCAGGTGGTTTGCACTGCCTGAAGAACACCTTGGAGTATCTGGGGGAGTGAGTATGTTAAGGATTTGGAGGTGGTTATGATGGGTTAGAACTGTGGTATTTTCTCAGGGCTGCTTGTGCATAGTTGCTGGGGTTTGGCCTGTTCAGTGATGCTCTTAAACCTTGACCCACCATTTATAATGGGATTCTGTGGCTCCTCCACTGGCCAGGTAGAGGAGAGTTGGAGTGAGCCCATCCATGGAACTTTTCAGAACAGCTCATGACTTACCTTTTTCACACTAACCAAATTTTGTGAAAGTAAAGAAAGCATAAAGGATTATCTGTGACAAGAGCACAGATGGGCTTCTAGGAGGGTGGTCTCTGTTTCACATGTTCAGCAGTGGTAGACAGGTTCTCTGCTTCTGCGCTTCCTGAGCCTAAGGTCTGTAGGATAAACAATATCTCATGGCTTGCTGTGCATATCAGAGTGTTCTAGAAATACATTTGTTGCTGAATGCCTGAAACACAGCTTCTGATGATCTGCTTTTAGGTTATTTATGTTGTTGGGGTTTTTTGGGGGGGGCATGAGTGGTGGTCAGTATTGCCTTTGTGTAGGAGAGCCTGTTCTGGAACTTAGTGCAGCAGTCCTCAGACTATTTAGATTAGGGGTCCTGGTAATAGTTTGCCTCTTCCTCTTCCTTGATGAATGTCATGTTGCCTCCAATCTTACCTTTGTAACACATTGAATGTATAAATATTATGTGCCACATGTGGCTGACAGACTGTTTGGCAAAGGAAGAAGGAGGAGGTTAAGAAAGGAATGCAAAGAAAGGAAAAGAAGTCTCGATGAAATTGTCTTGGAGACACTTGTGTTCAGATACTCTAGATATTAATTTCCCGCTTCTCAAAATCAGTGGGGTAATGCACCCTGCAGCGACCAACAGTTCTGCTGTGATTGTGGGAGCAGGTGCTACATGAGGAAAGGGGAGCAGAGCACCAAAGCTGCTGAGCATCTTTTTGCTTTAGGAAGATGAAAAAATTGTGCCTTGTCTCACTCTTTCCCATTATTTTGTGTTCTAAAAGCAAAACTCTCCTGTTTGTCCCTTCCAGCCAGCACTCATACCCATTCTTCTGGCAAAACAAGGCTACTTCCACTCAGTCCAAAGCACCTACCTAGTCACCTTTTCTGCCTTGCTTCAGCACTTTTTGCTGTTATGGAAGTGTTCTGTGACCTTTTGTCACAGCCAAGCACTGACAGGTCTGTTGTTGGAGAGTGTGTATAGGGCATGATAGAGGAGCTGGTTTGCCTTTTAATTTTTTTTTTTTCTTTTTTTAAGAATTCTGACAGTGTCTAGGCAGAAGAGCTTCAGAGCATGAGCCTCTCCAAGTGTTCTTCAGAAGCACAAGAGAATTTCACTTTGTAGCATGGAAGAGCTGATAGGGCACCATGGTGTTTTCAGGTGTTTGATAGCTCTCTTTGTTTGGTGATGTGCATCCTGTAGGATAATAGCATTTTTTAAAAAATTCTTTTGGTGTATTTCCTGTCAGGTTGAAGACTCTGGAAACCTACTGGGACTACAAGGAAGCTGCACTGAATTACCAGGAAGCCTGGAAAGTGCTGCGTAGCGAAGCTCTGTTGGGTTGGATCAAGAATGCCAAGGAGTACCTGTGCTTCACATGAGAATACATGCAAAGATTTAAATCCAGCAATGAACTCTGGTGCACAGCAGAGACACCTCTGCAGTTCAAGGGCTAGGAAAAAGGGCCCTCTAGTTCATGTGCTGTAGGGAGACAGAAGTGAAAAGGAAAGCAATTTAGAGAAATCTTTATTTTGGTTGAGCTGGAGCCTTCTTTTATTGAGATACAGACAAGGATCATTGCAGACAAGGTGCTGAGCTGCATAAAACATGTCTCCCAAAGAAAGGAAGCAGTGATGTGCTGTCCTCTGTTCTCTGAGGATATGATCTCAGCGACAGTCCCTTGCAACAGAAGTAACATCGGCTGAAACTGAAGCAGTGCAATGGAAGAAAAGCTGGTATTGTAAAATTTTAGTACTGCTTTTTAATCATACTCCTTATACTGTTTTAGTTTGTTTTGTGTTGCTGGGACAACCCTAATGTATAGCAAGTAATATTTTTATAACTCTTGGCTCTCCTTGTTCAAAGCCTGGTAGGATTTTCCATGTCCTCTGGCCCCATTTCTTGTAACTGGAAATACTAGTTCTGTTATAGTCTTCCTTCTAGGATTCCTTCACATAAGCTTCTATTTACTAAATATAGCCAGAGCAGAAAGAGAAGAGTTCTGAGGAGAAGGCTGTGTCACTACCACTTATGATGTCTTGTGCATCTGTTTTAATTTCAGGAGTTTGCAAGTTAATCCCTTCATCTGCTTTGCTTCTGTGGGCAGAAGAGAAACCCTGAGTTACCTGGTTCAAACCTCTCCATCCTGTGTAATTTCACACAAACATTTTCAGTGTTTCAAGCACTGTCCATCCCCCTGCCTCTTCCTGGTTAATTAAAAGCAGGAATGCCGTAGCCATTTATGTCACTGTTTCCTGGCAAGTGTTCATTAATAGCTTGGCAAAGGTGGAGGTGCTTTGTGGGGTGCTGGAAGGAATCTCTGGCAGTCTTTGCCTTTATGCTTTTTGTACCAAATGACATCTCCATGGCAAAACAGCCAATATTGCAAGCTGGGGGAAGCAGCAGGCTATGCTCCTTAAACCTCCTGTTTGAATTTTTGCCTTCTGTAAGCTAGCCCAAGACTATGTGTGCTACTAAGCACACTCCCTTTTTGTACTTTTTCCGCTTTTCTGAACTGCTTTTCTCCAGTTCATAAAATGTTTGCACAAGGCAGGATGAAAGAAGTGGATAATTCAGAACATGAGTGAGTAATGACTTGAATGAGTAATGACTTGAGTTCCTGTTCTTACTGTGTCTTCTGTATCATCCTATAGTTTTGTACTTGAAAAATGGGCACAGGAGTTCTCCAAACAGCCTTTACGGTCAACCTGCTGTGCTGTGTAAGGGAGGGAACAGTTCATATTACATTAAAGTCTGAGAATTGATTACAGCAAATCCTCTCGCTTCACACTTGAGTTGACTTGTCAAATAAGAGCAGTTCTCTCTCTCTCTCTCATCAGAGAAATATCTCAAAGAACACGATTCCAGTGTGTTTAAGCCTCTCCTCTCAAATCCAGCACTAACATGCAGAAAGACCAGTTGTATGGGTGAATGGGAGAGTCATTGTATGTGTTTGTAGGGAGCAGGGGATTATAGAAGATGGTGACTTGCATTAGTCATCAGAGGCTGAAAAATGGCCAGGTGCTATTGCAGGTGGGTAACACAGTGAATTGCTGAGTAGAAACGGCAGCAGGTAACAGAGCAAATAGTATTGCAAAGGCAGAGTCCTGTAGGATTCTTAGAAATAGGTAGTACATTTCTAGGCTCCTGAAATCTACATTGTCTTTTCCTGAAACTTTGCAGGAACTATACCTTAACAGACCTATTTTCCCTTTGTTAATTAACAAAGTCTGTAGTGAACCTGCTGACTAGACTGGAATGTTCCCATTTCCTATCCAGCTGCAATATTAAAATGGGTTACATAAGGCTGGTTGTTCTCTGGTCTTGGCATGAGACTAATTTTCAAAGAAGCAGTTATATGATGTAAATTCTTTTAACTCTTTCCTAAAATCTAAGCCTGGCTGTTAGGAGAAATCATTCTTTGTAAGATTTTGCAGTGCATTTGTGAAATACTTCAGAACTGTAGACTGCTGCCTTCTGCTACTTCTCAAGCTTGCAAGTGGTTTTAGAGGTGCTGAACACCTCACTTTTTGGATGGATTAACCTCACTTTTTGGATGGATTTGAGGATATATTTAAGCTTAGAGTGAGTCAATGAATACACAAGCACAGGGGGAAAAGCTAAAACAAAGCAGCATTCAAAAGGCTGAGGAGCTAAGCCTGCAGGATCTTATGCTGAGCTGGATGAATGGAAAATAAGTATTTAACTCTGCTTCTGTTTAATTCCAAGATGGCAGGAAATGCTGTGGGTAGTACCAAAAAAGTAAAAAATCTCTAAAAATCCTAAGGGAAAAATACAGAGATAAGAGATCACATAAACTCTGCTTCTAGAAAAAGTAGCAAACCAAACTCTTGTCATTGTGAGCAGATCTTGGGAAGAATTGCTGGTGGAGGGTAGCAGATGGCGTTTTCCAGGCTTGTAGCTGACACTGAAAAGGCATAGGAAGGACAGTGGAATGCACAGACATTGCCACGGGAGAGTGGAGCTCTGTGTGTGTGAAGTAGGGGAAATGAAGTGCCCACAGTTTGTGGTGAATGAGGACAACTAAGCAATTGGTAATGGGAGTGGCAGAGCGTAGGAAGCCTCGAGATTCTTAAGGTGTGTGTAAAATGCTCTACAGAGCCTATTTGCATTGCCCAGATAGGTTCTCAACTTTTCCAATGGTCCCTATTTACCAGAACAAAGCAACTGTGGTTCTTATTTTGGGTGGGGTTACCTTAAAGAAAGGTGTCAGAATGAAATTGGGAGCCAAATGTAGCTGAGGGGTCTGGCAATTCTCTCAAAGTGTGACCATCCTGAGAATCTGAGAGTGTCATTGTAGGAGGGTTTTGACAGGTTTTTTCAGGTGGATGCAAGGTAAATTTTGAGGAAAGATCATCTGAATTCATCTAGGACTAATTTAGTGAGGGAGATGACATTCCAAGGTAGCAATGTAGAAGTGTTGCTGTAGGAACAGTGAGTTGTTTATTTCCTCTTCTGTCTGTCAGTTTAAATGCCTTCCCCGTCCTGAGGGGTTAACAGAAAGTGAAGATCCTACCGGCCCCACATGCTTTTAGGAACTGGACTGTTGACAATAGTGCTATTGTACTAAAAGGGATGCATTTCACCTGTGCACTTCAGAAGGAAATCTCTAGATGTTCTACTACCATTTTAAGTGCAGTTGCAGATGAAAAGTGAAGCTGCCGCTGTAGAGAGTTTATCCCTGCATTGCCTGCAATTTCTTGTGTACCTGGACTCCTAAATGTAAACCAATAACTACAGAGGCATCAGTGTAGTTATGTTGTGGTGTTTTGTTTTTTGGTTTTTTTTTCTTTTAGAGGCTTATGAGTGGTATTCCAAAGTCACCTTGATCGTGACTTTGGGAATAAGACTTCATCATCCCTTGGTTTGTTCAGATATATTTACATGTTAGCATGTGATTATTAGCTTGACCTAGCAGTTTTAAAGTACGTTTCTCTCTTGGTAACAGCTAGCAAAAAAATAATATTTGATAACCACAGACAAAACTCTGAAGCTTTAGCTTAAAGGAAACAACATTTTCTAGTAACAGAACATGATTAAATGACAGATGAAACCACATTCCTTTATTCTGAATCAAAAATTCTGCTCAGCATAAATATTTACATAAATGTGTGGAAAGAGGCAGGGCAGAGGGAGCTGAGGATGGAAGCCCTGACAGTGTTTGCTACAGCAGCGCTCTGTACATTGCAGTGCTGTTCTGCTTGAAAGGCTTACTGAAATCAGCAGCACAGTTTTAGATGCACTAAGCACATGCAGCACTGTTACTGTTAAAAAGAGTCCAGAATAGTGTCAGCATTTCACAGGCTTCTCTCTTCTCAGTTTGGAGTCCTTCTGCCAGTACCTGTGAATAACTACAGCAAATAAAATTCTAGGCTTATAATTTCTTGGAAATTATAAATTTTAACTATTCAGTTTAAAAACTAAATATTTTGAATTATGTAGCATGAAAATGAAGTAGAAGTCTTATTAGGACTCTAAGCTACAATTAGTATTTCCTTGCTGGCTTATGGAAGTCATCTTTCTTATAAGCCCCCTTTAAGTACTGAATGGCCATGAGAAGGTCTCCCTGGAGCCTCCTGTTCTCCAGCCTGGCCTCACGGCAGAGGCATCCAGCCCTCGGATCATTTTTGCAGCCTCCTCTGGACCTGCTCCAGGAAGTCTGTGTTTTTGCTGTGCCGAGGACTTCAGAGTTGGATGCATTGCCTCAGGTGGGATTTTGTGAGAGTGGAGGGGGAGAATTCCCTCCCTCAGTCTGCTGGCCACGCTTCTTTTGATGCGGCCCAGGATACAGTTGGCTTTCTGGGCTGTGAGCACACATTGTCAGTTCATGTCCAAATTTTCATCCACCAGCAGCCCCAAGTTCTCTGCAGGAGTGCTCTCCATTCATTCCCCAGCCTGTATTGATATTCTGGGCTGCCCTGATCCAGCTGCAGGACCTTGCACTTGGCCTTGTTGAACCTCAGGAGGCTCACATGTGCCCTCTCCTTGAGTTTGTCTAGGTGCCTCTGAGGGGCATCCTATCCCTCAGGTGTCAGTCACACCACTCAGCTGTACAGTAAAACTGTTCTTTCACACATTTGGTTCTCTTACAACATCTCCAGAATTCTTCCTTCGAAAGGACATGGAAATTTATAGAGTTCCCAGTAACACAACTACTGCTTTTTTTTTTTTTTTGTCTGCTTGTGTAATTGATTTGAACTCCTTATTTTTCTCTGCAGTAACTCATGTACGAATTATACCTTCCATTTCTCCAGCTTTCTGGTCTCCTATTTGCATCATTCCTTCTCCTGGGTGCCCTTTCCTTGTGATGTGTTTGTTACCTAGGTCCTGCTTTCCAAAGTCCATGGTACTTAACTTCTCCATTGACAGTCCGTGGCAGGCATTGCTCTGCTCATGAGGTCTAGCAGCTCTGAAACTCTTGGCTTTGGAACCTACGGATAGATCTTTGTTTCTTCCTGTGTAGAGTCATAGAGATCACAGAATTGTTTCTGCAGGGAAAGGCCTCTAAGATGATAGAGTCCAACTGTCAACCTAAGACCACCCTGGCCATTAAATCATGTCCACAGTTCGTGAACATCTCAAGGGATGGCAATTCCAACGCCTCTGTGGGCAACCTACCTGGCCACTCTTCAGTAAAGAAATTTTTCCTAATACCCAATCTAAACCTCCCTTGGCACAATTTGAGGCCATTTCTTCTTGACCTGGTGCTTGAAACTAGGGAGAAGAGAATGACCCCCACTTTATTACAACCTCCTTTAAAGTAGTTCTAGAGAGCCATGATGGCTTCTTTCAGCCTCCTCTCCTCCACTCTGAACAAGCCCAGTTCCCTCAGCTGCTCCTCCTAAGACCTGTTGGCCAGACCCTTCAACAGCTTCTTTGCTCTTCCCTGGACATGCTCCAGGAACTCAATGTCCCTGCAGGGAGGGAGCCAAAACTGAACACGATTCAAGGTGTGGCCTCACCACTGCGGAGTACAGGGGCACAGTCACTTCCCTGGTCTCGCTAGTCACAGGCCAGAATACTGTTGGCCTTCTCAACCACCTGAGCACACTACTGGCTCATCTCATGTTCAGATGACTGTCTACCAGCATCCCCAAGTCCTTTTCTGCCAGGCAGCTTTTCAGCATTGCTGCCCCAAACCTGTAGCATTGCAAGCAGACCTTGCAGTTGGCCTTATTATAAACCTAAAACATAAAGTAATTTTCTGGCCAAAATTAAGGTGAACAAATGACAGCACTGCCTATTTGTGACAGGAATTTTTATTGTACTTGTTTGTTAATTGAGAAAGAAGAACATACTAGCTCAATTCAACACAATCAGCATCTTGCCTCTGCTTCAGATAAGCTAGCAAATCCAATGCTCCCAATACTAATTTAATGCTTTTGTTTTTCTTAAACTAACACCTCAAAACAGAATAAATGCATATTCTTCTTTTCATTTTATTTTTAGCAGCCCAACTACTTTGCTTTATTATTTAATCAGTATCACCAAATGTATCCCCCCAAAGGAGTGAGCCTCTGGGAATTCACAGCCATGAGAAAAAAATAATGCACAAAACCAAAACCCCCATTTTTTGGGATAATTTAACAGTCTAATAAAACAAGATCTATCAATATATTAAGAAATAAATCCAGTTACAAATGCATGTATATAGAAGGAACTTCTGTGGATGTCAAAACAGAAAATGATCAGCTATTTACAAGATACACAGCAGGATGGTATAGTAGCCAAGACCCACCATTCAGAAACCAAATGTGTTCTCTCCACTGTAGGCAACATACAAGAATCCATCCTCATCCTTTTCCTTCTCATAAAGTTGTCCCATAGTTAAGCTTGAGGAGGGGGAAAGAAAACACAAAGAGGAACAGTTAGCTTGTATCATGACAGCTGCAAATGGTAACAGTTAGAACATTACATAAATGAAGATTCATAACAACTAAAACTTGTAAGTCCGTGTGTAAATTAAAATACCCAAATGAGGATCTGTGAATAGCAGTTGGCTCCTGAGATAGCAAAATGATCCTAGGCTCTTGGCAGCACATCCAGGTTTTCGTTACTTTGTCACAAACATGTTTCTTGAAGTGTTTCCTTGTTTAAGTGGAAATCAGTCACTGAACATATTTCAGGTTCTGAATCATCCATTATTGATGCTGTGACTAATGCCACGAGCCACAGCCTGATACCACCTTCCTTCAACACAGTGGCATTGTCTTGCTTCTTGTGCAACCTCATTTCTCTCTCCACCTGGTGTAGTCGTTGATGTTCAGCTGGTTTCAAGTCTAGCAAACTTGAGCTTTTTGCACTGTTTCTTTGACCAGGTTGTTTTGGAGAGCAAAACGTTTGTTTTCTACACTGCTAAAAAGCAGTGACTTCAAACAAAACGCATGGGCAAACAATTGCAAGTTAGCCAGAAGGTACCACTTTTTCAGTGGATAAAGTTTTGAACAACTGATCAAATTAAAATTTTCTTAAACTGAATAGGGATGTGACCCCTCAGAGTCTAAGCAGCTGTGGTCTTTACAGCAGTGTCTGCATTTTGAAGACAGAAAGAAATTCAAGCAATCGCAACTGCTCCAACCATCTATACACAAACAGACAGCTGACATCAATTCACAAGCATAGATGACATATCCTCAGCTCACTTTCTCTGATTTCCCAGGACAGACAAAAGGTAGTGAACTGAAAAATGTAGATTAAATGTTAGTGAGAGGGAGAACGATCATGGCTACCCAACAGCAGAGAAGGGAATTGCTGCAGGCAGTACTTGAAATGGAAGGCAATTGGTGAGTAGTGGATAAACTTCTGGATGAGGAGAAAAGGATGTCAAGAACTAGTGATCTGTGGAATAAACTCAGGCTGCAAGAGGGGCGAAGTCAGTAACATTAAATTTTTATCTGTTACCAAGTTAACATTTTTGCATTCATATTGGCGGTTCAAGGCACTACTTTTCCAGCAGAGATGTTACATCTCATTATGAACTTAAGAGATGAGAAAATGTGCCCCTTTTCTTTCCTACTCCTAGCAGTTCTGCAGCACTGTGAAGAATACGAAATACAGGCATTTCTGCTACTTTTGGGAGAAAGCAAGCAGATAAGCAGAAAAGAGTTCTCACAAGTCCTGTTGTGTATCACTGAGTAAATAAAAATATTCCTAAGTGAATCTGTAGAAGTTACCTGGAAGGACTGTACCTGTTACACAGGTAAGGATATTGTATCTCAGCCATGTAACATCAGGACTTTTATTTCCTCAAATACTGTTTAAGAATCTTTCGCAGTAAGCAGTTGTAGGAGCTGCTTCTGCTATATGTTATTCTGTATGTGGCAGACAACAAGGAAACTTACTCCTATATATAAAGCAATGTGGAAAAAATTCTGTAGTCATTTGGTATTTATAGAAGAAAGTAAATAACTTTAAAAAGAGGTAGCACCAACTAGTCTGTAACATCATAATTTCTTTGTGAGCTAACAAGTTAATGAGGTTTTTAAAAATAATTTATAGTGTTCTTCTTTTGAATATTTAAAATGCAACTTTTTTCTTCTACTGTTAATGTAGTTTCCTTTTAGTAGTAGTTTCCTTTGGTTTGTTTTTTTTTTTTTTTTTTTGCACTGATGATGTAAATGCTCTTGCACACTCACCCAAGGTTACCGTAACTCCAGAGCTCACCCTCTTGCCATGGAAGTAAATTAATAATATATTTTTCAGTCACTTTTCCTTTCAGACTAGCTCAAGAAATACTTATCAAACTCATGAGGAAAAAAAAAATAACAAGGTGAGATTAAGATGTAACCAAACACTTCCTAAAATCACCAAATGTGCCTCAAAGTGAGGAGCTGCTGTCCCCTCTGATATACACAGGCTTGCTGAAATGGTTCTGAATAGCAAATGAATAGCCTCTCACCTGGATTGTGGGACAGTCTTGTCTACAAAGAGGAATATTGCTTTCTCGGATGGCAGCTGAATCCTCTTCCTGATGATCCACATAAACTGGGCCACAGTGATGTCAGATGGAACTAAGTACTTCCTCTTGTCAATATCAACAATCTGAGATCCTGATACCTTCTCCACTATGACCTGCAAAGTGCAAATGTAAAGGTCAGACTTTTCAGGATTGGTATGAAGACACAGCTTCAGTAATTTGCTTGCTGCTGCAGGCCTGCAATAGTAAGCGGAGGGTTTCTTAACCACACGAAATTGGAGGTAGGACTGGTTCAGCCCTGTAAAAACCTAATTTTAAAACTGCACTACAACCTCCATTCACATATACAACGGCTCAAAACTTCCCGTGCCCAGGGTTGACAGTCGAGGGGTGAAGTGATACAGTATGCCTAAAAGAAACCTGTGACAGGGAAGCATACACACAGTTTAACTTTTTGTTAAAACTGCAGTTTGGATGCTAAATTGAGCAGGAGGCACCACTGTGCCCTGGCAGCAAAGGCTAAGGGTATCCTGCACTGCATTAGGCAAAGTACTGACAGCAGGTTCAGGGAGGTGGTCCTTTTCCTGCACTAGCACGGGTGAGGCCACACCTGGAGCGTTGTGCCCTGTTCTGGGCTTCTTGGTACAAGAGGGACATGAATGTACTGCAGAAAGCCCAACAAAAGGCCATGAAAAAGTTTGGGGGATTGGAGCATCACTCCTATAAGGAAAGGCTAAGAGAGCTAGGACTGTTCAGTCTAGAGAAGAGAAGGCTCAGGGCCATTTTACCAACGTGCACAAATACCTGAAGGGAGGTGGTGAAGACCAGTTTGGGGTTTTTGTTTGTGGATTTTTTTAAGATTACCACAACACACTAGGCATTCTACCTTCACAACGCAGAAACTGGAAGTCAAGACTGTTGGTGAGTGGTTTCAGTAAAATTTATAGACATCTTTAACCCTTAAACTACTTGATTCCCAGACAGACAGATATAGCACTTGAGAACTGAAGTCACTTTGGCCTATGTCACACTGGATGTAGGCTATAACCTGGAAAGCAGGTCACATACATTAACTCTGAAAAAACACTTTTGGCTATTAAATGATAAGATTATATCTGATATAAACTATTTCATAAAAGGTATGTTGCTCCATCTGAATCATCAAGCGAGAGAAGTGTCACACTGCAACGTGTTATTTAATTCCTGTATCCATCCACACCTCACTGTTCCTTCCTGATACACCATCATGTAATGTTCTCTCAGAGTTTCAATATCTCCTTTTCCCTAAGGTTGTGAAAGATACTCTTGAAATGGACAAATAGCTAAGTGCAGAGATGTATTGTATGGAGCATGCTACAGCCCACATATACGGGAACAGTTACCCAATCAGAGATCAACAAAGATGAGATCATCTTGCTAGACTGCAACTGAAGATGCTGTGACTAGAGGCAACTTGGCAGCAAAGAAAGTCAATGGGATTACAGGTTCTTGCCTGACTGCGCTAATGGGTAAGTTATTTACAGTTATTTATCAAGCAGTCAGACAGGCACGTGGGAAATTTTACTCACAAGCAGGTAAATTAAGAATACAGTTATGTTGCAAACTTACATAAAGATGTGACGTGTGGTCATCTCTCTCACTGATACAATGAAAGGAATTGTGAAGAAAAGAGGTCATTTACTATTTAGCAGGTGGGTATTAATGTTAGATAGGAGGGGGTCACCACTTGTGCTGGCTCCTCAAACAGCAAGGTTTGTATGGGGTGATTCAGCAGGGTAAGACTGGCTATACAGGCTTGAAATACATGAGGGAAAAATCATCTTCTTTATAGTGCCAGGATGGAAGATTGTCAGGGTTTAAAGACTTTATGATCTTTCTTGGAATCGGGCAGAGAATGAAGCCTCAGGGCACTGACAGTTTGCTGGGATACAGTTGCCATTAGAAGAACTAGGGCATTGACAAACCATAAGCACGCCTGGCAAGCGTTCAGAAAGTCTGGCGCTCTTGCTTACTTGTCAATATGCACTGGGACAGGGAAGGGAATGTTCGATTAGGTAGGTATGTTTGAGCCCGCTTTAAAACACCTAAGGGCACAAAAGGGAAAATGAATATACTTAGTAGGATCTGACCAAAGGGAGGGTGGGATGGAAACAGCTTATTCACCTTGCCTCTAAGTACTCAGATGAAGCTGTCTGGGTTACTCACCGGGACACGGTCAGGGTATTTGGCTCGGATTTTTGCCGACTCGACACATCTGTGCTCTGTGAACAAAACTCGTAATTAGTCGTTGTGTAGTAGTAGCATCGTCAGTGTCACAGGCAGGGAGGTCAGCGCTCGCAGGGCCGGGAGCCTGAGGGGATCGAGACCGTCTACCCCACCCCCCGCCCCCGAGGGAGTCTCCGGTTGTTCAGGGTAGGCCGTCCTCAGGCCATCGCGCCACCCTTCGGCGAGAGCCGCAGGCGACTCTTCGGCCAGAGACAAGACGACGAGCTCGGGGAGCCGACCGGAGAGCAGGGAGTCGGGAAGCCCCTGGGCAGATGGCGACATAGCAGACGGAGGACGGTAAGGCCGTCAGCGGGCAGCCCTTGGCCCGAGCCCACCCTTACCCAGCGCATGGTCCTCCTTGAACATCCACTTCATGGTGCGGGCCGGCGGGATGCGGAGCCAGCGGCGGCGAGGCCCCTGTACGGGCGGGCGGGGGCTCGTCGCGGGCGGGCGGGCCTGCAGCTGTCACGATCCCTGTAACAACAACAACAGCCAGGCTCGGCAGGCGGGACTTCCGGCTCGCCCGTTCCCTAGCAACCGCCCCAACCGCAGCGCTTCCGGCCGGAGGCACCGAAGGGCGGGTCTGGAGACCCCGGGCCTGCGGCCACCGGGCGGGTGCGAGGCGTGTCTGGAGCGCTCGAAGCCGCATCGTGGGCTTCGCCGGCGCGGCAGGTGCTCCCGTCTCCGTCCCGCTGCCGTTCCCGGCCGCTGTCGCCCCTCGCTGCAGTCGTCGGTGCCGGAATGCAGCGGCACACGCTCATTGGCTGGCACGCCCGCTCCCCCGGGTGCGCTAGGTGCCGATAGGCGCAGCGCCCCGTCAGTCCCGTCCCCCGCCGTTGCCACGGTGAGGGCGCCGTGCGGGCGGGCTGCTGGCGATGGCTGGCGTGGAGCTGTTCTCGCACCCCGCGCTTTACACGCGCTACCGGGCCGGGCTCTGCTCCGCCGCGGCGCTGGCGCTGGTGATCATCACGGTGCTCACTTACGTGCCGCCGCTACTGATGGCCTACCGGAGCCACGGTGAGCGCCGCTCGGCCCCACGCAGTATAACCCTGCCCGGCGCGGCGCGGTCCTGAGGCCTCGCATTGTCTCTGCCTACAGGTTTCTGGTTGAAGCAGAGCACGTACCTGGAGCAGCCCACTGTGCAGTTCCGGTACGAGCTGCTCTTTGTGGCCACCACCGGGCCCGACCCGGGCAGCTTCTTAGCGTGGAGCACGTTCCCAGCGTTCAACAGACTCCAGGAGGACCGACTACGAGTCCCACTCTTGTCGGTAAGCCTGCCCGGGGCGGGCGCGGCAGCGACGGTGGGAAGGAGGACTGGAGAGTGGGAGCAGAGGATGAGTGTTTGCAGTGCCTGCTTAGCAGGCAGCCCGTCAAGCAGTGCTGCCTTCAAATAGCAGCAACTTCACGCATCACCTCGTTCCTCGGCAAAATTCGCTTGGGACAGGTAATTTTTAATTAGCCCAGTTCTGTGTCCTTTCAGTGTTACAGAACCATTTAGGTTGGGAAAGATCATTAAGTCCAACCGTGACGCTAATGCTACCAAGTCCGTCACTAAACTATGTCACAAAGTGACACTGCTGGTTTGCATGAACACATCAGTTCACTTTTCTCAAATTAGTTGTGCCCATGCCCACCATAGGTTACCGTGATGTGAAGTTTACAGAGATTGGTAGGTAGCTCCTGTGTTTGGAAGCAGACAGTGCTTTCTAAAGCATACAGCCTCCGCCCTGCAGACACTGTGCCTTCTGGGCATTGAATAGTGGCAGTTATTTTCCTACTTTACCTCTGTTTTGTGTCCTGTTTGCCAACAGCCGAACGTGTATTAGTGGCACCTAATCAGGTGTAGCAAGCCTGGACTCACAACCAGCAATTGGCATACAGAGGCCATTAAGAGTCAGGCCGTAAATGGCAAGAGGCAAAAGTCTGACCATCTGACACACACTAAGGTTGGGCTTTGTAGCATGCAGGTGAGATGGTTGTAATGGCACAAGGCAGAAGAGACTTTTAAGGGTCTGATGAGCTTTCCCTCTCTGGGGCACGTGGGAAACATCGTATCCAAACAAAATTGCAGACTTCTTGCTTGCCTCTAGTCCTGTGTTTATAAAGTGAAGCATTTAAAAATTGCTTTTCTAACTACGCAATTTATTTGCGTCCTTAATATGTGCTTGCAGCAGTTGTGGAGATCCTCTGGACTTTCACCATTTTGGTTTGTTTGTTTTTCTTTCTAACTGAAGTTCCTGTCTCATATATATATATGTATATATTGTTATTGATTATTTTAGGCTAGAGAAGAAGACAAAAATCAAGATGGCAAAATGGATCAGTTGCATTTTAAGTTGGAACTTCCACTACAACCTACAGAGCATGTAGTTGGTGTTCAGCTGATTCTACTCTTCTCCTGCCAGCTTTATGTGAGCATTTTTAGTTTTACTGTGACATACACACTCTGTAGTATTCCAGTAGTAGTTATGCAAAGCATGAAAGAACCTCTTCACCAAGAGACTCATAGCAAGCACAGCTGTGAGTCTGAAATTTGTGCTGATATATTAAGTCAGCAATTAGTATCACAGAGAATTCTGATATTCACAGCACCTTTGTTGGGCAGTAGATGTGAAAATTTTCCTTCAGATCGAGTGGTTAATAAGGGCTAAGGAAATTCCTTGTTTGATCTTTATTGGAGAGCAGGAGTCCTTAGCTGTTTTTGACTGCTATTTTAAAGTGTGTCTCCAATAAATATGTTTAGTAATCTTGCTGGTTTTCACATTATAGCAAGTCAAATCTTCCTCATTAGCCACAAACTGTTGGGCTTCCCTGAATTTATAAAATTAGTTAATTTACAACAAAGGTAGTTTACTTTAAAGAAAGTCTTCTTCAGTGTTCTCTTGTTTAGACTAATGTGACAATCTGAAACTTGGGAGTTAGGAAAAAAATTCAAATCCATGCAGAATATCTATAGATACAAAGAAGTAGAAGAGTGTGTTGTGTTCCTCCTTCCAGCCTCCAGCTAAATTACCTTTTCTCCTATTCATCATTTCAGAGAATGTCAACATTTGTTATGCAGAGCATGGCTTTTCTTCAGTTTTTTTCTCCTGTGCCAGGGTCTCAACTCTACATGAACGGAGACCTGAAACTGAAGCAGAGACAGCTACTTTACCATCGTGGACTGGATACCAGATACAATGTGAGGAAACTTCTTCCTTCTCACCAATTTCTCTCCCTCTTTATCTTCTTAGTATCATAGGTAACCGCCTAATTATTTGTACTCTTGCACAGAGTGTACCCTACAACTTTGGAATTGCTGTTTTTCATGTTAGGCTGAAAGGTGGAAGAGATTTTTCTGCCAAGATATTTGGTCTGATATTTACGTGCATTCCTTCTAGGGCACAGTTATTTTGTGTAAGAAATTCAGTCGAAGAATTAACAAACAATGCAGCTATCTCTTTGTTGTAACAGGTGTCTGTGGTCAATGGCACAAGTCCTTTTGCAAGTGACTACGATCTAACAAACATCATTGCAGCATATCAGGACAGGAATGGTAAGCCTGAAAGTAGCACTACAAAGAGCAGGCAGCAGTAATTAGCATACCGACAGCTGTTCTGCAAGGAGTTGAGTTCTGTGTTAAGGCTGAACCTTAATATCCCTTAACGTGTGTGTTTTCTATCCCCATTTTAGTGACAACAGTCTTTTCAGATCCCAGCCCTGTCTGGATGACTGGAAGAGCAATAGATACACCATTTATCGTTAATGCCACAATTCGTTACCCAGTGGAAGTTATCTTATATCCTTTGAAAACTACATAAACGCTGACATAATTGGTTTGCATCATTTGAGCTGTCCTATGTAAGCCAAATGAAAACTTTTAGTGTAGTCTTGTTGCTCAGCTTTTCCTTTGCTAGCTAAGCAAATGCTATGTTTTTTGAGTTAACTGAATACCTTTTTGCCAGGTCCTCCAGATGGATCTGCTTGCATAACCATTTAGTGCCGTTCTCTTCTGGAAACCTGTGTTGCTTTTCAGCCTTACTGAACAGGCCTTTAAGGCAATTTCTTAGCCATTCACAGTGATTATCTGTAGTAAGTCGTGATTTGCTCTTGCAGTACCTGCTGTCTCAGTCTGTCATGGATGCCACTAGCAAAGCATGGTACTGTATTCTCTGACGTGCAAGGTAACCTCACCAAAAATAAGCCCTACAGTGCACAGACAGACCTGAATTCTTCTTTTCTACAAAATGTGCATTATATTACTTATTTTCTCAGGCAAGAACGAGCCTGTGTTAAAAAGAGTCTCTATGGAGCACATTCTTTATGAGGTCTGGTTAACTGCCTAAGTATTGCCAATAACTACTTAATGATGAGCCAGAGACAAAACAAGCACTTCCCATAGAATTGGTTTAACTGTCTTCTGCAAGAGACATTCTCTTGCAGCTTTTGTTAGATGCTGTGGTAAAGGACTTTTAGGACTTTCCTTGCCTCAGAGGCTTTGCATTTGTCACCAAAAAAAATGGTGTTCAGTGAGTCTGTGCTTTTCTACCTCCTTAGTTCCTTTGTTTAGGTTCTGTAGTGGTACTATCAGAAGCTTCTTGATTAACAATCCTTGACTTTCTTTAAATATCAGCCAGGATTTTGGGAAATTATTAAATTTGCCTGGATCCAGTATGTCAGCATTCTCCTTATCTTTCTTTGGGCATTTGGTAGGATTAAAATGTTTGTATTTCAGAATCAGGTATTGACTACAACTCCAATATCGCCAGTTCTGCCAGTATCTCCTGTACTGTCCTACAAACAGCACCAGTCCTGAGGGGATGCCTGAGAACACTTTAAAGGAATGTAGTTCAAACCCAGATACTTGCCTTTGGTTCTTTGTACACTTTTTACTTTGGGAGATCAGAACTTTGAAACTATGTTCCAAGTATATTCTCTTCACACTTCCTTTTTGAAAGTATGTGTTCGTTTATTTTTCTTGGAGTACTGCTTTGGGACTGAGAATGTTAATATTTTTGACTGTTAAAAAAGAACCTACTTTTTTTTTTTTTTTTTTTTTTTTAACCAGAACAGGCTTCAAAAACTAGTGAAAGCAATGAGACCAGTTTTGCATGACCTATACTACAAATATACAACAGTAACAAACCATTTTTACTGTCTTGTAAATTAATTCACCGCTGAGTTAAAGTTCTGCCAAGACCTATTAGTGTATGGATTTATGTGCATTGAGAAAGGAAAAAAATACAAGAAATGTGAAAAATGGTATAGATGAGTTAGGGTCAGAGGCACACTGCTGTAATCGTGGGTATCTGTGCTCAACCATTTAATGATTAAAGAGATGATTGGTAGATTCAAGGCTGTTGCTATAAACTGGGTTGTGGGTGCAAGGTTTGCAAAGCCATTGACTGCTGGCATTATTACTGTAGCACTAGATTGGTGCCAAAGAATCTCCAGAGTGCCAAAGCAAGTGAATAATTACTTTCAGAACTTAAATGATAACTTAGATAAAAAATAAATCAATTATAACAACAGGTAAGTGCTGAAAGACTGTGTCCACATTCCTTATGGGGCGGGTGGTGGCAGGGAAGAGTATTTAATTTTATTTTCTCTTTCTGCACTTACCTTTTATGCCAGACAAACTTAAAAGGGGAAAAAAACAACAGAATTTCCACTGTGTTTTCAGTTTTGTAGTTAAGATTTAATTCTAGCAAAACAATGTTAGGGCAGGAGAGACTTTAAAACCATTTACGTGCTAGCTAACAAAGTCCCGTGTGTCTTTAGTTCTCTTGAACCCTTAGGAGATGAAATGTGAAAGAGCAACTTGTACAGCATTATTCCATCTTTTGCCCACTGGAGTTCAACATCCTGACAGTTTTGAGACCTGCCTCTTCCTGTGTTTTTTGCTTCCTCAAAATGGCCACTTTCTTTTGGAACTTTGGTTTAAGCTTATTTAAAACATTTTAGTTGTGCTGCTTGAATTTCTCCCAACTTTCACACATTGGTTGGACTCCAGCCTATCTTTCAGTGCAAGTGAAACAGTAACATGGGAACTTTTGCGCTTCTGATGTTTATGTACTTACACTTGAATAGTAAATCATTGGAAGGAGCATTTACTTGATGTCCATACGTACATGAAACCTCCCATTTGATCTTTGAAGTCTGTACCTGGCAGCTGTCTTATTGATAAGGTCACTGAAGCAGAAATGAAACTAATGCAGGGTTTCACTTCTACAACAAAGTTGCACAAGTTTGGATGCTGGAGGCATTCCCGCAAATCTAGCACACCACCTGAAATTCACTGCAGATATTTATACAGTGTATACAGCAGTAGCTACACCTCGTATCAACACCTACTAACCATCCATTGGTCAGTTTACTGCTTGCTTCATGTTAAGGGTGCAGCTTCGCTTGAATTCACTATGTGTGCTCAGAGGGTGAGTGGTTTACTTTGAGTGGGGTATCCCACAGCTGGAAGGTGTGGTCTCTAGCAGTCTCTGATGGGTCTTCAGGAAGGGAATCTTGACCTTTGTTTAAACCTTACATAGTCATAAGTTAGATCATATCATTGTCAGGCCAAGCAGTTCTCATTTTTGAAGGGCATCAACTGTTAAGGGAAGAGATGTGTAAGCTCTGTTGATAAGAAGACTGTGACAGGCAATAAGGAAGTGGTTAAATTGGTGAGGTGGTGTAAAATTGATTTTTTTCACCCTTTTTTTCAACAATGCCTACCTTTGTTTCACAATGCAAAGAGTGAAAGCAGCAGTCTACTGCTTTTTGGTGTTTCCAGGAACTACACAGGATGAATGCTGTGAACAAGCTTGTGAGCTTGCTGTACATCTCAGGCTGATGTACATTACGTTCTGCTGTAGTCCCTGCTCTTCTGCCTTGTGTTGATGTGACTGCATGTGCTAACTCAGGAAGTTCTTTGTGGTGAAGATCATCTTGGCCAAATATACTAATCTTTTCAGACAAGTGAGTTCTCTGAACCTGGTATGTTTGCACAAGCTTTAGGTGAGCAGAAGTTAGGGACAGAAATCTCTGGAGAGACCACAGAATCCCATTTTAAAGGTTTGCCACAAAAATAGATTGCATGAAAGGTCTTCTAAGATGAACAGAGCACATTTAAGCCTATTAACTAGATGTGAAAGAGAATAATCACAGGAAATAACAATCGTACTGGGAGACTTTATTATCCCTGTGTCGCTTCTCTTGCCTATTGCAGCCTTCCACAGTAAGTTACAAGAAATGGCACTGCTGAACAGCCACTGTTCAGTGAAGGCAAGAGTAAGGACTGGTGAACAGGTCTGGTTCAGGAAATACAAAGGAAAATATCCTTATGTTCCCTTTTCTTTTAGGAGAGAGATGACAAAAATTTCTCTGAGAATGTTTTAGTTAAAGGAAGGAAATAAAAACCCCGTTAATTGCTTGTAGCAATAAGCTGAAGTACATGGAAAAAACATAGAGGAGAATCCACCGCAGCTAAGCATTCAAGGAGCGTTAGGAAGGAGCCTTTCTTAGAAGGCTCTGTGTAAGGATCTTTCCTTTAACATGCTAAGAAATAGCAGACTAAAATACTGCTGCAATCCGCCACAATGTCACTACACCATCTAAATGTGGTTCTTTAAGGAAGTGCGGAGGAGCACGTTAGGATTAATCGGATTTCTGTAAATGGCTCTGTAAGAGGAGTAGGTGGTTGACAGCCCTGTGCTTAAGTGGGCACGCTTCAGGAGTTTTCTAAGGGGTGATTGATGCTAGGATGAAAGGCGACACTTCAATGCGTATTTCTTTACTGGCCAAGCAGCTTCTAGGGCGGGACCTTTCGGTTCTCGCTCAACGCGAGCGAGGTGCGGGGCCCTGTGGGGCCCAGTGGCAGGAGGAGGTGGGCGCTTGTCAAGGGCAGTTGTAGCGGGCGGGCCCGAGGCGCTGAGGAGCCTGTGGAGGAGAGGCCGTGGGCGCCGGGAGATGCGCCGGGCCGGCGACATTGCAACGAGATGGCTCCGGTGAGGCTGCCGGCACCCAAAGGGCCGGGGGGCGTCCACTGGCGATGCAGCGCCCGAGCCGTGGCCGGGCGTTCGCGGCAGGCTCCGTTTGCTGCCGGCGGGGCGGCCCCGCTGCGCCGGTCCCGCTCCCTCCACCGGGAGGCGGGGCGGGCCGCAAGGCCGCCTCTGCCTGGGGATGCTCCGGGTGCGGGGCGGATCGGCACTTTTTCGGGCTCCTCCTGCTGCCTCGGCACCTCGGCCACGTCTGAAAGCGGCTCATTGTCTCTGTAGGCAGCTCGGATTCGCGGCGGTGCCGGGAGGCGGCGGGAAGGTCGGTGAGTCGGGGGAGGGTGCCCCGCAGGGATCATCGCCCCGGTCAGCGAGCCGAGAGACGACCGATTTTGGCTTTCCGGTGTTTGTGATCACCTACAGCGCGTTTTCAGAGGATGCTTTTTAGGCGCTCGCACACTCCAGAAGTAGCGGTAATAGCGGTTACCGCCGTGTCGTTGTCGCAGGGTCCCCACCGCAGGGTCCCCAGCCGAGCAGTGCTTGTGGTGTAGTCAGTTCTTGACAGGCAATGCTGTTGAAAAGCAACTTAAGCAACTTTTTTCTTCTTCTTCTTTTCTTTTGTTTTTTAATGCCCAGGAGAACATGGCTGGTTCAGGTTGAGATGGTTTAGTTTGCTGCGGTTAGGTGGTGAAATCAGGTGCTTTAAGCGAGCATTTTCCGTCATTCCGGGAAACCCTCCTTTTTCTACCCTGTCCAGCCTCTCTAGGTGAAAGTGACACTGGAACAAAGAATTTGTTGTTAGCTGCAGCGGTTGCATCACTGGGGTACACAGAGCACACCTCAGCCTATTTGTCCTCAGACTATTGGAATTTGAGGACACCATTGCACAGGCAGGCGAAGCCGAAAGTGAATAAATAGCGTTCGGTCACTGCAAGTGTTGTCTTTGTCATTCCAGCTTTGCCATTCTTAAAAATACTAAAAATTCCTAGCAGAAATCGCCACTGAGCAGACATCGTTTATTGAACAGTAGTGTTTCTTGTAGCTGAAAACACTTGAGCCTGTATTGCGTGGAGATGGTTTAGGGGAATGCTTCAACGCTGCCGTTTGTTCAGGCTTAACATATCTGACTCCAAAAAGTATAAAGAACAATTCCCCAAACCAGCATCTTAAAAAAAAAAAAAAAAAAAAAGGTTGATGTAATGAAAGCCATAGTGCATTTCAGTAGATTATAAAACATAATTAAGCCCGGTGACTACCTGGAAGCAACTCTTCCAATGCCATTTCCCACTAGATTGTAAAAAGTATACTTTTGAATGTTAAATTAACACTATCAGCTGAAACGTTAAAATGTCAGAATTCAAAATGTCTAACTGCCATACATTTACTGTACTTCTATCATTTCTGGTCAAGTTCCACTCTGTATTAAAATATTTAAGCAGGCTTATTAATTCTTTCTACTGTTTCACAATGATCAGCTATTGGAAAGATCTTTAACTCTTTTTGAAGTACCACTTGTTATAGAAGGCACCCTCCAAACAAATTTTTTACTTCCTCGTTCAGACCGATCTGCATATTGTTGGTGATACAGTGAGGTTTTGACTTGGGAAGATGTGTTGTTTCTAGCTGTGGAAGAACACTGGAAAGTGATTTTTCCCCCCACCCCCAGGGGGTGATTTATAGCAAGAATTGGTAGTCAATTTGTTTATTTGTCTTGGACCAGCTTTGTTGTGTTCCTGCATCTCACAGAAGCAGCCATTCTAGTGACAGTTGCGTTGGTGTTATGCCTTAGAAAGTAAAGTCTGGGCTGAGTAAGCTTCTCCGTAAGGTCTGGAAGATCTAGAGGTGATCTTTGGTTATCACATTGTGGGGTAACAGACTTTAGTGCATGCTTTAGGACCTAAGTGGTTTGCAATCAGCAGGTGTTTATGTTAAAGGAAGAGCTGGGTAGCTGTCCTGTCCAAGAGGATTGATGGAGGCAATCTTATGAAGACAAGATGGCCCTTCTTTGTCTGCAACTAATGAAGCAAGGCTAAAAAACATAAACACCCAACTTCAAAACAGATTTTGAGGGCCCAGATGCCCAAGCAAAGACCTTTGCCTAATTAACTGCAATTTTAATAGTGATGTTAACACCCCTCAGTATGCTAATGAGCCAAACTGAGTACACCCTAAATAGAGTTCATTATGTTACTCAACCTTCCTGCCAAATCATGTTGAACATCACTTAGAAGGCAGAGCCAAACAGGGATAAGGTATAAAACCCATAAGAGGAACACCTCTCAGGGTGCAGGGCCACCAGTACCAGCAGCAGCAGCAGCTGGAAGGGAAAGACAAAGACAAGGATGATTGCTGGGCTGTGTTCCTTATCCTCCACCTGGGAGAGGTCACACCGTTCTTGGTAAGAATTGCACCTTCAATATATGGCTTAACTTTTGCTAGCCTTTCTAGTTTTTTATTATAGCTCTTGGACCTACTATATTGTGTTGGTTGCTGTTAATCATCTTGTAGTTAGTGCCTTTATCACTGGCAACCCCAAACCTTTTGAGTCTGCCTCTTTAATAAATTAAACCATTTGATTGTTTTAACTTTCTGAACTGGTGTCAGAGCAAGTCCATACTGGGGTACTTGAAAGAGAGGCAAACCTTAATTTTGCCAAATATTTTCAGTAAGATTCCTGAACTCTGAGACAGGATCTTATCTGTAACACAATACACACCTGGCACAAACATTTTCATACTAATTCTATAAAATGCATGATGGCATGTACCATTACCAGTCTTTTCAGTCAGTACTGAGGTGTTTTGGTGAATTCTAAGTATCATAATCGATGCTTAGATTCAGATTCTGGAAGTCAGCATTTACTTTATGACAAGCATACAGGACAACATAATTTTTGGCCAGCAAGAGGTTGAACACATAACATGGCATTAGCTATTCATTTTTCAGTGGAAGAGATCAGTGTGGGAAATCAGCTGCATGTGTAGTTTTACATTTTGTGGGAGTCGAAGTGGTTTCTGTGTAATCTATAAGGACTTTGATTTTAAAAGTGCTGCATAAACCTGTTTTTAATGAACATGTGCTGGAAATTTTCTCAAGACACAAAATGGCTAGGGAAGGCTTTGACAAAGGCAGCTAATAGTGAGTTGCTTGGAAGTCCTTTTAGGGCAACAGTTATTTGCAATTCTTCTCTCAGTTATTTTGTTTTGTTCCAGACAGATTTTTTCAGTCTTCTTGCAACAGACCCAGACCTGTTTGTTCTGAGGGAGTCTGTCATCCTAGCCTTTTGTCCCAAGTTCAAAGATAGCCCATGTTTCTTTACAGCTCTAATGTCAGGCACTCTCTTTCTCTCTCTCTCTACTATCACAGAAAAAGAGCAGCAAAATGGGTCTTTTTTTTCCTTTTCTTTTTTTCCCCTTTAGCTGTGAAGTTAATTTTTGTTCATTTACTAGGTTTCTTCAAGTCAAATTCTGTGCTGAAGGGAAGTTTACTGTGCAGTTATGCTACTTTTTGTGCACAACTGCAAACATCTGATTATTCCAATATTACTTGTCATGTGTGATGAGCAAATAAAAGTCCCTAAAAGCACGAGGTGAATCATTGTCCACTGCACAGTTTTATTTCTTTCCTCCTTCATTTGTTTCTAGCATATTTGGTCTGAAAGGTGCTGTTTAGAACACAAGCTTTCTGGAATCAATACTACTGCCCACTGTATTTTTACCCTGCATGGTAAAACTGGATAGCTTTCTGTAGTGTATCTGATTAACCTCCTGTCAAGCAATGCTGGATGGTAGTAGCCTTGCAGTTCATCATTGGCAGAGCCAGATGTAGTCATTAAAAAAATAAAACCCAAACATTTCTCTGTTGGCCACCTTGTGTAATTAATTTCCTTTACACAATATGTAAGAATATTTACTCTGGTGTAGATCCTGGGTTCATCTAGTCTAGGATCTTTTTTCTCTTAGCTGTTAGTGGATAAGCCCAGTGACAGAGCTTGACTTAGGACTGTCAACTAAACCATGGACACGGATGCTTTTCAGACCACGTTTTGAACATTGGCATTAGCTTGTGAAGAGACAATTCTCTCTTAAGAATTTTTTTAGAATTAGACTTTTATTCTGCTGTCTGCCAGAGCTCTTTCTAAAGAAGTAATATCTCAAAAGAAGTAATACCACTGTCACTTAAAAAGAGTAACATCCTGTTATCAAAATAATGTATGTGTAGCAGTATTTGTTATAGACAAAAGCATATATTGTGATACCAAGTATGGCAATGCTTCAGATATCTCAACTGAGGGATGTGAAAGGTCTTGGGAATGCTCTGTGCTGCAGCTTTATCTCCCTCACGGTCTGCTTCTGAGCCTCTTGTTTTGCAGCCTCTTGTGGCTCCCTTGCCATTTTTGGTTAGTCTGATATCATGAGTCAATGGGGAGGTGCTTGCTAGATGGTTTGGTCACTGAGATGGCAGCCGAAGTGGCAGTAATGCAAGGATATCTGGTCCCACTGTGCTGCTTTGTTTTCCCCCCAGGTCTTAATTAGCAGGCTTGCTTTCATCAGGCAGGTGCAACCATAAGGAAGCGCTGCTGTGAAGCAAAGAAGGAATATAGCTCTCCTGAGGGAACCTTGTCATAGGAAGGTAGAGCCCCTGAGCTGTAGGGGCTGGCAAAGGGAGAAGCGAGGCAGCGCAAAGCAAGCCAGGCACTGGTGTTTCACCTTTTAACCAAGCTTTGGCGTATTGCCTTTCAGTGCTGTAGTGAGGCAGCTTGTCTAACAGCACCCTCTGCTGGGTCCTGCAGTGGCCTAAGTGGAGGAGCAGTGGGAGCAGTCTCTCTCCCAACGTCCCGTCCTTCCCGATTAAGGCAATGGTATAATCTAATCTAATCAGTAGATTTATAGATATAGTATATAGGTACATATATCTTCAGCAGCTTCATGAGAAGGATATTCAAGAGCTGCTTTCTGTCTCAGCTAACTGTGTAAAAAATCGTGAAAGAGCTTAGTGGGCAATGTTCACAAAGAAAACCCAGTGACCTGGATGTGTATTTGGCCACATGCACTGGAAACTGCCTGAGAGAATACTCTTGGAGATGCTGTGTTTTCTTTTGCAGTTACTCATTTCTTTGTGGCATCAGTGCATATCCATATTCCTCAGAAACATCCCAACTTTCCCAAATGGGTAGAAGATACATCTTAAATACTGAAAATGGGTATCAACTTAATGCTTTACTTTTTGATACTGCACATTTTCTTGCAGTTTATATCATACTGAAGAGCAGGAAAAGGCTTCAGCTACAGTCATTTTACATATTTCTTGTAGCTCTTATGGTGGGCAGGCTATTTCAGACACAATTTTTTTATGGTACACTGTTGTGTGCAACAGTTCTTAGGTGAGAGTCAGAGCCAGGAGAGGCAGTCAAGGCAGATGTAATTTTGTTTTTAAAAAGGCTTATAGTTTTACATGTTTTTATTCTTCACTCTCCCATCCCATGCCAATAATTACAGACAGTATTTGAATTTCTGCAGAGTAATCTTGATTAGAGGGGAGCAGTAGTTCTGTGTAGGTAGACTTCTTTTAAAACCATCATTTGTCCTCTAGAAGCTCTGTAATGGATTAGACTGTGAGGAAACACAGAATCACAGAATGTTAGGGGTTGGAAGGGACCTCCAGAGATCATTGAGTCCAGACCCTTGCCAAAGCAGGATCACCTATGGCAAGGCTGTTCAGGAATGCATCCAGGCAGGTTTTGAAAGTCTCCAGAGAAGGAAACTCCAGAACCTCCCTGAGCAGCCTGTTCCAGTGCTCTGTCACTCTCACCATGAAGAAGTTCCTCTTTGTGTTGAGGTAGAACCTTCTGTGTTCTACCTTATATTCCTTGTTCCTTGTCCTATGACTGGACACCACAAAAAAAGAGAGTGGCACCTTTATCCTGACACCCATCTGTAATGGGTTAGGAACTTTCCCCTAAACTACTTGAAATTATCCAGATTAAGACTCTTTATAGATGTTGACAAGATCTTCTCTCAGCCTTCTCTTCTCAAGACCAAACAGCCCTGAGTCTCTTGGTTTTCTCCATATAAGAGATGTTCAAGTCATAACTCTCTGTTGGACAGATCTCTCTCTGTAACAGAGGAGCCCAAAACTGGACACAGTGTTGAAGGTGTGGTCTCACCGGGGCAGAATAGAGAGGGAGGAGAACCTCCCTATACCTGCTGGACATAGTTTTCTTAATGCGGTCTTACAGCAGAAAATGGCTAATGTTTTACAGACAAGAAAAAGGTTTGAAGTAGTTACAGTTTGCTGGGTTTCAGACGTATACTCTATTTCAGGAAAACTTGAACTAGCAAATGCAATTGCTCCTCCACCTTTGTTTAGAATTTTTCATCTCTATTTGGTATTCAGTGCAAGCTGCTGGATTGCTCATAGTCCTTGCAGCTTAGAGAAATTTGTAGATGCTTCTGTTGACATAATATGCAAACCAGTATTTGAACAAGGCATGTTTTATCTATGAAGAATGGCCATGCTGAATTAAACCAAAGGGTTTTCTATCTGCTGTTGTGCTTCATGGCAGGAAGTAATGGATTACTAAGGGAAAAAAATCACAGGAAACATGATTTCTCCTAGTATATCTCTTGGATGCAGGCAGATACCTTAAGGGAGTTGCCAAGCCACTGGCTGTAGCCTCATCTTTGCATTTAACAGTCCTTGAGGGCCTCCTCTATTAATTAGAACTGATGTCATCATTTGTTGACCTCTTGCTGCTGTAGCCTTTTGAGGCAGAGTTTCACATTTTTATGATGCAGTGTACAAAAAGGTTTTGTTGTGAGTAGTCATTTAATTAAGTTCTCCCAATTTTCCTGTTTTCACCAATTGTGAGAGAATTTTTTGCAGTTGCTTTCTCCAGGTGTGATTTGTCTGTCCAGGGAGCCTCTCTTCTAAGCTGGGGAGTGATAGTTGCTTCAATGTTCCTTGTACAGAAGCCATTGACTGTCCTCATGTTTGGTGTTCACACTTTACTGTATTCTGTTAAATTGTCGTGAAGAATTTTTGTGGGCAAATTAGTGTGCTCCAAAAAACCCGAAAACATTGGTCCTATATAGAGTCATTACTCATTGGGATCTCAATCAGGTCTAGGAGCTGCACCAAGGGCCAAATAAATTCTACAACTGACATTTCATGGTTTAGTGCAGTGCCACAGAATCAGTTTATAGACCAGACTACACCTATCATTCTTCAGTTCCCTTTAAATAAAGCTTTTATATGGATTGTGCTGCAAAATACAAAGGCCATCTTGCAGGATATTTGCTCCAGAGACCACTCTCTGCTATGCCATTTCCAGAGCAGAAAAGGGAAGACTGGGCTGCTTTTTCCATGCTTGTCTGCTTGGCTACATTAGTAGCAATTTGAGTGAATACAGTGGTCTGGGTCTTGGGCATGCTTTTTTTGTGGCTTTCAATTTGCCTTTGAACTTGGCTGTTTATGGATACTTTATTGTGGGCACTCTGTTACATTTGTCACTATCCTCTCAGACAGGAATAAGGAAATATACCTACTGGGGGCTTTGTGTCCCGTTTTGCTCTTTATACAAACAAAACTAAGTCTTGAAGTGAAAATAATAAATGTTACTGTTTAGAGAGGCCAGCTGAAGCATGGGCTGGATGAGTAGGCAGTGAGGTGGCCTGAAAACTAGCTACAGGTGGAACACTGATTAATCTGAAGACCTGTGAAACCTGATGCATTTGAGACTGTGCTGTGAGGAGTTGTTTCACTGCTTTTGAGCTAAGTGAATGAGTGTGTAGCTTTATTCCAGGCTATCAGACTGAAACAGCTTGGCAGAATATCTGATAAACATTGGGACTATGCAAGAAAGACTAAGGGCCCCATGAGTTTCAGCTTAGTTGGTGCTTTTGCAGTCTTGCACACGGTTGATGAGAACGTGGAACCACTAAAGAAAAGGGCCTTGCCTCAATGAGCAGCCACAAGCACTAAAATTTTGGTGATAACCATAGTTTTAGAGGTAAATAAATGCTGTTGCTAAGCTACAGGAGCAAATTGCATGGTTAAGTAGGGAACATAAAACAGTAAAAAGGCATTTTTAGCTGAGTGGGTTTAAATTAAAGTGGCTGTAAAAAATGTACAGAACTTTGTGTCCAAAGAAGAACAACAAAGCTGGTTAAGGATCTAGAGAATAAGTCCTCTGAGAAGCAGATGAAGGAACTGAATTTCAGCCTGGAGAAAAGGAGGCTCAGGGGAGATCTTTTTGCTGTCTACAGCTCCCTGAGAGGAGGTTGGAGCCAGGTGGGGATTGGTCTCTTCTCACAAGTAACAAGCAATAAGAACTGATATCAAGTTGTGCCAGGAGAGGTTTGCAGTGGATATTAGGACAACTCTTCTTTCCTAAAAGGGTTGGTGAAACCTGAAACAGGCTGCAGAGGAGTCACCAGTCTGGGAGGGATTTAAAAGATGTGTAAGTGTGGTACCAAAGGGCATGGATTACCGGCGAATTTGGAATTGTTAACAGCTAGAGTTGATTATTTTAAGGGTCTTTCTATCATTCTATGTCTTGAAAGCAAGAGATGGTACTTTGTGAGGAAAAACTTCCACAGGCAAGTTAGTGCCGTACTCATTTTGTACTGTCCTTACAAGATACTGTGTGAAACTGAAGGGAGATGCTTTTATTGAATCATTTTTCTTAGCTCGTATTTCTGCTGGTTTTCTTTGTTTACAAACAAAAGTTTAGTAGCAAAATTGTGTTCATTTAAGGTAGAATGCATTTCTTCATGTTGCAAAGAGACATTTAGGCAGTGGAAGGAGTGCAAACTGCCCATTTCTACTGTCTCTTTCATTTGATAATTTACTTCAGCCTTTGGTACTAACTAATAGTATATTTCATATTTCATTCAGCTAACACTATGAACTCAATGCATTTTGTATGTCAAATGAGTATGTCTCTATATTCATTACTCTGCGTGGTTTAGTTTCAAGAATCCAGGGTGTGTTGATAAACGCACCTTTAACTATAACAAAAAACCCCAAGACTCCTAATGCAGCTAGAGAGCAAATGCTTGCATGTGAAACGCTCAAGATGGTCTTCATACACAAGGATTCTTATTTTGCTGATACCATGCCTGCTAACATATACTGACTGCTCACAAGTGGATTCTGCAAAAGTGAGAGCACAAAGGGTTAGGTGCCAAACCCCTCTAATTTGTAAAGAGTGCTTATGGCTTGAACTTAAACTTCAAACAAAGGTCCACTTGGGGTCAAAATGCCTAAAACGTTCCAGAAGTCACAAGCAGACCAATTCTAACTCATAAATGAAGAATTTCTGTGTAAACTCAGGGTGTTCAGTCACAGAGTGTATCTGCTCCAGCCCAAAGACACACAACAGTTTTTTCTTTCCGTTTCAGACACCTGTCACCTCCAACTGATATCTCCCAGTGCCTCCCTTTAAGGAGGGAAATAGTGCCACACACACATATGTTTAAAAAAAGGCTTTAGTAGTGCCAGAGTTTGTAAGTTTTAGCATTACTGCGCCACAAGAATAATGGTTCACCATTGTTTTTTCCCCTCTTTTTCAGCATTTGTTCCTGCTTTTTCCTGGTGAGAATGGCAAGGATTCGGATTCCTAGCACAGTTGTTATACTTTTAATTACAGTTCAGACTGGATTCCTGCTCTTCATGTATGCTCGGTACAGTAGCTTCGTGTCTCACTCTGAGGAGAAGCCATCTCAAGTCCACATTCTCATTCTCTCCTCCTGGCGCTCAGGTTCTTCTTTTGTTGGTCAACTTTTCAGCCAGCACCCCAATGTCTTCTACCTGATGGAGCCTGCGTGGCACGTCTGGGTTAAGATGTACCAGAACAGTGCCAAAGTCCTACACATGGCAGTGCGGGACCTGGTCAGGTCGGTTTTCCTGTGTGACATGTCTGTGTTTGATGCTTACATGCCTTGGAAAAGGAACTTATCTGACCTCTTCCAGTGGGCAGTGAGTAGAGCTCTGTGTTCGGCTCCTGCTTGTGACTCTTTCCAGCGTACTGACATAACCAGTGAAATGGCATGCAAGACTCTTTGTGGACGGTACCCATTCAGCAAAGTGGAGGAAGCCTGTAAAACTTACAGCCACGTTGTCATCAAGGAGGTTCGATTCTTCGACTTGAAGGTCCTCTACCCCCTTCTCACTGATCCGTCCCTGAATCTCAAAATTATTCACTTGGTCCGTGACCCCAGAGCAGTGGTCAAGTCACGGGAAGAATTGGCCAAGGCATTAGCCCGTGACAACGGAATCGTTTTGAATACCAATGGCACTAAAGTGGAAGACGGCAAATACAAAGTAATGCAAGAGATCTGTAGAAGTCATGTTCAGATTTATGAAACAGCGACTTTAAAACCTCCTAACTTCCTTAAAGATCGCTATTTAATGATCCGTTTTGAAGATCTGGTCAGAGATCCATTAGCAGAAATCTCAGAAATGTATAAATTTGCTGATCTTAGTTTGACCCCCGTGCTCAGAAGCTGGATCTATAACATCACACATGGAGAGGGACCCGGGAAAAAAAAAGAAGCCTTCAAAATTACATCTCGAGATGCAGTTAGTGTTTCACAGGCCTGGAGAAATGTTCTTCCCTTCCAGAAAATTAAGAAAATTCAGGAAGTTTGCAAAGGTGCTCTAAACATGCTCGGCTATCAGATGGTGGATTCAGAAAAAGAACAAAGAGATTTGTCACTGGATTTAGTGTTGCCTAGACGACAGAATCAGTTCAGTTGGTCATCATTTAACCCAAACCAATGAGACATTATTTTTGAGAGATCTGTTGGGGAGAGGGGTAGATGATTGTTTGTCTACTGTGCAGCATAGAGGTAACTTGAAAATCCTTGGCTGATAAGTTTAACTATCTTCCTGTCTAATGAATGGAAGGAGGATTTTTCATACACTGCAAANAAAAAAAAAGCAATAGGAGAAATGCCATGAGATACTTGTCAGATAGCAAATTTACAGCTGAGCTGTGCTGTTCTCAGCATTGTTTTAAAAATATAATGTAAGTATTTTCCATTAAAAGATGAATTGTCAAAAATGTCTCCATTTGATAATAGTTTGCTCTGGTTTTATGCATTAAATATTTAAGAATTTCAGTTCTTTATTTTTGTATAAGTTGAATAAAGTAGAACTAAATTATTTTGCTTTCTTCCAGAATTGCTCAGCTTCCTGCTTTTGCTTTAACATTGTTGTGCAGTTGTGTATTTTTTTCCCAGACTTTTAAATATTTTTAATTGTAATATGAAAGTCCTGCAGAGTTGTTCAAAAGCTGTGGCAACTGTAGCAGTTCCGTTTTAAAAGGCATAGGCAGAAACTTGTTTTGTTGATAGATTTCTCAGTGCTTTCCCTGGAATGGCAAATTTGCAATCAGATACTTGAATGTGAGTGCGAAAAGCAAAAGATGAAGAAACTTTGAATGAAATCACTGCGGAAACAGCTTGTTCATTCCACCCCAACCGTGTGTTCTGGCATATGGAATGGGCATGCTCTTGCTCCTGCAGCGCGATTCTTCCTGTTAACCCTTTCTTCAGCACTACAAGTTCTTGGTGGTGACGAGCTCTGAGAAATTTAAAGTGCCTTGGAAATCTGCACATTGATTAAACTGCTTTATGGAAGTGATCAATTCAACTTCAGTAGGATTGGATTCTTCTGGACTGTCTGGATAACACACTGCACATGAATTGATGCTCACAGTGTGGCAGGTAGGTTCAGTGGCAGTACAGTTTATATAATCCTATGTGTTGCTTCTTGAGTGGTTACTAAACACAAGCTTACAAACAGCAACTGTAAAGTGTTTGTGACATGTCTAACAGTTCTGCTGCACTCTTGAAGAAGGGAGAGTGTTTCAATCTCTGGACAGAAATTCTTTGACTTCTCTCAACTGTTTTCTTTTTCACTTGTGCTTTGTTTTTTCTCCCATAAAACTGAGATTTTGGAAGTTTCCTTGCACATTTTTTTGTTGTTGCTGTTTTTTAGAATTTTTAAATCGAGGGTTTCTGACTTGGGCATTGTAATTTACCTGTTCATTTTGCTGGCTTTAGTATTTATCAAATAGGATTTACAGTTTACACGTTTAGTGTTCAAGGTATAGGTTTTCAAATCAAACCTCAGCCATATGTTGTAAAGCTCCAGCAACCATCAGGGTTCTGACATTTCAATGTTTTTCAGCTAGAGTTCAGGGTTTACAGTTTATTGTTAAATAGACAGGTCTAAATCATGCGATGATAAACTTTGGACTGTTGATCCCAAAGAGAAAGGCACTTATACTCCACAAGGCATTGACCAAAATTCCATTTAGAGAACTTAGTGTTGGAAGGAAAAATAGGTTGGTATGAGTAGTTCTGTGTCCTTCAGATGCTGAGAGCTCTGATTTGCACAGAACCAGAGGGATATTCAATCAAGGCTTGCAGAACCCCTCTGTAGGGAGTGCCTACCAAAGTTTTGGTCTTTAGAGGATTTTTTTTTTAAAGAATTCTGTTCGTTGTTTTTATCATCAAACAAAAAGATGCTCACATAGGAATTTGCTGCTTTACTTTATGATAATTATATGCAGGTGCTATATTACCAGTGTCAAGTGGGAGCTGCCAACAGAGTCCTTTGATGCAGTTAGTCAGCTAAGTTTATTTGGTTAGGAAGGGATATGTGCAGCACCACACAGGCTGGAAGTGAAGTTAGATGTGCAGCATAGCATAGGTCAGGATTGCACCCTCTCAGGCTATGTGCATCACTAAGCAACCCAATCATACAAGTCTTTTGTTTAAGATTGCTACAGTAATGTTCCAACAACCTGGCATTCAGCTCTGTCCTCTCATCCCAGGTCTGAGCTTGATGTGGTGTAGGCATGACAAGCTGAGTCAGAGTGCTGAAGTGGCAGCTGATGTGAGAGCTGTGCAGGTTTCTTGCAGAGTCCTAGTTAAGGAAGGGGTAAGGCAGAAGAACAAGTGGGTGAGGTCAGGGTAGTTCTCTCAAATCCTATTGCCAGAGCAGAAAGAGGAGGAGGAGGAGGAGGCTCGTGGCTGCTCCCTGATTTGCCACATCAAGGGATGAAGTAGAAACTGACCCTTCCCCACCAGAGTGAGGAATGCTGTTTCAGTAATGACTCTTAAGGGGATGGCAGGGGTTGGGTGAGCATAGTGGCACTGAGCCACGTGGCAGGCTCGTTCACAAGTGTTAGGTGCCTTAATTAATAGCTGCTTTATTTTTTATAGTTGTGGCTAGCTGTAGGAGCTGCAGTCCCTTTCCATTCAGTGTCAAGTGCTTAGGAACAGCACCCAAGGGAGGCTACTTACTGCTTTGCAGGGAGAGTGAGATAGTCTGAAATCTCTTCAAGACTGCTTTTGGGTCAGTGAGGGGGTCCCAGAGACCACCAGTGCTGTTCACAGGACTGCTGAAGATTTATGCATACTCAGGCATTTCCCATTATCCCCTGACCCGTACAGGCTTTGCCTACGGCACCTTGAGATGTACCTAGCGTGTCTGTGGCAGGGAGGGGGGGGCCTGCCTGGATGGTGCTGAGAGTCAGGGACTGTGCGGGCCACCGGACTGTCTGCTTCAGGCTGGCGGTGCCGCCCGGAGGCTTCATACTGCCCGCCTGTGGCCAGCCAGGACCGAGCGCGCATGCGCAGTCGTGCAGCGCTGCTCAGTGCTCTTTGCTGCCGTCATGCGTCTCCAACTCGGTACTGCAGCTGATGCGCGGTGCTGTCCCAGTGCTGCACGCTGCCGTCCTGCGGTAACGACGGTGGGAGAATGATGCCTCCCGGTAACGAATTGCCGCCACCGTCCCACATGCACGGCGCCGGCGGATGTCAGGTGCGCAAAAGGCGGAACTGCAGCTCCGAGGCCATCGCTGAGGTGACGAGCCTTTCGGCGGTGGCGGGGGTGTCTCCTGGCCGCCCAGGTGTGGCGGGACGGGAAGTTTCACTGCGGCAAGTTCAGGGTCTGCTAGAAGCCAGCCAGGTCAGGGCCGGCCCAAGGAGTTACCCGGGAGCTGATGGAAGGGGAGAGGGGAAGTAGACAGGCAACCCACCCGGGCGCAGCCGCCAAACACCTCCCCATCTCGCAGGAGGTAGCCTTGAGACTCCCCAGCTCGACTCGCTCCGTGCAGCTTCCCCCACATTCAGCAGCTACTCTGAAACCTGTTCCGTAGCCTCTAGGCACTCCCGAGCCCTGTCCAGATGTGGCAATCTGGCCCTCGATGTGTCTCTAGAAACCCCTGTAGAAGGGCAAATCAGGGCAAGTTACAATAACAACTATGTTGTTATTTTTTTCCCTCTTCCAGAAGCCATGCTGATGATGTGGTTGTCCGGTTTTCCCACGAGGATGCTGCTGACTGCACCCGTGGGCTGTCTTTGCCTGGCTTCGCTCTCCCTGCATGAGGACAAAAAGGAAAAGAGATGAAGAGGAATAAGCGAAGTGATTACTCAGCTCAAGAACCATCGGTATATACATCAAGTTTGGGCACTAATGTCGGATAAGGAAACGTTTGCTTAAGGAATATCCTTAGTTTTATCCAGGAATTTGGCAGAGTGGGATAAACGTTTCGGTGTCCTGAGGTGACTCAATACCGTAGAAGGATAATGTGGGGAAGGGGATGCCTCTACCCAAATGATCACTACAGACCTTGTGCAAGCACATAACTATTTTGCCAATGCAACAAAATGAAAATATGTCTGCGTTAAAATATATTTGCACAGCTTTATGAATGTGTAATAAGTACAACGAATAATGGTATTAGATAAGTGTTACTATTTAGGACTCATGTATAAATAACCACTGGGAATCCTCAGTGGTGTGCAGGCTTTGTGGAAATATCCCCTCACACTTGGCACTGAATCAGTTAGGTCTCTTCTCTAAATAGATATCTGCTTTTAGACTATTATTTCAGGTAACAGTGATGTCATTTAGGGGAGGTGATGGTGCAGCAGAAGAGCAGGTGAGTGGGGGATGGGAGCATCCCCCGAAAAAAGGGTGCTTGATGACCTGAATACTTGAAATGCCTGAAAATTCTTGGGAGGGATTAAAAACTATCTAAAACTATGAGTGTGGGGTGTTGAAATAGAGGGGGAGGGGGGGAATCTAATTTTTGCATAGATTTTGGAAAACTGTATTCATTTATATACTGAAAAGGACTTTACAATTAAAAAAAAACAACAAACCTGTATCAACTACATTGTACAAAGGATGTTAGAACATAAAACCCGTTGCCGTGGAGTTGGTGAACGGACATCGGAGTGAATTTCTGGCTATGGGCTTGGCGCAAGCACGGCAGACCCGCGCAATGCTTTGGGTCCGCGCTTGCGTAGCGGAGCCAAACGTCGCTATGGCAGCGGAGCCCCGCGTTGCTACGGAGTCGGCACCGTGCCCTGCACTGTAGTGCTCACTGGTGCCACCAGGTGTCTATGGGTAGGTAATGCAGCTGCTGAGCCGCGCCGCTGCCAGACGCCAGTCAAGGCAGTCGGTGCTGCGGTCCCTGCGGGCTACTGCCGCCGCTGTCTTTGCTGTCTCGGTAAGGAAACGCCTCGGCCGTTCCATGTGAGCCGTACCTGCCGGGTCCCTGAGAGCGAAGTCTCCAGGGTCTCCAGTCCCTTCATAAAAGCAGGAATACTGTGTTGTTTTTTTTTTGTTTTTGGTTTTTTTTTGAGATTAGGAAGGTTCCTACTTGCATGTGTCCTTTTTGTTCCAGTCCATTGCCTGAAGTTGTGTTTGAGATATGTCTGTGATCTGTTCCATGATCTACTCTATTTGGAAATCCATATTCTGATCATGTGTGTAATATTTAGTCTGATGCTTTAGGAAAGAGGCCGATTCCTTAAAGGAAAACTTTGTTACTCTGTTACTGAGATTTTTTTTTTTTAAATGATATCTGCATAAATTAGTGAAATTAATAAATTAATCTAAAAATGATTTCCTAGAGTCATCTAGCAGAAGTAATATTTTCAAGTGGATGAAAAATAGTTCAACCCCAAACAAACTCTTCCATATCCTTTGAATTTTGATAATTTTTGAAGTGTGGCTTTGTTAAAGGATGCTACCGTGTAAAAATCAAGTTGGCCTACCAGTTCCCTCCTGTGTGTTGAGTATCTGCTTTCATTAGTAATAAAGATCAACTGTTGCTGTTTTTTACTAGGTTTTGGAAACAACACTGAAACAAGAAGTGCACTAGATTTAGTTGGGTTTGTTTGTTTGTTTGATTTATAATTAAGAGAAGTATCTTATGGGAATAATCTACTTTAAATGGTATGGAACAATGCTGGTTCTAATTACATATTTAATTAAGAGTCTGTGGACTAGAAGGTACACTTTAAAAGTAGTTAAGTTAACCCACTTTAACTTACTGTCCATTGCTGGTTTAGGCTACTGCTTCATAAACAGAGATTCAGTGAATGACAGAAGGGTAAATGGTGGCAATATTGCACAGAAAGGTGCAGAGGAAAGTCATCAAAAGACCAGAGCTGGGAAAAGAAAGGTGACACTAGGGTAAAAAGCAGTGCTTTCTTCTTTTATACTTTGGTCATTTACTATTGCTTAGGTCAAGATATGGTAAGAAGATCCTAGCTGACCCCTGCAGCATTTTGAGTATTTCACACATGTGAGTCAGCACCTGTAAGAAAGGGCTGTGGAAGTGGGGCAAAATCAAATACTGAAGCTTCATTGTAAGGAAAGCAGATGATCTGCTGCCTGAGCAGTCTTTTACCTAGAATTATTTACAGCAGAAGTCAATCAGAAGTAGAGTAATTGCCTTCAGCTTGTCACACCACACCTTCACCTAATGTGAAGGGAGATGATGAATCCCTCCTGGAGGCATCATTCCTTACTTATTCCTTGGGCTGTAGGAAACAAGCAGAAATTCCTTACTGATTCCTTGGGTTGTAGAAACAAGAATATTTCCTCAGTATTCCCATGTGTAGGTTTTCCATATGCTCTTATGCAGCCATAAGCTTTGGTTTCTAACTCTCCAGTGATAATGTACTTGAGTATTTTTAATGTGGGGGAGCTCAAAGTGGAAGTCGTCCAAATTAAAATATTAGGTTATGTTTGTATCATTCAAGATTCTTTAATTTTCAAAGATGAAGATGATCTAATTACTTTAAAACTTTAAAGGTAATTTCTGCCTTTGTAGGTAGTGTATTATTCTGTATTACTTACTCAACCAGAATATTTCTCATAATAACTACCAGCCTGACTGACACATGCTAATTCTGATACACAGTGTAAGACGTCTCAAATGAGTGCAGACATGAGTCTTTGGTGCTGTCACATTGTTCATAGTTGTTTAAACATTAGCTCCAGAGTATACTCTGTGTAAACCTCTTTTGAGTAGGCTTTTGTTTAATGTGCTGATGTGTGACATTTGAAAATTTGGTTCCTACCACTTAGGAGCAAACTCCTCTCAAATCTAGAAAATCTCTGTGGAAGAGTGTTACACTGGATTTAGGTCAGTCCATCTGTGGCTCTCAGAGCTACTGACCTTGGCAGATGCAGGCTCCCTGATTTTGTAGCAGTTGTCTGCTCTAGGCCCTGGAGACCTTAACATCCTGAGCTGCAGGGCTGCAGTCTGTATGATGTGCTTCCCAGAGATGCAGAATCTGGAAGACCAGGTTTCTCAAAAGTTCTTCAGTCAGGATTGCTGAGAAGCTCAGCAGAAACCTGCCTGGCTTCTTCTGCAACCTGGCCAGAACTGAATCAGATGTGTTTTCTTTGCCAAACCTGCAAATCTGACAGTGTAAATTCTGTGCTTCCAATTAGTTTTGCTGAGACAAAAAAATTGAGAAACTTGATGCCCAAAATAAAAGACATGGACGTTTTTGAGAACTATGCTTATAAATAGGAAATACAAGCATGAATGAATTTATTCTGTGTACTGTATGTATACAAATAATTGGAAAATACTCTAAGCAAAACTTATGAAGATTTAGTGCCAGGCATGTGCATTCATTGTGGTTTATGTTGTTAACGCAAAACCAGCAGTCTGCTTCTCACCTAGACATTTTGTTAAGTTACAGAGATAAAGCATAGTTTTGTGAAAAGCAGGTGTTTAGTGAGTAGTACAAAGTAATTTATGAAAGACATTATTAAAAAAAAAAAGTGAAATGACTCTGTGTCAGTCACATAAGTAAAAATTCTGATTAACAGAAAAACTTTACCATATGAAAACGCAAGTGTTGGGTTTTTTTTTTGTGTTTGTTTTGTTTTTTAAATAAAAAACTTTCCTGTAAAGGTTTTCAGGCTGTTTCCTGAGATTATTAATAATGCAATTGATTTGGTAAGTAGTAAGGCCCCAGCCAGGGAAAACAGAATACATGGTTAGATGTAGCTCAGAGAGAATTTATTGTTACGGTATTACCTGATTTCAGCAACACCTCAGATTCTACTTTTCATATATGTATGTATAGCTCATTGAATTTGGTTGTAAGTTCTATAGGAGATGTTTCTGACTGAGGAAGTGCACCCATTTACGCAGACTTGTGTAATTAAAACATTTATTCTATCCTTCTTGGACTTGTATATACCCCACTGTGCTTAATAGCAAGAAGGGTCTTTGAGCTGGTTAAAATAAACCGGAAATGAATTTTTATAAAATTCTGAAAAATACTGAAAATATCACCAGTCTTTCAGATTTGGAGAAAGGATTCTGCTCTTAGCATGACAGGAGGTGTTTCTTGTACTCATTTGACCCTTAGGTTCCAAAAAATCGTGAAGTATAATGAGAAAGCTGCATAAAGAGCTAGGGAGGATTAGACAACAGCAGCTGTACTTCTGAATAATTTAGGTTTAGTTTGCAAAATTATACAGGAAAGGATTATCTCTTATACTTCCATTTGAGGAAATGGAGCTTTTAGAGTTGTTATAAAAAGTGACAATGTGCAAACCATCTAAAATAGCACGGGGACTATAATTTTTGGCTAGATCTTGCAGATCTGTGTGCCAAGACACTTGTAGAATCATGAGTGCGAAGTAAATAGTGTAGGAAGAGCTTCCTTTGTCTAGACAGGCAGGAGAGCAGAACTCTATTTCCATAAACTTTAAACTAGTGCTTGAGAGTAATGTCTGTCAGGTGTACCAGGGGACATATGCATCAGCTGGCCCCAGAGGAGTACATTAATTCTGTTAGTTATAGTTATTTCTAGTAAAAGATCCTAGGGGGACTTCTAACCCCTTTTTCCTTTTTGAAAGCCCGCTGCTGAGTATGTGGCTGTTGAAAGCTTCAGGCATAGATGCCTTTTGATCAAAAGCAAAGTAAATTGTGCCACTTTTGCCTAAACCATCTTGCCCTACAGCTGCAAGGTGTATGTAGAACATGAAGCAACCCTTCTGTCTCAGCACTTGCAGTGCACATCCATAAGGTTAAGGCAAGCTTTTCCTCAGAACGTTTCCTGTTCATCTTAAAGGAAATCTAACTTGTAAAATACAAGTTCTGCACCAATTACTTGACACTGTTTCTTTCAAAAATTACATTGATACTTAAGCGACTAAGCTACAAACTTTTACTTTTCAAACTTTAATGGTGACATTTAGTTTTACTGTTTAGTTTTTACTTATGCAAAAAAACACTGTATCATTAAATAAATGCTGGATTCTATTTCTTTATTATCAGAAACATTTTCTAGTTAAACTACATTTCACCTAAACATTTTCTTTTACAAATCTGGAGGTATTAGGGAGCTGATGAATTGTGAGTACAGATGTAACTTTAGGCTACTGATATTGCTCAAGTACAAGCCGAGGGTAAAAGCGGGATTGTTATAATAAGCAGCTGTCGGAAATCAGCATGAAGGTACTTTCAGTAGACGCTGAAATGTCAGAAAAGCCTGCTCGACACGCACGGCAGACTGCGGGACATCACCTGTGCACTAATGCCTGAGGTAAGGACGAAGAACTTGGCTCTTGGGGAAGATGTGGTACTTGGGGAGGTAAAGCAGCCGTAATACCATTACATGGGGAGGATAATGTGGGCTAACGGACAGTTAACCCAGCAGGGACTTAGTCCAGATGCGCAGAGCGCTCGGGACGCGCACACCACTGGCCGCCGCAGGAGGCGGAGGAGGTAACGGCCCCGAGCCCTGCGCAGAGCCCGGCCCAGCGCGGCGGCACTGCCTCCCGGCCCCAGCCCTGCCCCGCGGCCC
>VWZI01014725.1:523609-616390 GCA_013396835.1 Psilopogon haemacephalus
CCCGGTAGCCTGAGCCGCTCGCAGCCGTCATGGGCACCCGCGGAGCCCCGCGCGTCCTCGGCTGCCTGCTGCTGTGCTGGGCGCTGGCCGCCGCCCGCGCCGCCCCGCGCAGGAGACCCTCGTTCGAGGGGCACGTCGCAGAGAACCGCCCGGCGGGCACGCGTGTGCGCGGTCTGAGCATCCCCCTGACGCGGCTGGGGCCCGAGCCCTGGTGCGCCAAGGTGCAAGGGCGCCGCTGGCATCTGCAGCTGCTGGGCGAGGGCCACTCGCACTTCCAGGTGTCGCTGCACGCCCGCACGGCCCGCGTCTGGCTGCGCACCAGCCGCCCGCTGGACCGCGAGGCGCGGGCGGTCTACTCCTTCCGCCTGGGGCTGTGCTGCAAGCGCTGCCTGCCCCGCGGCTCCGCCGCCGCCGAGCTGGCCGCGCTCACCGTCCGCGTGCTGGACGACAACGACAACGCTCCGCGCTTCGTGGGGGCGCCGCGCGGCCGCGTCACGCAGCTCCGCGTGGAGGAGACGCTGGCGCTGCGGTCCCAGGTGTGGCAGGCGCGCGCCGAGGACGCGGACGCGGGTGCCAACGCGGAGCTGCGCTACTTCGCCCTCCCGCGCAGCGCCCACTTCTTCGTGGTGCCGCGCAGCGGGCGCGTGCTGCTGGTGCGCTCCCTGCTGCACCTGCGCGCGCCCATCCCGCTGCGCCTCTACGCGCGGGACCGCGGCCGCCCGGCGCTGCTCAGCGAGCCCCTGGAGCTAGAGGTGCTGCCGCAGGCCAAGCAGCTGCCGCCGCCTCCCGCCGCCCGCCGCCGCCGGGCCGTGCTGCCGCCCGCCGCGCCCGTGGCGCTCTCCCTGCCCGAGGACGCCCGCCCTGGCAGCCATCTGGCCTCGCTGGCCTCGGAGCGCTTCGCCTCCGCCTGGTTCGAGCTGGTGTCGCCGCCCGTCGAGGAGGCGCCGGTGCGCGTGGAGCGGGACAGCGGCGAAGTGACTCTTGCCGCCGTCCTGGACAGGGAGGCGGCGGCCGTCTGGGAGCTCGTTGTCCGCGTCCAGGAGCGCCGAGGTGGGTACGGTCGTGAGGGCACGGATTTGTTTCCACGGGCACGGGTAGACCCAGGCTGCCCCCGCGGCCATGGGGTGTCCTTACGGCGCTGGTGGGCCCCGCGACCCGGGCTGTCCCCGCAGCCACGGGCTGCAGCTACAAAAAGAGGAGGGTCTTACCCAGAGCGGTGGTCTTGTCCCGGCAGAAAGCCTCTGACGATTTGCCTCTCGAGGAGTAACAGCAAGCACTCAAGGATGGTTTAGCATCAGGTGTCATATGCTGCTATGTTGTGAAACTCAGGTTTGGATCTTGTGAATCTGTAGATTACTAATGAAACACCACAGGTGACGAGGTGACACAGTGCATAGGGGCTGAGCAGCTCTGTTAAAATGCTTGAAGCAATAAGGGGGTTGTCAGAGTTCAACTGTTTCACCTGTTAAAATTCTTCGGCATTAATGAGCAGCGTGGAAAATGTGGGGTGTAACCCAGGAGTGTTACTTTATGGTATATGCATGTAAAGCACAACTATATTCTATTAAAGTATTTCCCGTAGCACGCAGGTGAAGTGACTGAGTTTTGAATCATTGCTGAAGTTAAGCATGTTTGACTCAGAAGCACAGTAGGAGTCTCGCAAGGTCAGTGCCTTTGTGTTTGTTTGGATGCCCTTTTTGCATGAGTGGGGAGCCTGATGTGCACCACTACTCCAACAGGTTTATGCTTTAAATTGTCATCTTTCACGGGGTCTTATTCTAATTAAATAAGCTAACTTAATGTATCTCTGGCTTGATTACGTCTATTACTTTTTACATTTCTTTTTTACATTTGAATTTTTGGTTAATATTTGTCAAGTGTGAAAATTCAGCTTAGTTTAAGCATGTTTTAAAGTCACTGGTTGGTGGATATCTGTCTACATTCACTACGTCTCTCGTTATTTTCATGTTCATTTTGATTATAACATTGTGCTGAATATTATAATGTGACCATTCACAGAAAACTACATCAGCAGAAAGGAGTTAGTTGGCTTGATTCTACCTTGAAAGGGTTTTGTGTAGTGTGATATTGAGTACGTGTGAAAACAATTTAACTCCTCAGCAGTGCGACTGCTCGGGGTAACTTCTGTTAGCCACAGAGCAGCACAAGAGTGAGAGATGAAAAGCTTCTCTTTCCCTCATCTCTTCTGTTTTCTGACTGAGAAGCAGTCCGTAGGACTGAGGCAGTTTATTCCTTGGTGTCGGCTAAGTCCCTGAGGACGCCTGCAGGGATTCTAATTAGTGCTGGCAGTTTCAGTGACATGGGTACTCCCCCTGTGAAGCAGGCTAGGTCGCCAACTCATTTCACTTGGGTCCTGAGGAACGACTCTCAGATCTTTCTCTCATTCTCACTTGATTTTTGCCATGCCTATTGCTGCAGCGTAATGATGTCAGCTACTTGTAGTGGCTTTACACCATGTTCTGGCTTGAGCTTTGGCTGCTAACCAGGAGGTTTATAGACCAATTTTCAAAACACAAATGCCTTCTGTGTCCTATCTTCGCTACTCAATCTGTAGCAAGGGTATATGCCAAAGGGGATGTCGTTAGTCAGAGACAGTGACAAAAATCTATTGGGTCAGTCTGAGCTTGCTTCTAGGATGATCATCCACTGTCATATAGCTCAAGTTTCAGCACTGTGTCACAGCTCTCTCTGTCAGGATCAAGAAGACGTTAGAAAAGTGGTAGCTAACCTTGCCTCTGGTTACAGTTAGTCTCACCTTTGTGAAGGGTTTTATCCAGTCTGAATATAGAAGTCTGAGATTGCCTGGAACAAAACTTCTGTATCCATCATGACAGACATTTCTTTTCCAAAGCAATGCTTGTTAACCTAGTTAAAAACCAACCCCCCCCCCAAAAAACAATAAGACAAAAAAAATACAAAAACAAAAACCCAAAGAAAAACCCCCAAAACAACTAATATATTTTTAAATTTTTTAAATCTTCATGTAGTTTTACTAAATAGTATGGAGTGTTTTCCACTAGCCTGACACATGAGTTCTAGTACTATGAAGTAGTAAGGTAATATCTCAGAAGTATGAAATCAGGTAGATGACAATTAGTTTGGGACAGTACAAACGGTGTAGTTTAGATGCTAGTAATTTAAGTGTAAGAAATAAAATGACAGATAAAGGTTAATAATGACTTGACACCTTTAAAAATATTTTGAAGTTACCGATTGCTTACCTTCTCCTTTTACAGAAGTTAAGATAGGTGGGTATCTGAAACATAGTTATAAAGTTGTGTTGCTTTCCTTATTCACAGTCCAAACTTCAGTAGTATGAGAAAAGGTAACCAAAAGGATGCCACAGGAGAGGAATAAAGATGGTTAGCAGAACTAGATGCTTTTATTAGTTTGAAGTTAGGAAGAAGACTGCAAAAACTCCAGGAAAAAATGTCCAATATTTACAGAAGTGAGCTTTCAGGAGTGAGTTAAAGTGTAGAGGTAGTCATGCTGACTTTTGTTGTGGATAGAAGTTTAAGTACATGTTCTTCCCAGTTTGTTTGCTTTACTTTCAATATTTCTGCTGGCATATTTTATGTTGGACATAACTGTAAATATCCTGGCAGCTCTGGTTTTATGGTGTTACAGCTTATGGTATCAGATGTTCATTTGTGTTCAAGTGTTATAAAGTTTCATTACTTCCTGTATTATATTTTCCCTTTTCTATTCCCCTCGCTGAATTCTTGCTATCTGGCAGCTGAGCATTGAAAATCAATTAAAAAAAAAAAATTCTGGCATTAATCTCTCCTTCAACTCAGGCAATAATGTCAAAGATAGAACAAGATATTTAGGTGGCTTGGCACATGAAGCCTACAGTCTTTGTCCTTTATCTTTTTGGTATAGTCTGTTATGATTCATTTGTATGGTTCACTTTAATGCAGTAAAGACTGCTTTAAAGTGCTGCGGCTCAAGTGGTCCTGATTCATCCCTAGGAAGAAGAATGAAATCCCACACTCGTCCCCTAATGGAGCAGTCTCAAAATAGTATGAAAAAGACTAGTATATGGTAATAAGGCAACATTCATCAGTCTTTCTTCCTAGTTTATGTGACAGTCCTCATCCTTTAGTTCATGACTGTGTCCCATGACTATGTAAGAGATGTCCTGCTCCTGAGTTAATTTTTGCTCCAAGGGGCACAAAGGATGTGTAACAGGATGTATGTTTGTTTATTTTTTTTTTCCTCTTTAGCTACAATAGAATTTTAAGTATTTTTCTGTTTGCTTCCTCTCTGTTCTGTCCTGCCTAATCAATGGCAGTGTGTCCAGAGTGGGTGTTCCACTGAAGTAAATGCTGTTCCAGATGCAACCAGGCCTTCAGCACCTCAGTATTTTGGTAACAGTCTACACTTTCATAGAAAAAGAATTTCCTCATTCTAAGTTGCAGGCTGTTGAAGGTGTGAGCTAACCTAGCTCACCCCACTTGGGATGAGCTAGTAACTACCAGTGTAACAGATTCACGCCTCCCTATGTGGAGTATTTCTTGGTAGAACTGTCGTGTGACATAGGCTTGGTACTGGTATACATTTTCTCCATCAGGGGTATCCTTGAGGAGCACCTGCAGCATGAGCAGCTCTTTGACATGCAGGGCTGGGATTTTTGGCAAAGCTGCTGGTCTAACGTGGACAAATCATTACTATTGTCGTTACCAATGTGGGTATGTGCAGTAGTTACTTTTTGAGTGGATATATTTTGGTTATAAATTTAATGAAATATATTTTTCCCCCTTTCTTTGTTTAACTGTGGATGTCAAAGTAAGTCCATAATTTGTTTGGTATCATTTGAAATAAATATTTTGTACATTTTAGTCCTAGAGTAAAATGAAGTGCAATTTGTAGAGAAAAGGATACGCTATTGGTTCTGTTTATTGACTGTATTTTTTTTGTGGCTACCTTCAGAGCTTAAATTACTTTGCCTGGACATTGAAAAGTAAATGCAGTCTTGAGAGCTGAAGCCACTCATTTGAAATGGAAATATAGTCCAACAATTTTTCATAATTTACAAATGTGCTACCCACAAGAAAAAAGAAAATCAATCCTCACAAACCCCAAACCAAAGAGAAACACCAGGAAAAACTCAAACATCATTATGACCAAATTGATGCTAAACAGAATTCCACAATTCCAGAGCTTGCTGAGAATGTTTTTTTGGCACAAGGTTCTTGATAATCAAATTCCTCCAGTGACCCCACTGACCACTCAACTCTGGCCTATATTCTTCAGTTAACCTTGCCTGAGGAAGTGGTGTCTGTGCTCACATTTTCTGCAGCATCTCAGATTTTAGCCCATTTAATTTACTGGAATACAATTTACTCATTCTTCACAAAAGCATAATACTAGTCCAAGTTTTTATCCAGTGAACAGAAGGTAAAATTTCTCAGACTGTCGTACACATTAATATTTTAATATTGAGCTAGCATTTAATTTGAGAAGGAGCCATTATTATTCCATTAATGCTCGAGGGAAGTGCATGAAAGATTCCGTCTCTAATCCTCTGTCATCTCAAGCTCCTTTGACCTTACTTCATCCATGGGCATTAGCTTTGTAATCCCCTGTCGTTCATTTTTTTCTTCTCAGAGGATTTACTGAGGGTGATATTTGACATACCTCCAAAATAGTTAACTGTAGTCACTTAGGTTTTAAGCATATTTGCCCTGTTTAAATCAACGTACAGAGTGGAGATAGCAGTTTTAGTGATATTTTAAATCTTGAGGGGTTTTCGTGCTTGGAAGCAAAAGATCATCTGTTTTATCCTTTACTATCTGTATTGATTCTGTGGGGATCATCCCTATGAATTAACTAGCTTCTGGGTGACGCTTCACTTTTTTTCCCTTACAATTTTTATTGCCACCTTTTTGTATTGCAACCATGTTAACAGATACCGAGCTGGAGTTTAATTGAAATCATCATTTATTACTCAGCAGATGTGTATTGTTGAACTGCAGTGGGTTTCATGATGTTAAGTCAAAAGACAATGTACATTCTTTTGTGTTTGGGGCTAGCGTAGGTGTTTACAGGTTTGGAATGTTACTCTTTTTGGTGGCAGAAAGGAATGACTGGGGAAGCTTTAGAGTGAGATGTTGATGTTTATTCAGTCTGAATGTTTTGATACTATATGCTGTCTGCTCCAAGCAGTCAGATTAATAATGCCTTTGTGAGACTACTGGGACTTGAGCACCAAAGCTGTTTATCATATCAAATGTTCAGTTTCTGCAAGAGAAATAAGCTTTTTTTTTTTTTTTTTTTTAAGATCTAACTAGGTTTCAGCACAAATCTGTTAATCTGATTGAAGTAGTAAATTATAGAACCTATGGACAGGATCTTTCTCCAAGCTGCTTTATAACATCTCCAGTTGGACATCGATTCTCTGACTGACATGGCAATTGTATTACACTTTATTTGATTACATTAAAAAGAATTTCTTGCCTGAACTTCTCTTTTTTTGGTTTGTCTCAGAAGTATAATGTCCCAATTTGTTGATAGAGTATCTTTCAATCTTAGTTTGTTTTGAGTTTAGGTTTTAGAATAAAAGAGAGACACAGATCCCACAGTAAGTTTTCCTTTGACCTGTAGGCATTTTGGTGTAAAGAGGGGACACAGTATTACTGCTTACTATCATGAATATTCACTTTCTATACAGCATTTAATAATATGCAGTGTTTCAGACATAAACACATTTTCTTTTCCCTTTTCTGATAAAAGAGGTCATAATTTCTTAAACTGAAAAAGAACTGAAAACCTGATTGTCTTAGGTGCTTGATGTTATGCATGTACAATTTACTCCTGTAAGTGAGCATTGCATGTAAAATCAGTCCCAGCCTTGGGATAAGGACAGTTGGGGGCGATAGAGCAGTAGAGAGTTGAAATAGATAAGGAAGGCTTTGTCTATGTGACAGCTTACTCCTCAGCACCATTTGAGATGGAAACTGAGATTTGTCAGCCTTTGTTCCCTACTGCAAAAAAAAACATTTGTGAAGTCTCACAGCCTGGTGTCATTTCTTTCTGTGCTAACAGTGCACTGAGTGGATAGCAGTTTATTGATTTTTTTTTCCCTAGCCCTAATGACAACAGTTCTGTGGGGTTTGATGCATATAAATGTTGATATTTGATGTTCCATGGTCAGGTTCTCTTTTTCTGGAAAATGAAAACGAATGATGATTTTCTGTCTCTGGTGTGTTTAGGTTTGCAGTGCAGGCAATGCTAGTTCAAAAGACTTTTTGTGCATAATGATACTAAGAGGCAAAGCAGGTTGAGTTTGTGAAACTACTGATTGTGGTACCAATCTTTTTTTTTTTTTCTTTTCCTCTTTTTTTGCACAGAGAAGCAAAAGAGATTTCCCCCCAGAAATTCTAAGTAACATTTCAAGACATTTTCCCATTTTACAGTGATATGGCAGCTGCAGCTGCTACCTGTTCAGCTGTCACCTCACGATAATGCATTTTGACAAGCAATAATCATTTATTAAGAAACACATTTTACCATCTAAGGATATCTGTTCTGATTGTTAATTTGTAGTAGTTATTTCACATCTGTGCATGCTTGATTTTTCTGTCTGCCACTCTCAGCAGATGGTTCACACACTGGGAAGTCCAAGTCCCTGATAACATGGTTATCACTTTACTATCTTTTAATTGGTAATTTATATTAAGATCCACTGTGCCACAGTCATTCAGCTCCTCTGATGCTTTCTTTACTTTTGTTTTCTGGTTTGCTTTCACTTCTGTTTTAAAAGCTGTGTGAGGGTAAGGAAGAGATGTGACAGACTGTCATTATGCTATCTGCAAGAAGGATAAGGCATATTAGGAGGGAATGTGGGCTGTCCACAGCTTGAGCCCATCAAAGTTATCTCTTTAGAAGGTTTATGTTTTATGAATGAGCAAACTCCTGTACTTAAAAGTAGCCCATCATATACTTCATGAATTTTTGGAAATGACAGTAGAAATGTTCACCCATAATTGTCCTGGTTTTTTTTTGAAGGATATACAGTGGGACTGGGTACAATAACCAATAGCTTTTATCTCATGTTATGATATGAAAATGGGAACAGAGACGTCCCCTGATTGCAAGCAGAGGCTTAAGACTTTAAGATTTATTTTTTTTTTTCTGGAAATGTGGTTTTCCATACTTTAATTCAGCAGATATTTTACTTGAAGACATACTATAGAATCCTGTGTTAAAAAAGTTCACTATGATACTTGAAAATATCATACTCCTCAAAACAACAACGTCCTTTCAACCAAACTCAAAATGTTTTACTTGCAGTAACCTAAGCAAATAACAAACCCCTGAGTTTCCAAAAACGTTTGTCTATTGAAGGTGAAAGTCTTGGAGCAACTTCAAACCAAACCAAACCAAAAATACCAACTTTGAGTACTTAATTTGCTGATAGATGTGGGCCAGAATGCAATAGCAATATTGACCTAGGGGCTTGAAAGATTTTCAACACTCTCATAATCTCCTTTTAAAAATAAATTGAAATGACCTAAAAATGCCAGGAGCAACCTAGCTTCTCACCCATTATTGTTTAATCATAATAATATAATACCTCTTCCATCAGTACATTCAGGGAATGTATAGTATTTGTCCACAATTGCAGAGACATGTTCAGTCAAGTACATGCTCTGTATTGTCAGATTTTTAAGATCAGGATGTCTGCTGCTGTCCATTTTATCAGTGGCACTGATGCAGAGGAGCCTACATTTTTAACAAATACAAGGATTTTATTTTCAAGTCTCGTAGAAGTATCCGTTGGATTTTTGATAGAAAGGACAGTCATATAACCGTAATGAAATTAGAAGTCTGAGAATATGTCAGGTTGCAGAGATTGACAGCATCTCTTATAATTTGACATGGTGAAAAGAGATGGGTTTAGAGGCATCTCCAGCCTACAGTAGTTGAAATTGCAATCAAACTATTTCAGCATCTTTGATTTTTTAGGGTAACATTCAAAAGTCCTTAACTGAATGATTAACTATTAAAGTCCTCTCCTCCTTCCTGCCACCCTTAGCGTATCATTATAGGTAGGAGGGGGGATTTTTTTTTTTTTCAGTTGCTGTATGAAATAACAGGATTTATTAATTTGCAGTATCTCTGTGCAGTCCAATGTATCTTTATAACCTAACCTCCATACCAGGCTGGAGGAGTTAGTTCATGTTACTTTCCTAGAAAGGTGAACACCACAAAAGAGGCTTTTTCAGATAAACCTGGATTTTGTAGAATCATAAAGTAAAAGGAGTAAAGCAGTGAAAAACCTGATCAGGACATGTGGTCACTTTTTGTAATTTTCAGCGTGTTCTTCTATTTTAACAAGTCTTTAACTTGAGCTACCCTGGAAGTTAATGATTTTGAGAGGACTTGCTGTTCCTTCTAAATACTCAGTGGCTCAAAATTGACACCAAGAATTACGGATTGTTTTACAGCTTGTGACACTTTTATTTGAAAATTTCTGAAGATTTTTGGACAAAGCATGTAACCCAATTTTCGTAGTATATGAATATTAAGTTTTTTCTTCTTTTATGATTTCTAAAAAAGTAACAGTTTATTGTCAGGTAGTGACAGGACTAGGGGTAATGGAGCAAAGCTGGAGGTGGGGAGATTCAGATTAGATGTGAGGAGGAAGTTCTCCACCATGAGAGTGGTGAGGACCTGGAACGAGTTGCCCAGGGCAGTGGTTGGGGCCACTTCCCTGGAGGTGTTTGCAGCCAGGCTGGATGAGGCTCTGTTCAGCCTAATCTAGGGTAGGGTGTCCCTGCCCATGGCAGGGGCTTGGAACTAGATGATCCTTGTGGTCCCTTCCAACCCTGACTGATTCTGTGATTCTCTGTATCTCACCAAAGGATCAAATTTCTAACTTTCAATAATTAATTTTAAATGATATATTTTCTCCTATATATTGAGCTCTGCCTTTTTAAAAACTTCTCAGTCTTAACAACTGAGCTTGACAAAGCTCTGTCTGCCTTCTGATCAGGGAGATTTGGAAAAAAAGGAGTCTGGAGAGGAAAATGGCAGTAGAGAATGCACTGCTGCTTTCTGAAAGGCATTTGGATAAGAGATTTTCATGCTTTTCCTTGGAAGTGACTTCCTTTCAACAAAATAAATTTTGTCTTAAACTAGGAAGGTTTTAGATACTGCACAAATCCTATCTGCATTATGGCCTAGACTTTGTGGACTTGAAGGGCTCTTACTGGATGTCCTGATATAGCTGGGGTGCCCTATGTTTTATACACCTATTGAAAAGGTTAAATGAAAAGGTAGGGCTAAAATTAGTCATCATCAACATGAAGTGGTGGAAGTCTAACAACTAAAATTAGTCATCATCAACATAAAATGATGGGAGTCTAACAACTAGGGATATTATTTAGGCAACCTATGGCATTCTTTGAATGCTTCTGCCCTAGAAATCAACAGTTGGATGATGTTGATGTGTAATACCTACACAGATTAGGTAGGTAGAGAACTGGTTTGATTAGCTGTGTGAATCTAGAAGTTTGCCTACAAGGAAGCCTGAAGAAGATACTGTAATGATTCTGATTTTCTTTGACTTGATTACTGCTGCTTTTAAAGAGCATTTTTATTACATTTAAACTTCCCAGCAAGTCACTTACTAATTTTCTTAGGTATTTTGTTTTTAAGGGTTGGAATTATGAGTCATGGCATATTATGTGTTTCCTGTGAGCAGAAACTTGGACCAGCTAGTGTAATCCATTACCTGATGGAGCTGGAATTCAGAGTACAGCAGTATAACAAATCCTTCTGTTTATCAGTTTTCAACCACAAATAGGAATGAAAAACAAGCAATTACAGGTAGATACCTGTGGTGAGGTTTTAGCAGTGGATTATGAAGATTGATTTTGGTGACAAGGAATGAATTTTGGTACTGTTGCTTTCATTGGTAATACTGAGATAAAAGGAAGTGATTCCAACTGGGAGGAATATCAGAGAAAAAGCAGACTTCAGGATGAGTTGCCTTAAGAAGGATTTTTGGTGATACATGAATTGACTTTAATAGGGAATTAAGCAGCTAAAGTAGGAAAAACCTCTGGACTGGTTTGTAATTTTAGTTTTAATTTTATATGTAAACTGAAAAGAGAACTGTGTAGAGGCCTTTAGTTTTGATATTGCAAAGGGCAAGTTTGCAGATACATGAGAAAAGCACTCTGCTAACAGAACCTGTTTTCATTAATTTCTGTTAGTGGAGAAGAGTAGGAAAAGAGGGAAAATACTTTCTGATCAAATAAAAAGATGATTTTGCCCTTTTGAATACGGCATATAATTTCCTATATGGTTTATAAAAGTACTAATTTTTTAATATGAGATATTCCAGTGTTATGTTACTGTCACGTTTATGTGCAGCAAGAGACATTTTGAGTTTTATCTCTTGTTGCTCAGCATCTGTGAGAAAGCAATTTAAATTCTTCTTTTGTCTTAAGCCAGGGAAGAAAATCTGTCAAATGCAGAATCTGTGTGTGTGTGCCAACAATGTCATTAGCAGAACTATTCTTTGAGTAGGATTTTATGGAATGGGTAACATTGTGTAAGATATGTACAGTGTTCCTAGTTGGAAGTCGTGTATTTAGCTTTTAATATTGAGCAAATTGTTGCTGGTAGTGTGATACAAAACAGTTACAAATTTTTTAAGGGGTGATTAAGCCTGTGTTAGATTCCTGACTTAGCATCTCAGTACTGGATTGACTTGCACTGCTGAATCTAAGTGCAGTTATCTCCACTTGTTGTCAGGGCCTGGTATCTGGAACAGAAAATTCAAGCAGAACCTGCCTGTGTGTTTGTAGGATTTAACCCAAATCCACAGAGGATTACCAGTTTTAAGCTGTTTCTGTGAAGATTTGGGAGGAATTGTAACATATTATTTTTCCCATAGTGTAGCAACATTACTGCACATGTACTTCTTATATACTACTAATAATCTAGTGTTAATTATAACATACGAGTGCAGATGCATAATAATTTATGACTACGATTAATATACTAATGTACAGGTACACAAGATGCATATGAGGAGTGTTTTAGTGGGAAGAGGCACCTGAGATGTATCTAAAATTTCCTCCCACTGTCTTGAAGCACAAATAGTGTTCATACATAAAGGAGAAAAAGAATTCCGTACACTTTTAAACAAAAAAAAGTTGAAAGTCTGGTTTAAGCTCCATTCTATGTGGGAAAGCACAAGTATTGTACAGGCAAGCAGCTATGTCAGAAGATAGACTCATGGTAATCACAGTAAATGGAAAACTGTAAAATATTTGCTGTGCTCATTAGAATGTGGAGCTGTGCTTTTAAAAAAAATCACTTTCATGAACATACACTTTGAAATTCTTAATGCATTGTCCTGTTATACATACACATATTACACATTATTGTCCATGTCAGTCTCTTCATCACACTCGTTGTCCTCTGGCAAGTCCTTGTCCAATCATGCTTCATTGGACACCCTGATGTTGTTTCTACAAGTTGTCAGGTCACATTTGTAGGTCTCTGTGCAGAGAAGTACAGTCCTGTTCAGTGTTTCTGTTACAGCTTTTGCTTTGCTGTATGGTATGCAGTCAAGGGAAAACAAACTTACAGTCATTTTTGTTCAGAATTCCTTCGTCTGAAAGTGAAATCATGATGATTTATTTAGCATTTTTGCTTATGGATCAGATTGTCTATGGTTGATGGAAAAAGATAACATGCCAATAAGGCCTGTAAGGTCATTTGCAGTGGAAACATACTGGTCAAGAGAGGCACTTATGCCTGTCTCTTCAATTATGTGCGTTGCAGTTCCTGCTCACTACCCTAACAAAATTCTTAAGAGTATTCAGATGTTTCAGAGGTAACCAACATTGCTGAAAGCTTTGATTTTGCCAAGATGTCAAACGACATTAAGGTCTCTCAACTGTTAAAACACAAGTACCTGGAGGAACATGCTCAAGTCTTTTTAGTTTTTGATTAATAAAGTTTGCTAGAGCCTGTGAAGATTAGTCTCAAAACTGATGCAGTTTCCCCACAATTTCCTTCTGAGGGGGATTTCTCAGTTATAATTATCTGCTAAGTATCAGCATAGTAATATTCAGTGAACAGACAATCAGTAAGTGACAGGAGTGGAATTTGTATCCAGGTTTATTGCTACTCATTCAGTAAAAATCAGGAATCCTTTGCCTGTGACTTATGTTTTTGGTAGCGGAACAGAGGCACGTTAAGAACTTTAGCGCAGCTTGAAACAGGACGAGTTCAGGGGCTGATGAGGATATTGATTTCCAGACTCCAGAGGGAGGAGGATTAGCAACCTCTCTACTCCTGGCAGGGTTACCAAGGTGGCATTCAAATCCTCAATAGATCTTGCTATTATAGAGGCAGATTTTCAAAGGTTCTTAACTCGCCTTCTGATTTAGTGCTTACTATTTTAAGCCTGCAGTATGCCCAGGCAAGCTAAGGTAAGAGTGGATGTTTGCAAACTTCTGACAGCATCCATGAGACCTGTTCTTCTGAGGAGAGAGAGGCAATTCTGACACTAACTTCTCCCTTTTGCACTTAACTCTTTTTGAACAACCTTTTAATTAAAATCTTTGGATTGTTCATGCAGATGCTGATCCCACTTGGCACTTCTCATTTAGAGCTTACCCTTGTGGGGCACCATGGTGTATTTCAACCTCTGATCAAGATTGAACAAGTTCCTTTCCCTGAAGTTTCTTCAGGTGTCTTGGAGTTTGGGAACACATGTTCTGATATGAAACACATCTGGTTCTATTTTATTTGGTAGTGGGAAGTAACATCCATGTTGCTGCTTTTCACCTTGTGATTTTTGCATGTGTTTTTCGATGCTTCTTCTGCCTTCTTTTGTGCTATAAAGAGGAGAAACCAAGCAGTTGCTTTTACAGAGTCTGTCTAAATGTTGAAGGGATTTGTGCCTGGCTGGCTGTGAGGAGAGAGCAGTAGCAGTGTGGGCTACAGTACTCTCATCTTGGTGTCAGTATTTTTTAAAAAAATCAGAACCACAGAATTAACCAGGTTGGAAGAGACCTCTAGGGTCACTGAGTCCAGCCTATCACCTAACCCTTCCAATTAACTAAAGCATAGCACTAATTGCCTCATCCAGCCTCCTTTTAAACACCTCCAGGGATGATAACTCCACCACCTCTGTAGGCAGCCCATCCCAATGGGCAGTCATTCTTTCTGTGAAGAATTTCTTCCTAATGTCCAGCCTAAACTTGTCCTGGCTGAGTTCAAGGCTGTGTCCTCTTGTTCTGTCCCTGGATGCCTGGGAGAAGAGATCAACCCCCGCCTGGCTACAGCCTCCTTTCAGATAGTTGTAGAGAGAATAAGGTTTCCCCTGAGCCTCCTCTTCTCCAGGCTGCACACCCCCAGCTCCCTCAGCTGCTCCTCACAGGGCTGTGCTCCAACCCCTCACCACCCTTGGTGCCCTTCTCTGGACATGTTCAAGTGCCTAAACATCTTTAAATTGAGGGGCCCAGAACTGGACACAGTACTCAAGGGTGGCCTGACCAGTACTGAGTACAGGGGCAGAAGGACTTCTCTGGTCCTGCTGGCCACACTATTCCTGATAGAGGCCAGGATGCCATTGGCCCTCTTGGCCACCTGGGCACACTGCTGGCAATTCACATTTATCTTTGAAAACTTTGGCTCACATGTGATGTTATAAAGAACATTCAACTAGAAAAGCCAAGATGAGCATCCTTACACCTGGCCTCCCAACACTTCTGGTTGCAGAACTGCAGCATATGTTCAAGGCTGTTTTTCAGGAAATGGATCACTTCTGTGCTTTACAGTTTGAAAGATCAGAAGTTCAGGTTTGCTGTAGCCATGGGGTTTTTTCATGTGTGCCTTACCTTGTTCTGGGTTACATGCCAACAATATTGCAAACAGTACACACTCAGCAACTCATACTTGTTTCCATTACTCTGAGTGCCCTTAAACTAAGTTTAAGTATGCCTTTATTTGTGTTTGACCATTAGGAAAGGATTGGTACTTGGTGCACTTGACACTTACTGTGACAGACGTGAATGACAATGTACCCCAATGGGCCATGGAGCCTTTCCCCTTCTTGGCTGTGGTTTCCCCTGAAGCTGCAGGAGGTACTGAAGTGTACAAGCTGCTTGCTGTGGATGCAGATGAAGGGATCCGTGGGACTGTGGAATATTTTCTCTTGGAAGGTAAATTTTAACCCTATAATTTCCTGTGTATTAAGCATCACTACTGTGAATTCTTTGGTGTGTTTTAACTTCAGTTTCATTGGTAAAAGATCTTCCCTTCCTCCTGCAAAAGGCTCATAAGTCTTCATTTCGTGTGTAGGTTAAATCAACTTTCAGTGAGGCTGTGGACAGATTTGCCAACTTTGGAGGGTGTTGTCCCTGCAAAGTTGGATTCCTGCCCAAGTTGGCCCCCAGAGGGTGGTGAGGACCAGAGCAGTCAGTACTTCTCAGGCCTTTGGCAGTGAGGTGGCAATAGCATCAGTGGTTAGCAGCTCTCTGCTGGATTGCTTGTTATGAGATAGGGCAGTATGTGGAGCACAGTTTGTTGGGCAGGGGGGAATTTATGTTCCTTCTTCCTTGTGGATGTTATGCTTGTGGTTAGTTTCTAACTGGTTTTAAGGGTCTGGGTTGTGCCTTAGCTTGACAAAACTAGTACAAACTCATTAGTAGTTTTCTTTATAGGGCTCTTAAACTTCAGCAATAGTTCAACACTGTCTTAGTGGAGGGAGGATGGCAATACCCCTCAAAGGTGAATTTGTTCCTCTTGGCCAGGACTTTAGCAGGATGTTTTCTGGTAAGTGGCATTTAGGGTCAAACAACAGCAAAGTATTGGAGGATAAAGAACAGTGGCCATTGTCCAAAGAAGTAAAATGCAGCTTAGAAATGTAGAAATGAATGTAACTACTGATTTCTAAGTTTTAAGCAAACTTTTGAATTTTAGTGTGCTTGCTGATTCTAAGGCAAAATCAACCTAGGAATTGATACTGCATTCTCCTGTCAATCAAATAAAAATGTTCTTGCTGACGACAAACCTGTGCATCTGTTCTTTTTAGGTGGTGAAAGCAGATTTGAAGTTGAGCGGGACACTGGCTGGATTAAAACAACAGGCTTGCCATTGGTGAGGGACAAAGAGTATTTACTGACTGTCCTAGCAGCAGATAAACTTGGCAGCAGAGGGTCTCCAGCCTCTGTTTCTGTAATCGCTGGATTTCGACCACCACAGTTCACCAACATATCATACTTGGCTTTTGTTCCTGAAAGTATGCCACAAGGAGAATCGTAAGTAACACTGACAAATAATGCAGTTTGATCTCTTGGGAAGGAGGGTCAGATCCTGATTTCCTTACAGCTGTCCTCATTTTGCTCAAACTAATGATTGTTGAAATGCTTTGCCAAGTGATTTTTCCAGGTTTAGTGAGGGGTTTGGTGTATTTGTCTTGGGAGCCCTGCTGGGGTTTGTTGTGACTCTTTTTGTTATGAAAATAGCAGTAGAGCAGGAAGGTAAACAAAGAGAGAATGTTTGGAAACTTGGGTGGAATCTTCTGGTTGAGGTTTACAGATTGCTGCATAAACTTGGACAGGCTCCCAGGGAAAGAAGAGGGAGCTGGGTCTGTTCAGCCTGGAGAGGAGAAGACTCCAGGGAGACCTTAGAGCTACCTTGCAATAGGTGAAGGGATTCACATCCTTGGAGGTATTTAAGGCCAGGCTGGATGAGGCTCTGGGCAGCCTGATCTAGGGTAGGGAGTCCCTGCCCATGGCAGGGAGGTTGGAACTAGATGATCCTTGTGGTCCCTTCCAACCCTGACTGATTCTGATTTCCCCAAAGCCTCAATATTGTTTGTGACTCATAAACGGATACTGTGAGTAGCAGTTTAAGTATCTTACCTGGAAGGGATCAAAATACAGTCTGATGCATTTTTTAAGTTACCCTTTTATACAGAAAAGCAGTATTGAATAATTATGGTTTCTTGTATTTTCAAGCGATGTGGAAGGTATTAGTAGCTGCTAATTGTCTTAATTTTCAAACAAAATTCAGAATATACGTTAGAACTGTTAAATCCTGAAGAAGGATGTCCTGGTGGGAAAGAATATAATAATTTTGTGTGCCAAATCTGAAGAGGTGGATTCCTCATCAAGTGAAAACTGGAAAAAAACAAAAGACTGCCTTTGCTGTCTTCATCTTGGTGACAAACTAAGCATAAATGAAGATGGCACAAAACTTGCCATGCTATTTTTCATTCTTTGTCTAACCATTCAGTTCCATCTTTGCCAAACTATTTTGTTCTTGAGGCAAACATTTCCAGCTGAACTGAGAATATTATTGTTCAGTAAATGTCTTTGTTATGTGGCCATTCCCATTCAACTCTTATTCATACTGTGTTATCTCTGATGTTCTATTTTACTGTTCAGTCTACAATGTTGAGTTTTAAATCATTTAAATTATGAGTGTGTTAAGACAAAAAAATAATAGCAACTGTTAAAGAACAACCTTATCTACCATTAAAACTGCCATGAACTGAAATATCACAGGCATAAAAGAAATGCCAGAACTGTGAAGTGCTACACTACTGAACAGGTACCTGCTGTCTTGGGTTCAATAATGTTTAGGATTAAAAATAATTGAATTCTTTATAAGTATTTAGCATGATTATTATAATGCCAGAATAGGTTTGAATATATTCAGTGTGTGCAGTGGAAGTGGTTTCTGTTTGTTGAAATAGTCATGAAAATCCACGTAGAATCCTAAAGTTCTGATATTTAATTTGGACCAATTGCACAAGTATGCAGGAAAACAGAGCTGTTGTCATGCACTGGATTTCTGGGTTTAGGATTTCACAGTTGTAAGCTAATTTAAACCTGCTAGCGAGCAGGGGAATGTTACCAAATCTCCCCCTGCCTTTGGTCTGCCACTTGTGTTAATAATCTAGCTAGATGGGCAGGCTGATAGAATGAAAGACAAAGCCAGGAAAAAAAAAAAAAAAAGGAGAATAAGCTTTCATTTGGGTAGTTAAATGTGTTCACAGCATGACCTTGTGATTTTAAGTGCTGACAGGAGAGGAGAGGTAGCGTGAACATGCGGCCAAGGTAGAGAGTTAGGAGGAGGACAAAGTAATTCCTGTTGGCAGGAACCCACTCATGCACTGGCTGAAACTTGAGTGTGAGACCACATCATAGGAAAATACAGAAAAAAACCTGAAGTGAGGTAATGACCTACAGCAACCTTTTCCATTGTTTCAGTAGTGCACCTGAGGGAAGTGACAAGACAGCAGCATGGAAATACAATGGGGGAAAAACTATTAGCACAAATGGAGTTTAGTCTTTTTGATTGCAGTTGCCACTGGATCATACCTGTTGCAGGATTCTACTGGGAGATAGAATTTCTTTTTCCTAAGAAACCTGAACACTAAGGCACCAAGCACTGGAAAAATTAGTACTGTATTTTAAACTCTTTAAAAATATTTACTTTTAAATGTCATCTTTCACTTCATGCTGCAAGTGTTTTCCCACTTAAAGACTTTAAACACATTGGACTTCAGTGGAAAAAAGATAGTGCCAGGCAAGAGCTAAACCCACCTGCTTGGTATAACTGGCACGTTAGTGACTGCTTTTTATCCTTTTGCAGTTACCTGTTGAAAATTTAGGGTGAGATGACTGCAGCAGCAAACATACCATGCTGTGGTGAAAATTAAGTTTCCTCCCTGAAAACCATCACTACCATATAGGAAGGTTAGAACAAGCAAACTCATTTTCAGCAAAAATGAAATCCTCTGTTCCTGTGTTTTTAATCCTTACTTTGTTTTGCTTCCAAGAATTGTATCCTTATCTGTTTAACCTCAAGGTGATAGAATTACTGAATAACCAAATGTTTGAATTTGGTGTTGAGCTGTCACGGGCTTCAGTGAGTGTGGCCCTGGTCAGACCTACAGGACTGCACCATCATTTTTGATATGTATAATTTGTGTCATATTTTTAAGTGTGTTTTATTATGTGCTGAAGAATTTTATTTTATTTTATTTTTTTTTTTATTAAAATGCAGCTTTCTTACAGTCACTGCTATATCATATCAAAAGAAATCCCTGAGCTACAGCTTACTGACTAACCCTAGTGGGCTATTCAGCATTGATCATGGAACAGGAGATATCAGTCTAACTCGGAGTGTGGATTATGAGAGTGACCAGCACCAGTATCTTCTTCTGGTCAGAGCAGAGGAAAACGAGGAACAGTTCAGCAGTACAGCTGAAGTAAGTGTTCCCTTCTGGCAATCTTTGTATTTTCCCATTTTCTGTCAGCCTTTCCGGATTCCTGTACAGATTCACTAGGGGCTCTCATTTCCCCATCTCGTCCTGTCTGTTCTACTGTCTATGTTTAAAGTCTTTCTGAGTATTTGAGGGCAGGTTTTGGTACTCATGGAGTTCACCCATGCAGGGCTCTTTCTGTGAGGGATCGACATGCCATCCCATCATAGGTCCTTGTCCATACCTGCGAAGATAGGGAAATAGATATGGTCAAGCCAGGTTTTATTTTTCACTAAACCTTCATAAAGTATGATGTATTTTTGAGATTGCTCCAGTTTTGTTTTAAACTGCTTGTTTTAGAGGCAGAACAGAAAGTTGTTTCATATCAAGAACATGAAGTGAAGTTGTAAAGAGAGAAAGTAATAAAACCTCACAGATACCGAAAGAAAATGGTTTGTGAAGTGTAGTTATTTGGATTCAAGGATTCACTGAGCTGGGAAATGCATGCTTATTCCTGCTGCAGGAAGTAAGGTGTAGTGGGAACAGGAGGCAGAATTATTAGGACCAAGTGTGAGGTCACAGGGACGGTGAAACAAACAAACAATTTGTCAATGTAACAAATGGTGGCTGTGGCACACCAGAGACCCATAATTACTATTGACCCTTTTATGTACTACAAGATGAAGAGTGCTAGAATATGACTTGAAAGAAGATTATGAGATGATGAGTGGAAAATGTTGCTGCAAGGGACTGGGACTTGGCAACTCCTAGTGTCATAGAATGGCTTGAGATGGATGGGACCTTAAGGATCATCTATTACCAACACCCCTGCCATGGGCAGGGACACCTCCTACAAGGATAGGTTGCTCAAAGCCTGATCCAACCTGGTCTTAAGTCCATTCCAGTGGATTTACTCATAATGTCTAATCTAAACCTACCCTGCTGTATTCTGGAATCTAATATTTCAACATCTCTCAATAGGAAAAAAGCAGTCTAAGAAAACTGGCTTAGCCTATGTGATTCAGCTTCTGGAGACCTCAAGGATGAAGTCATTACCTTGATTAACTTTGCTGTTTAACATACCTCTCTTCTCCATTAAGGTTTTGGTTGTAATCACAGATGTGAATGATTGTGCCCCTGAATTTCATCAGATGATTTACAGCAAAGCTGATGTTCCTGAAACAGTTACGATGACAACTGCACTTCTACAAGGTTAGTACTTATAATCCCTTCTGCTACATTCAGTGTGAGTAGTTGATTCTCTCCACACAATTAGAATTCAGTTCAGAAGGCAAAATTACCTGGCCTGGCATTGGTAGTTGCAACTCTCTGAAGACAAATGGCATCTGGTAGAATTGGGTCATAAGTATTTACTGCTGGCAGAGCCAGAATGATTTTGGCGGGGCAGGAGACAAAGGAAAGAAGTCTTTGTAGGATTTTGAAGTAGCAGGTCTTTGGTTGTGGTTGGTATTGTAGCAGCAGGCTTATAGTACCAATCTTGCAACGTTTCTTTTTTTGAAGGAAGAGAGTGATGTTGGATCAGAAATAATGATCACATCAGCTCACCCTCTCTGCCTCTCTTTGAAAGTGCTATGTGGGCTTGCTGCAGGGAATACTGCTCTCTTGTGTGCAAAGCCTCTTGCAGGGTTTGGCTGTCTGATGTGAGAGGTTTTTTTGGATGCTTGAGAAAATGACCTTGCTTCTTCCCAGTGTAGCTAATAATTTAAGATTTAAATTGTAGTGGTCTGTAAATTATGTAAAAATTATTTAAAAATATTTTCTAAGCTGCAAAAATCTTACTTTGAAAATGTTTTAAAAGAAATCAGTAGGCCCTGGCAATGAGACATTTATGTCAACTAAGCAATTGTAAAAGAGCCTTATGTTAGTTTCTAACCCTTACACATACTTTCTAAATCTTGAGGAGGGGGGAAAGGAAATTAAACTACAGGAAATTTTCTGTTCTCTGGTAAATAGGATTTTATAACCTCTTACTGTTCTTCTTAGTGATTTATCCCGTGGCTATGGTTGTCTGTCAGTTACTGTCCTGGTAACTGCATTTTTAGCACGGGGGCTTGTAGGTTTGAATCAGTTGAATAATGTATGTAAATATTTCCTCTTTAATCACACAGGGTATGATCTGCCCACTTGATCTTAAGTCAGCAGTATAGGTCAGGTGGGTATAGGAATACACATCTCTGTGTGGGAACATGTTCATAGGAGCACAGTGTTCTACTTGCATCCAGCAGACGAAGGCAAGACCTAGTGGCTGAATTCAATCAGGGATTTGCGTTTTTCTTTTTTTTTTTTTAAACAACTTGCATTCAGGTAAGGGATAGTTTAATAAAAAGCACAAGGGATAGCAGGGTTTAATAAACTATTTCAAGCACCACACGCCAAAGCAAATGCTATTGCAGCTTTCTACTACATGCTAATTCTCTTGTTGAAGAGCTTAACATTCCAATTCACAGGCTTGGATCTACACAATGTCTTTCTTTTCTCTTTTAATAGTGACAGCCACTGACTGCGATTCAAAGGAGAATGCTGAGCTGCTGTATTATACTTTGAGTCAGGACTTCAGTATTAGTTCTCATGGTACTATTTTTCCAGCAACGCGGCTGGACTATGAGCGACCAAACCACCTGTATGAGTTTGTGGTGCTGGCTGTGGATAAAGGGGAAGAGCCAAAGACTGGGACAGCAACTGTTAGGATCCACATTTCAAATGTGAACGATGAAGCACCTGAGTTTTCTCAGAGAATGTAAATACATATCCTTAAAACTCTTTTATCTTTGTCTTTTACTCTTGTTTTTTATGTTTTGGTTGGAAAGTTGATCATTACAGCAAGGTAACTGGCTTAGATTCAGTCAGATTTGAGAATTGGACTGGCAAATGTGGAACAATCATTTGAGTTTGAGGCTCTCTTTTGCTATCAGTTTTGGGAAAACAAAAAAAACCTGAACTCCATAAAACCAAAGAAGACATCTTTAAATTTGGTTCCTAACTTTAAGGTTTAGACATACTTTCAATAGTAGGACTTGTGTAACTACCTAGAGAGGTAATATATAGAATCATAGAATGATTTAGGTCAGACAGAGCCTCCAAAGGTCATCTAGTCCAACTGCCTTTCAGTCATCAGGGACATCCTCCACTAGATTAAGTTGTCCAGAGCCACATTGAGCTTGACCTTGAATATCTCCAATAATGGAGCCTCAATTACCTCGCTGGGCAACCTGTTCCAGTGTTTCACTACCTTCATGGTGAAGAACTTCCTCCTAACATCCAACCTAAATCTATTCTTCTCTAATTTAAAACCGTTGCCCCTGTCCTAGCTCTACACAGACACTCCATAGTAGGACTTGTGTATCTACTTACCAGGATCTCTTTTGACAGATTGTGCATTTAGGTTTTTTCCCAATATGTACTGAAAGCAGTGGTGCAATCATTTCAAATTATACATTTCAGGAGGACCTATCTATCACCAAAAGAAATCAAGCAGAAAAAGCAGACACCTCTGTGTTGTCCTCAGCCCTCATCTGGAGTGCATGGTGGAATTTTGTCTTTTAGTTAGGCAATTTAAACTTAAACAGAGTCAACACTCTGCATCCTTGGTTTATAATTGTTCAAGAAAAATGCCAAAATGACAGAATCCTAAATGCCCACTGAATTGTAAAAGCCACAACACAAATGTCAGTAAGTGGAGTTCACTTAATTTCACTTAGACCCATGCCCTAAAAACTCTACTTTTTCTCTCTCTATTTTTTCCTCTCTAAAGCATCAGTAAACAATTCCATATCTGGGGCTCAAAACTATCTGAAACAGTGTCAAAAGTAGTATAAACTTTGATTTGCATTAGAGGCTTAGTAATGGAGTCACAGTCAACCTCTGAACCAGCCTTCTATTCTTGAAAGTAGAAGTTGCTCGGAACAAAACCTAGGCAGAGATTTCAGTGATGCTGAGCTTCTGGTTTAGCTGAACAAAACATCAAAGCTTTCCAACAGTCCTTATTTTATGTAAAGGTAACCTCTGGCTTCAAAATCTTGTGCCTGCTTTTCTTTGCCAAATACTGCTTAGGAGATAAGGCTTGGAAAAGTTGATATTTTGTAAATTCTTACTGGATTTCTGTGCATTTTCAAACAATAAACCAGATTAAGTTCCTCAGTCTTCATCTGATGCTTGTTTTTCATGTATTTCTTTTAGTATGCAGGGTCATTGAATATTTACCTGTATCTGTTCCTAACTTTTTAATCAGAAATGAGTGACACTGTTAGAGAATCTGTAAACATATCTAACAAATTGGAAGCTGAAAAGAAAACAGAGTATAAAAAACCCCCAGTATCCTGCCAGCTGTAATGTTTAAGGCATACTGAAGAATGTGATTAAAGTTAATATTTTAAATTGCCAAACATTTAGAAGTGTCTTTCCTGTTCCCTGTGCAACAGCAGGGAAACTTCTGTTCTGCACGTGTGTAGACTGGCACTGGAATTCAATTCAGCTGCTGGAATTCAAGTTACCTCAAGTTTTTGTTCAACTAGGCTTTGATTTTCCTTTATCTTTCTCATTTTGAAAAATATTTTCCAAATCAAAAGTGAACTTCAGCCAGAACTTAGCTGAAGTTTGCTGTGAAAGAGATTCACTGTGAACACTTGTACATTAGGCCCTGCTGAGAGTCTAGTTTGCAATTAATGTTATATTCTGTGGCAGGCTAATACAAATCAAGATGATGATGTCCTTCTAGCTTCTTGTTTAAATAAATAGATTTACAGTCCAGTATAAACCTACCGTTCCTTGTCTTTCATCACTGCTATTCTTTATCTCAGTTATGAAATGCTTAAGGCTACCACTCTGTTTCATTTTGTCAGTTTTTACTTTTCTCTTTTTTTTGAAGAGACCTCTTCGGATGCCTGGAACTCTTCTGCCCCTCTATTTCATGTTCAAAATTATCGGAATTGCTGTTCATTTGCTTTCCAGATGCAGAGTTAACAGTGTTCTGAGGGTTGTGACGGAGCTAAACCAGAATAATTTACTTCTCTTACTTCATTGCATGTTAAATTGGGGGAAGAAAAAAAAAAAAGTTTCTGTGAAGGTTTGATGAAAACACACATATCTAGAAAAAATGAAAAAAAGCTCAGGGGGAGGTTTTCTATGCATCTGTTTTCTTTTTTGTAGATTTCCCCCCCTGCCCTGTTCTCAGCATATGGTGAGTGGGTCCATAAACACTCTGAACCCAGTAGTATATATGTATTTTATATTGTTGGATACAGCCAACTGTAATTTATTCTTGTGGCTGAGTTTTGGAATATCTGCTATGGACAGGTCTGTCGTATGCATAGTTTGGACTATGTTCAATCCATTCAGATAAAGGTAATAAATATGTGGGATTTGGCTAAGGCAGGGGCCAGTTCTATTCCAGAGAGTGCTAAGTTTAGGCTGATAATACCTCTTAAGAGCTTACAATGTCAGTGATATGGGCTTGATGTTGTAAAACTGACATTATACACATGTCCTCCAGATCTGATTCTCGTCTTAGTCATGCTGATGCAAAGACTACACCAAAAGCATTTCTAGAGCTGGTGTCAGAAAGTTTGCTGCAGTGCTGTCAATTTAGCAAACCTGCGCTTTGATTCTGTGAGACTTGTGTAACTTAACTTGGGGTTTTTTTGAGATTAAAAAGGAAAAGAGTGAATTGCCCAAGTAATGCAAGTCTTGTTGCACAGAAAAGATTCAATTCTGCTTAAAGTTTGTGATGGAAAACTACGGGAGGTAACGACAGAAAGATACGGGTGGTAGGATAGATCATCAATGACGTTTTATTGCTTAACAAAGAAGCATCTCATTGGTGCAACTGTGTTAATAAATGACAAATCTCTGTGCAGGGAGCCGGTGGGTGTTGTAAAGCATAGTTCTCTATATGTTATTTCTTGTCCCAGTTCATAAATGTGCTGTCATAATTTTCTTCTAACAGCTACAGAAGCTTTGTTTCTGAAGATGCAGGCCCAAATACACTGATTGCTACAGTTAATGCTGTTGACCCTGATGGAGATGGTGTGACATATGATATTCTGTCTGGAAATGAACAAGGAAACTTTGTTATTGATCCTAAGAAAGGTAATACTATACCAGTTCTTTGCTGCTGCTGTCATAATGCTGATTCTCATGTGATGCAGCTTGAATTTGGTCTTGCTTAGGTAGCAGTTACAAAAACTGGATAGCATATGCTATTTTATAAGCTAATACTAAACCTGATTTCTAAAAAGTGCAGGAAAAAGATGCAATTCTTCTAGTCATTCGTAATGTAGAAAAAATGGTACCATTTTCCTAAAAGCTTTGTATAATTGATCTTACTTGTTCGATGTTTACTTTCAGTAAGTGACTTAATAGCATGATTATAAATAGCAGGTAAGTTAATAGACAGCAAGTTAATAGAGGATGTTATTACTGATAGTAGTGTGACACTCCAAAATGTCAAACAAGGATTTGAATAATATTTAAAACCAAAAATATGCACAAACACACATCATCTGATTAGGCTGGCATATCCTTTTAAGTTAATAGGGCTGTTGATTGCTTGAAAAAAACCAAAAGGGAATGTTTTGAGGCAGAAACAGGCAACCAGATTGAAAGCCTGTCAAAGGACTGAAGTAACTTAATTAACTTCAATTAAAGTATTTTATGTTTAACCTGTTTTGAACTGCAATCAAAATCTGAATTTAAATTGTTGAATGTATAGGAAGGAATGAGCTGCTTAAAGTTATTCCTTCTTTTTATTTCGCAGAGTTCACTTAGCATGAAAATTTAATGTCAATGCAAATAATGTTTTTGCAATATTAATGTTAGGTTCTGAAATGCTCCCAAAAATACGATCTGCAGGTAACTTGCAAGTGTTGAAGCGTGATCCTGAATTTACTGAGAGCTCCTCTTATCCTTTCTGACTTAAAAATAGAGCTGTAGCTTCCAAGAGTTAAATTTCTAAAGATACTTTAGCACCTGAAGAGGAGCAATGGTTTTAAAAGTGCCTTAATTGCCACAGGGGTAGTATATCTGGTGCTTGTGAAAATCTTTATTCTAGTGCTTGCAGAATCTTAGGACTAGCTCCGTAGTTTTAACAGAGATAATAATTTATATGTACTTTTATGCTTTTCTACCAATTAGCTTAATTTTAGAACCATTAGCTTTTTTTTTTTTCAAAACACTTTTGGGCTTTTGCTGCTTCATAAGCCAGTAAAGGTTTATACAGCGGCTTGCAGCAATTTCCTTTCAGAAATAATGTCTGTACTCCCTTGATGCAGAAATGCCAAGGTAAAGTGGAGAAGTGTCAAAAATAAGTGCTGCAGCTAAAACAATACATTTGCAAGTGAATTGAGCGACATCGATCTGTAACAATCCAATTTCTGTTGTGCCTGATGAATCACAGAGGTGATTGATGGATGATGGAGCAAAGGAATGACAGCTTCTTGCTGCATGGTCTCAGACAGCTGTAGTCTCTTTGGCTTTTGTAGCAAATTTTCCATACACCTTTCTCTGGCTGTCCCTTGATGTCTCATCTACCAGGATGTATCATTTGAGTGACTTGGGAGAGTAGCAAAATGCAGGTTTTCTGAGAATTTACCTATGCTGATAAATGCTGCTGTGCTCGTGCTGCACAAAGGTAAACTTCAACGAGTTTCTGCTGAGTTAGCATCACTAGCTGTGAAAGTAAACCTGGTGATACATACTTCATTGCAATAATGGTACAGGAACATAGCCAGACTCACTGATGGGGCAGGTGTAGGTAAAACAGAAGTCTGCCAGAAAGTTATTTTTAATATTTTTTGGTTTGTTTTGGATTTTTTTTTTCTTGCAACAGGTAGAGGAAAGCTAACATATACAGGTCAGATAAACTGTGGCTGTTGTCTCATTTAGCTCTGCAGACAAACAAACCTGTTATGCTGAATTAATTTTGTTTTAATGTCAGATTGCAGTGAAAGTACCATAGCTAAATTAAATCCTAGCAACCTTGTGGTTTATTCGTGAGTTGGTGAACCAGAATGGTTTGGCATTGTGCTTGCTAGCGAGAAGAATAATAGTAATTAATACAGTAAAAAACCCAAACCAACCACAACCTGCTGTTGTTTTTACAGGGCTAGTTAGACTTCGTTCAAGTCCATTTCCAAAGCTACAGGGACCAGAGTATGTACTTAATGTCACAGCTACTGATGATAATGCCTCTGGAGGGCCCCATTCTCTTACAAGTACTGCCCAGGTTGTTGTGAAAATTGATGATGTCAACAATAATAAACCTGTATTTCAGAAGGTAAATACATGAGATGCTGTAGTAAATGTTTAAGACTGTGTTGTCACTGCAAGGGATGCAGGAGATGAACTATTCAAGAAGTGATCTGCTTTCACTCCTGTTTTGAGTCCTGGTTCTTCTTTCTCCATCTTTTCCACCCCTCTCCTAAGACTCACAGGACTTGTTCTCTTGGGGCAGAACAGTTCCAGTGAGCACTGTCTCTTCCCTGAATCACATCTCATCTCTGGCATGTTAGAAGGTGAGGTTGAGTGAACAACTTTTGGAAGTTCAGTGTGACATACTTGAGGACGAATTGCTAGGTGTAGCTTCCTATGCACTGGACTTGTGTTGCAAAATATTCCAAAATGCCTCTCTGAATTGCGTAGGCTTCTGATCATTGTGTGTATGGAACTGATGAAAGAGAGATGAATGGAAGTGTTTTAGCTTCATTTGTAAATAATAAATGTTTGAATATGTTTTTTTATAATTTAAGGTCTGTTGTCTGGTAATTTCAAGTTTGATGCTGATGGCTAAAATGTTGATAAGCGATGTTGCATATTTCCAGTCTTGGAAATTCTCAGTAATCTGCCCTTGATAAACTACTTTGTGTAGAAATCTCTTTTTCACCAAAGCAATATTGTGGTTTGGGCAACTGTTTGCCCTTATGCCCTCCTTTTTGATAAGGCTTCTGCTAATAGAGAAATATATTTGCATTTGGAAATAATGTGCAACTGTAACTTTGTCTCCAAATGCTTTCATTAGTTGGAGATGCTCCGTGGTCTTGTCTCCTGTGTTGTTTCTATAATCACAAAATAGCAAGTGAAGCCTGAAAATTGTGTTACTGATAAAACATTAATGTCAGTGTATATGAGTGGAAGTGTAGCTAAATCTTTTCTCATTCTTTTTCTCTCTACTGTATCTGTAAATCAAATTGCAAGATTAGTTCTTAATTCCGCCCCCCCCTTCTCTTCTCTTAGTGTCAGCATTATCAGGAACATGCTTCTGTTTTGGAAAACCAGCCTTCAGGGACAGCTGTACTGCAGGTTGAAGCCACTGATGCTGATGAAGGAGCCAATGGTATGGTGAAATATGGCTTGATGCACAGAGGTGGTGTCCTACCAGCATTTAGTATTCATCCTGACACAGGTAAAGTGAATATCACAACTGGTATTGGAGACCACTTTGTACACTGTTGAAAAAAAATTAAATACAGTCAGATTTCATACTTTTTCATTTAGTTTTTCTTTTCATAGCAGACAGAATATAAACCATGTTAACTACATGAAGTGTCCTTTTACTTTCATGCATGACTGGTACTGAACTACAGCTGCTGCTTTCCCTGAAATGTGGAGGTTATTTGTGAAATAACTCTTGTGGTTTTTTGATTAGATTAAAAAAAAAAAAAAAACCCACAAAATTTTAAGTGCACATTATCTTGCAGCATTGCTAATGGCATATAAATGATTTATCCGAATGACAAGGAGCCTTGTAAACAGCAAAGAGATGAAATCTTGCAAGGCCAAAACTAAATGCTGGCTGAACTTCTGGAGAATAAAAGACATGAAGTATACCTTTGTTTTTTATTAATAAAAAAAAAAAAAATCCCTTGAAGATAGTTTGTTACTTATCTCCATTTTCACAATTCAGGTGCAGTTAAGTGTATGTGAAGACTGGATCTGCCTAAGCCGCACAGTTGAAGCTGCTGAAATCTCTGATTGAAACCTTAAACTCAAAGTTAAAGGATTCTAAATAATAAATACTGCAGGCGTATTTAACCTGTTGCACTGCTTCTCAATGTGTTGACAGACAAATAAACATCTAAATGTCGAATGTTGTCAAATGCATAGTATTTTAACTGCCTGGTATTGAATTTGTTTTCAGGAGTTCTGACAACTGCTCAGGTATTTGATCGAGAAAAGCAGAGGGAATATCCCATCACTGTGACAGCAACAGATCAGGCGGCGGAACCGCTCATAGGAATATGTCAGATAAACGTTCTCATCCTGGACCAAAATGACAATGATCCCAGATTTGAAAACACCCACTATGAATGTAATTGAGAGTCATTGGATAGAGTTTCGGTGCCCTGACTGAGCTTACCTGATGTCTAAGATTTTTGAGTTTTGTCTTTCCTGGCGGTAAATCGTGTGACCAACTTAGGTGATTGCAGCCAGAGATGCATTTTACCTTAATTAATTGCAGAACTGCTACTCTGTGTAATGTGCAATGTGATAAGTACAATCTGGACTCTTAGGCCTTCTTGAGTGTCTCTGTGGGAAAATTTCTTGAACTAATAGTCATGTCTGTATCTTTGCTGACTTGAGTACACCTAGTGTCTGTGGTGCTGCACAGAGATCAGAATGTGAGTGTGCAGCACTGTGCAATAACTGTATCCTTTCTTTTCTGATTAATAGACTTTTGTCATAGCTTTTTTTTTTTTTTTTTTTTTCCCTCCATTTGAATGTCAAAATTCTTCATTATTTGTTGTTTTACTTTACCTTCTCAATTCGTAAAAACCACCTTCCTGTTCATGGATACACACTCAGAGGCATGTATAATATTCATTAAAAAATGAAGACTGGTAGTTTTCAGTTTTTCTATGCAAGTCCTGGGAAGTAGTTTCTGATTGTGTGGTCCTTTTCTTCTGGTTTTATGCACTAATTTTAAATCCATACAGTACTGTGTAGTCCCAAAGCAAAACTACAGGACAAAAATAGTAGTGTCTTATGAGAAATAAGAATTGAAAATTATGAATATGATACTGTGAAGTTCTGTTGTGATCTGTAGCTCTGGAGTGGTGGCTATTATTCCAAGGAAGATAAAGTTACAGCTCCTATACGTTGCTAATTTAGTATTTTTTGTTCTGTATTTCATGTACTTTGAAAGATGTACTTCAGTGAATTAATGATCAGTTTGAAATCTCCGTTCCTTACATTAGATTTCCTAAGAGAGGACACAAGTGTTGGGACCAGTTTTCTTCGTGTTGCAGCCCATGATGATGACTACAGCTCAAATGCTGCCATTACGTATTCCATAGCAAATGAAGAACCCAATTATTTGCAAATTAATCCTACTACAGGCTGGGTGTTTGTGAACCAACCCATATCTCAGGTATGGCACTTGCTTTCCTCTTTAAGCTGGATGTCTCAGAAGGGACTGAGGTCTTGAGATTGTGTTACACTTCATATTAAAGGATCAATATGTCATGTTTAAATTAAACTTGAGGGCTTTTAGCTGATGAGTTCATTGATTGTGACTTGCACATAAGCAAGCTCTGCTTTCAGCTGGAAAGTAGCCACTGACAGCACTGCCCCTGAGAACTTCCCAGTTCATTAGTTGTGACATACTAACGCTAAGGACTTGAAGGCTGAGTCTGTAAGCAGGGAAGCAAGGACCCAGGTGTAGGACTTTGCTGTGTTAACAAGCAATGAGTTAAGACGCAAATCTGAATGTGAGAGTGGGAGATTTTACTGCTGGTACTGACTCCCAACTTGATACATGTGGAGTAAGCGTAGCTCTCCCTCGCTATGGTGAAGACATTGTGAACAAGATAGTTTCAGGAAGTTAACAAAAACTTGCCAGTGCCAGCTTTTTCTAAATACCTGCATAAGCAGTTTGATCTTTTCAGAGTTGTAATTTGTGCTGAATCTTACTGCTGTAGATATCAATCTTTAAGTACCTAATAGAGATTTAACTTCTAAGTAACTGACACACAGAACTTCGGTGGAAGTGTTACCTTTTCAAATATATTTCCTTTGTTGAATTTGAGAACCTTACAGACATAATAACAAAAAATTGTTGGTAGGCAAGTGTAAGAACTCAGAGGCTCCACAAAGTGGGTACCTTTGGTTTTGTTTTAAATTTTGTGTGAAATCTGCTAAGGTTTATTGAGACTCACACCAACAGTTTCTAACAATACTGAACAAAGCAAATAGCAGAATTTTGATGAACCTTACACCCACTCCATATTCTGAGCTCATCCTACACCTGTGGAAGTGTTTCTTCTATACAGGCTTTTTTTTAAAGTGTGCGTTTACATTTACTAATTTATTTGGAAAACCAAAAAATTATTAATTTATTTTGGGAAAAAAAAAAAAAAAAAGCCTGACTCAAAACTCTCTGTAATGAGAACTTTCTTTACTGCTCAGAGGTCATCTATAGTTCGTGAGATTATTGCTACAGATGGAGGTAACAGGAGCAGTAAAGTAGAACTTGCAGTTACTATTACCAGTGCAAAAAATCAGCCTCCACAGTGGGAAAGGGAAAGCTACGAAGTTGTTGTTCCAGAGAATACTACACGAGATGCATCAATTCTGGTAAGATTGGAACAGGCTTGTTTATCTTTCTATAGCCCAAATGCCATTGAGTAATTGAATGCTGCTTATTTGCAGTGAGCTTTTATAACAGTTTTGGGTCTTGAAGGGACCAGTTATCTGCTATCAGTTTTCTTTCAGAATTGCTAACAATTACCTGCATTTTGGCTTTAATTTGTATGTGTTGCAACCATTATTTCATTTTCTTCCACTTGAACAGCCCTATAGGTGTTCCAGATTTTTGAGTGGTTTTGTGTTACCTGAGGTGATTTCTGGACTTAGAATTGTTAACTTTGGTTGCTCAGAGTGAGTAATTGGAACAGCTTTATGAAGTAACATAAAAAAACCTATACTTTTAGGATAAAATAATGAGTAACCAAATGTGTCATGCCTGGTGACCTTTGGCTGCAGCTGTGTGCATGCTGATGAGGATGTATTGAATAGGGTTAAGATCTGGTATCAGGAAATACATGTCCTAAAGTTTTCATTTAAGAGACTTATGTCTAGGCAAATCAATACACATAAGCTTTTATAAAATGTTCTGCTTCAGAAAGTGTTGATTATGCAAAATCTTTGAACCACGCAGACAATCAAAGCAACTTCTCCCCTTGGTGATCCCCGTGTGACTTACAACCTAGAAGAGGGACTTGTTCCAGAGACCAACATGCCAGTTCGTTTCTACCTGACTCCAAACAGACATGATGGTTCTGCTTCAATCCTAGTAGCTGAGCCACTAGATTATGAAACCACAAAGAATTTTCTACTGAGGGTTCGAGCACAGAATGTTGCTGCAGTTCCTCTGGCTGCATTCACTACAGTCTATATTAACATAACAGGTGTGTAAGCTGTTTGGTGAGGTTACAGTACATTAATAGTACTTTTATTTTGGTTTCCTTTAAAGTTTAATAGTTTGTGCTCTTTTTGATATTTTAGATGTCAATGACAATGTTCCATTCTTCACTTCACCTATTTATGAAGCCTCAGTAACAGAAGGAGCTGCTGTTGGCACATTTGTTGTTCAGGTGTCTGCCACTGACCTTGACCTTGGTCAGAATGGTGAGGTAAGCAAGTGGGGACCTTCATCTTCTGTGATGAAAGGTATGGAATAGCTTCCAATGGTTAAACAGACTGTAAGTCTTCAAAACCGAAAAGGGATGACTAATAGGGAAATGTGAGAAGAAATAATCACATTTTTCTCTCTTACTGTATGAAAAATGCAACTGAAACCAGTGAGTGAAGAAATACAACCTGTAGTTTAGGTGAAAAGCATGCCCTGGTTTGGAAAAGTCTACATAGACCTGAAGTCTGATTTGATAACCTAATGGAAGAAAAAATGTCTTAAAAGCTTCTGTGAGTTGTAAATTGTGGAGTATTGAAAAACTGAACCCTTACAAAATATGTCAAGTTAACAGCAAAAATTATGTATTTGTTACTGATTTTAAAATCAGTAGTTATATTCTTGAACAAGAGTGCAAGCTGAAGTCAGGTGTACAAAAAAAGTATGTAGAGCAGAAGCTAAATATGGTCCATGATACTGATCAAGTTCAGATCAGCTCCCCTGTGGCTATTAGTACCTGGGATATTTAGCTGAATTTGAGTGCTGCCACACAAGTACTGTGCTTACATGAATTACAGATCTTGGAAACCAAGATTAGTTTATTTACTCTACAGATTAGCAGTCTTCATACAGCTGACCTTTAACTAGGTTTCTCGAGATGGCAGTTTTACCCAGCTCCCTCAAACACAGCCTGTTCTTCCTCCCTTTAATTTGTGAACTATCCAACAAAAGGAAGGCTTAATGACTTCTTTTTAATCCTTTAGATAACTTACTCCCTGTTACATGATAGTGGCAGAGACTACACATCTTTTAGCTTGGACTCAGAGACAGGCTCAATATACACTGCCTCAGTGTTTGACAGAGAGAAGAAGGGGTCCTATCTTCTGGAAGTCAAGTCTGTAGATGGCTCTGAATCAGCTCGACCTGGAAAACATGGGAAGCCAAACTCCGGTAAGACTGTTTGTTGCAAGCACAATTTAACCTGGATTTGTCTTTGAAAGCAGAAGCTTGGAAATGCAAGATTAAATGTGCATTTCCCTCTTTCAAGAGTACTTGTCAGAGGGTGTAATTTGTTTCGCTTTTGTGTTTCATTTTTTACTGTTTGTGCAAACTGTGTGACAGAGTTATTTTATGTGGTGAGCAGGCAAATGTTTTGATCTGAAATTAAAAGAAAATTAGGACTTAGTCTTTAGAAAGTGTTTCTTAGCTAGCAAAGGTACATTTGTTGTTATCTGTAAGGTGCAGATCTTTGCGTAGTGGAGGTGTGTCTCAAAGCACCGCATATGGTACTTCATTCAGCAAAAACTAATTATGAAATATGAAATAGGAAAGTTGAAGATAGAAAATCTCATTCTCAATTTATGGCTGTGCTTAAAGACTTAAAATTTGGCTTTTTTTTTTTGGCCCTAGGACAAAAAGCTATGACCAAAAACTGTACAATTGCCATATTAGGCATCAGTTATTCACTTATTATCTGTTCAGACAAATTGAATGTGACACACATTTGATATCCAAGTTCTTTTGAGTAATGTTGGTGTATATATTGTTCACAACCCTAAGGGTTTGTTTCTGTATTGTCTGCATATTCTTCTTCATTTAATGTGCAGCTAGACAGCTTAAGGAATTGCAGCTGACAGAAGTGGCACAGCTGAGTATTTTAGCTTCTTGTTTCTCTAGACACGGCCTACGTGCGCGTTTTTATCAGCGATGTGAATGATAACAAGCCTGTCTTCACTCAGAGTGTCTATGAAGTAAACGTGGATGAAGATCAGGAGGTGGGCTCCACTCTCATTACAGTCAGCGCTAATGATGACGATGAAGGTAAAGCATTGGAACTCCCCATAGCTGCATCTAAAATATTAATAAGTTAATTCGGTGCACCAAGATGTAGTTAGCAGTTAGAAATGAAAACTTTTTTTTTTTTTTTTTTTGTTTTTCTCCTTCTTCCCCCTGGATTTTAAAACTTCTTTAAGTGCAAATTGGCTGGGCATGAACATAAGTTCATAATGGATCTGTGAAGCATAAGGCAAACAACTCTTATTTTGGGATGTTTTCTGATGTGGAAAGATGGGGAATAATTTCTTTGTTGGCAAATAAAAGATTATTGTAGATCATGTAATTTTCTCACAAATGGGCACCTGTAAAAATGTTCTGCTTAACTAGAATGAATCAAACTTGGTTTCAGAGAGATTAATTTGCTTTCTTCATAGATAGTTTAGTTGTATTAAAAAAAAAAATTATTGGTATGCATTCTCATTTTTGAGATTGGCCCTTCCTTAAATGCATGTGTTGAGTCTTAGCTATATTCCTTTGCCTGCCAATCATTCAGGAACACAGCTATAAGTCGTATAAAAAGAAGTGCTTAACCAGTGCTCATAAAGCAGAAAGAGAACACTACACACCTTCTGCTTTTGGCTGCAGTGCACTGATGATTTGCTGTATGGTGAAACATGCTCTCATTTTTTTGTTGCACAAGTCCCAGAGGATTGTTCTGTCAGCATGTCTACAAAGTGCAAGTGCATCCTGGCTGCATTTGATTCCTCACCCGCTGGAGGTTAAGACAAATGTAATTAAGTTGCAGTGAAGAACGATTTAGCTACATGGGGAACTTTTGGTTTATTACCTAGGCTTCCTGTATATCTATAGTGTTGGATCAGGGAACCTAACGTGATGGATATATGGCACTTCATTTCTGTCCTTTTAATAAAGATTAAAGATGTAGCTATAAAAGAAGAGAAGAAAAGAAGAATACTAATGTGAAGGTAGAGCTTGCAGAAAGGTTAAAAAGTCTCTATTTGATGTAAAACTATTGACAAATCAGTACTGTATCTGAGAAGTTCTGTTAGGGCTGTCTCTGGTTTGGTAGATAATTATACTATTTGTTGGAAAAGTCTGTGCATAAGTGAGTGCAGATTGGTTCTACAGTATGAAGTATTTTTAACTCATTCTTACTCATTGGCTGTTAGCAAATAAGAATTTGTCCCATAGCCTTGGCCAGTTGTATTGATCCTGCAGTTAATTTGAGGGATCATAAGTAAATGCAGAATTAATACTTTGTAGGAAAGACAGCATTTTGTAACTAAAATTGGACGTTCTGATACATAAACTGACATAGCTGCATGGTTTAGAAGAGCATGAAAGTGTAGTATCAAAAGCAGTTATCAAATAATTTATCCTTCATCTTAACATGCCATGTTTTGATGTGCTTCAAGAACTGTGTGCTTTCTGCTGCTGCTGGTAATTGACAGGAACAAATGCTAAATTGCGGTATCAGATCACAGCTGGAAACACAGGAGGAGTCCTTGATGTTGAACCAGAAACAGGAGCCATTTTTATTGCCCAGCCGCTGGATTACGAAGAAACAAAAATGTATGAGATTCACCTGCTGGCCTCTGATGGGAAATGGGAAGATTATGCAGTTGCCATCATCAATGTCTTGAATAAAAATGATGAGACTCCAGTTTTCTCCATCAATGAATACTATGGAAGTATAATCGAGGAACTGGATGGATTACCAGTCTTTGTACTTCAGGTAGAGTATGCTGTCTCAGAGATGATATTTCAGCAGAAGAGTGCAGATTGGTACAATTAGTGATAATCTAGCACAGATATATTGATGAAATTTAGGTTTGTTGACTCTTTTTTTTTAATTAGTGGCTAAAGAGAAATGCAATTCTATGGAAAAATAATTACAAAGATAGTAAGTAGGGTAAGCAAGGTGGATCATTTGTGATCCTAAAAAGCAAATCATTAACGTTTTAAAGTAGGTGTTGGAATAGCACAGTTAAATTACCTCTACAAATCAATCAATCAATCAATCAATCTGATTTTACTATTAGAATATCTACATTGTTATTTTAGTGCAAAGTGTATTTATCTGATTGTCCCTCAGCCACCTCCTGTTTCCCATTCTTCTCACAGGCACATGTTAGAATCACAGAATCATTGAATGGCCTAGGCTGGAAGGGACCTTAGGGATCATATACCCCAACCTCCCTACCATGGGCACGTCATACTTTTTCTTGGACTCCTTTAGACTGTAACAGCATACAGGAGGGATATAACTCAAAAATCACTTATCGTATAATTTCTATGTCTTTGCTTTGAAAACTTCTGTAGGTTATGGCAAATGATCCTGATAGTGATGTGGATGAAGGAGATTTGAGATACTCATTGCATGGGCATGGTGCAGGTGATATTTTCACAATAGATGAGGAAACTGGCAGCATTTACTCGCACAAGATGCTGGATCGGGAAGAGAGAGCGTTGTGGAGATTTGTTGTGTTGGCTACTGATGAAGGTGGAGAAGGGCTTACAGGATTTGCTGATGTAATTATTAATGTGTGGGACATAAATGACAATGCACCCACGTTTACATGTATGCCTGATGGTTGCAATGGGAGTGTCTTTGAAAATTCTCCTGCAGAAACGCTGGTCATGGAAATGAGCGCAGTTGATCGTGATGATCCAAATGTAGGTCTTAATGCTGTCCTGACTTACAGGATAACACAGAATGTAAAAAACGAGTTTGGTACTGACATGTTTAATATCAATCCCAGTACTGGTACAATTCATGTAGCAGGAGGAACGCTCGACAGAGAAAGGACCGACAATTATTTTCTTACTGTTGAAGCAAGAGATGGGGGAGGGCTAACAGGAACTGGCACTGCCACTATCTGGATTGCAGACGTCAATGATCATGTACCTAAATTCACAAAAAAGATGTGGCAGGCAGCAATTCCTGAAAACAGTGCCATCGACTCAGAAGTTCTGCAAGTGTGTGCTACAGATGCAGATACTGGGGAAAATGCTGACTTGATATTCAGTATCATCGGGGGGGACCCAGATCAGAAGTTTAGTATTGAGAGAGACAAAGAATGGCAATGTGCCACTATTCGACTCAAAAAAAAATTGGATTTTGAGAATGCACGTGAGAGGCAGTTTAATCTTACCCTGACAGTGGAAGATCTTGATTTTTCTAGTATTGCAATGTGCCTCATCGAAGTTGAAGACTCCAACGACCACAGCCCAGTATTCCTTTCTCAGATTGTTCAGACAAAGCCTTTCTTTGAAAACGTGCCTGTAGGTACTACAGTAACCACAGTGAGAGCTACAGACAGGGATTCCGGCTTGAATGGGAACATTTTCTATTCTATAAAGTCAGATTCTGATCCCATGAGACAGTTTGTGGTTGACCAACACGGTCACGTGCTTGTGGCAAATACACTGGATCGCGAAGTGACTGAAAAATACAGTTTAATTGTGCAAGCTTCAGATCAAGGCACACCTGCCCACACTGGAAGCGTTACGGTTTTGATTAATTTGCTTGATGTTAATGACAACGGACCAAGGTTTGAGGCACCATACATGCCTGTAGTTTGGGAGAATATGCAAAGTCCTGAAATAGTGCATGTGAACCGTACATCACAATTGCTTCATGCGTTTGATCCAGATGGGGAGGAAAATGGGCCACCTTTTACATTTGCATTGCCCCCAGAGTATCAGAATTCTTTGGACTTCTCTCTTACTGACAACAGAAATAACACAGCAACTGTAACTGCTTTGAGGTCCTTTGACAGAGAAAAGCAGAAAGTGTTTCATCTGCCAATAGTTATAACAGACAGTGGGATTCCAGCTGTGAGCTCTACAAACACCCTAACTATAACAATTGGTGACGAAAATGACAACTGCCATCAATCTGGCCACAAGGAAGTCTATGTGAACAGTTACAAAGGTAAGTGAAATCTGGATGTTGTAACAGGTTCATGACTATGGTGTGGTTTTACACATGGTTTCTTTCTCACAGTTCTTGATTTATTTTAAAAATGGTTTGCATGTTTTAAAACTCTGATTCTGTAAAGTACTAAATAAAGTGGAATGAGTAAAGCATATTAGCAAAGTTCAGACCCTAGTGTGTAAGATATCTACCAAAGAAATGTTAGCTGCAAACAGGTACATATTGCACTTGCAGAAAAAGCATATTTTTAGTCAGTAAAATGTATTTTCTGTTTGCTAGTTCCCACTTATGCAGAGGAAAAGTCTTTTGTGTACACACATGAAAGGATCTGATGCGAAGGGATTTGGAGATGAGAATGGGAGAACTGAAGCAGCTTAGATAAACAGAAGCTCATAGATGAAAAATTATAGACCAGTCCTATCTGCACAGCAACAGCCACTGTGTGGCTGAGCAGGTTAGAAATCTGTGGAAGGAAGTTTTCTGTTTTCAAAAAAAAAAAAAAAAAAAAAGATCCAGGAGAAAGGTACAGTAAGTGACTGCTTTCTCTAGGAAACATGCTCTAACATGTAGTCTTTGAATGGATTCTGGATGTGTTCTTGAGCAGTACACAGTACCTGGTTCAAGAAATATTGGCAGGATAGCTGCTATGTGATAGGAGCTACAGTGCTATGAGGTTTATAGTAAGAGAGAAGAGCAAATGCATCCATTAAGCAAATCCTTTACACTTTCTCATCAGAGTAGTTTAGCAGAGGATGAAAAATTTAGTAATATTTTCTAAAATTTGTCTTGAATTCCTATGTTTTACTGTGTTTTATCCTGGAATTACCTGTAAAACTTGACCTTCAACTAGTTCCGGTGGCTCTTATTAAGCATGGTTTATTATTATTATTAGATACTGATACACAGTCAAGTCTATCTGGAATAGAGTTATTATTGCACTAGTAGAATTTCTGATAATTATTATAGAAGATTAATCTATAGAAAATATTTTTGCACTGAGCTATTTTTGTCTAAATTACAAAAAGATATGACCTGATCCTGGTGTAAAAATGAGAGAACAAAGTTTCTAGGCTGTACTGGCTCCAGACTTCAACCTTAAAAATTTCATGTGTTATTGGATCTTGGCTGTGAAATTCAAAGGTCATCTTCCCTGGAGTTTACTATTTTAGAGCAGCTGCTTGGATGTTCCACTTCTGTGACAGCCCACGAGGGCCTGAAAAAAGGGCAAAGAACTGTCACAGCTTGGTGGCTTCTTGCCCATTTCCTTTTCTCAGTCATGTCCGTTTCTCCCAGCTGTATCCTACAAGTTGCTCTTTTGCTGGATTCCACTTGTGTGGTGTTTGAAATAATAAAGTACTGAATTTTCTCCTTCTTTCCTTGCTTCTGTCCCTCTCTTTGCTTCTGTCTCTCTGCTTCTTTTTTTTTTTTTTTTAATGTCTAAGAATTTTATATAGGGTTGTCTTTATTTATCATTCTGTGGTTGGTTTTGTGTTGTTTGCAGCTTTTCTTCTTTCATGTGACATCCATAGTGTGCTTACATTTCTAGAAATGGAAGAAGTCCTGTGACAGGCTCTACATTATTTTAAGAATCTTGGGTCATAACCATCACCAAATTAAGCAGGGACCTGAAAATAATAAATGCAGTAATGAATGCAGCAGAATATAAAGTGCACTGAAAAGCAAAGATTAAATGCAGATTTATTATAATTGATCTCAACAGGAAAATGGTCAACAACAGTGCTTGGGGAAGTGTTTGCACCAGACCGAGATGACTGGGACAATAAAACATTTCTCGCTGAAGGAAAACTGCTCAAGTGAGGATTGTATTTGTGTCAAAATGAGTAATATTTATGTTTTTGTAATTATTTCACTTGCCATGTATTTGCCTGTGTTCAAGATATGCATAAAGCCAGGGTTATTGAGTGTATTAACGAATGTACCTTCTGAATGCTCTTTTTATTTGGGTAACTGGGTAGAAAGAAATTAATGAAATATTTTTTTCCAAGAGAATGGAGGATCACACCACGATGTTGATTTTTAGCCAGATGTCATCATTAATTTATTTTAAAATGTGCATTCTGTAAGATCCAATTTAAAATCAGGCAGAATTTTTAATATTCGCTCTTAAATGTTAGAGTTGATGAAATATGAACCTGAAATTTCAAAGGGCAGAATGGAATAATTTAATCAAGAGTGGAAGAGGGTTTGTTGATCTCTTTTGATGGTTAAATTTACAATTGCATGTGAAAACCATGACTCAGATTAGTGAATTTCTTTCCTGTTAATTGAAATATGGAATTGGATCCTTAATTCCTCCTTAGATGTTATTTGTTCCTTTCATAAAACGAGATGGCATAGTGCGCTGTATGTATGTATACAGAAGATGGATGGCAAAATGAATGTGAATTTTTGTCTCTGCTGTGAGTAAGAGATTTATGTGGTTCAGAATTAAGAACTGACTTCCTGTCTGTCAGCAGCTCCTGGGCCTGTTTTCCTATTAAGAGATTGCTAGTCCATAATAGCAGTCATGGAATGTTTCCCCAATGACTGATTACAGCCCCTTTGAGGTGGCAAATGAAGATCCTATCAGAGATTTCATGCAGACCTTATGCTGTTCCAGATGTGTAGATGTGGACCTGGAACAACTTTGTGTGGTTTTGTCATTTTCTGTTACTTATCTCATAGACCAGACCATGCTGACTATATTGAACCCTGTGGTTCAACTTACATCCTGCTTTTATTCACGTTCAGGAAAGTCTGGGGATTTGGCAGTGGGAGAGACACCTTCTTATAAGTTCTGCAAGTTGTAGTTTCTGAATTAAGGTGGTTTTTGGTGCTTTTGTTTTGAGGTTGTTAATTCCCATAGGTTTTGATGCTATTACTTTCATAGCAACATTTAAGGCTTTTTGAATTATGTTAACAGATAAAATAAATGCTCTATTTTGAGTTACTGAGGTTTCCTAATTGAAGGTTTGCTTCTAGGTCTTTCAGATTAAATCGGAGGACTGGTTCTTTGATGATGGTGGATAACACTCCTCAAGGAATATACAACTTGGAAGTTAGAGTTTCTGATGGAGTTTGTCCTGATGTTATATCTACAGTACAAATCCATGTCAAACAGCTGGAAAATGAAGCCATACAAAACTCAGCCTCTGTGCGTCTGTCAGGTTGGTTTTATTTTCTGGTGAGAATTCCTGTCAGCTGCTTCCGTAGCTGAATGATTATGTGGTGTAGGTGTTACTATATCAATACTTGATCTACTTAGCACCGTAGGGCATTTTGGGGTGTGTTTTCATATTATTAAATAAGAAATAAATTGAGAAATTATCCTGTGTTCTACCAGTATTTAATGTTTATCTACTTTTGCGTCCCAAACTCAGATGTCACAGCAGAGGAATTTGTAAGGATCGATGAACAGGGCAAAACAAGTCATGACAAGTTCAAGGAATTACTGGCTAAAATGTTACCTGCTAAGCTCAGTGATATCATTGTCTTCAGTGTGATGAACATTGATGGAAAACAGACAGATGTAAGATTTGCAGTCCATGATGGCTCAGCATATTACAGACCTGAGAAACTGCATGCTGAGATGGCAGCATTTAAAAATGAGGTATGTTCTCTAGGCTTCCCTGTGTAATAACCACTTTTCAGTCACAGCTGAGTGGGACAGCATTCCTGTCATGGTGCAGTTGCCTGGGTTTTCTTGACAGTGTTTCATTGTGGAATCTGCAGGACACTCCGTAGAAAAAGTCCTGCTGGAAGGAACATGCAGGTTAGAAGAAGAGTTGCAACAGATAACTGAGATGGAGACAACCAATTCTGTGATTGTATTTAAATCACTAAAGGACAACTTTACATGCAAAGTGACACTCTCTTACAGTGTTTTTACTGTAACAAGATGTAAGATGTTCTCTTCCAGATTCTGGTTTTCCCAGACTGTCCTGCATGCACTCTAATTCAGTCACCCACATACAGTCTGTCTGGGCCCCACTTTTCATTTTGTGGTCCTCCAGATTTTGGCTTTGCTGAAGTCCTGCAGATGCTGCTGAACAAACACTAAAGCTACTGCCTTGCACAAAGGCAAGGAGCAGGTGCTTGGCTTCTGACTTGCCCTGGGCAGGGCATGTCATTTGTGGCTATGGGAATATATTTGAGTTAAATACTTGGTACATCTTAAGGAGGATTTATTTGATGAGAAAGCAGCACTTTCCATTTGTGTGAGTATGGAAGAGTCTGCCTGATTCTGGGAACCACCTGTCTACATCTTACTGTTTCTTAAATACCAGTGTGGGTTATGAGACTCTTCAGAGTGACCAAGTAGGAAACAGCAGAGACAGATAGTATCCATGAAGAATGCTTCTTTTGCTTGTTTATTGAATTACTGCAACAGTAATACAGAAAATTGCATAGATTTAAAATATTCTGTGTCATAATATATGGCAGGTAAATTCATCAGAATGGTAACAAGGGGATTGATTCACATATTTTAATGAAAAAATATGTTTGTATTAATTATATATCACCTTTTAATATTTAATGAATAGCTCTAGTGAGTAATCACTATCAGTTTACGGAAAACCAATCACAGCTGAAGGATTTTTCCAGTAGTTTTTGTACATGTGTTTAACTATAAATGTAGAAAATAAGTAATCAGCACTGGAATTATTCATTGGATTACTAAATAAATAATATGTTTGCATTAGCTCCTTGGGATATGGCTTTACAACAGCTTTTTTTTTTTTTTTTTTTTTAGCAGAAAAATAATACATCCTAATAGTGTAAACCAGCCAAAGTTGGTTATATACACTGGTTTTCTGTAATCATGTTGCACATCTGAATGTACATTATGATCTCTACACTAATGGTGATAGATGTGGGCAGCAGTCATGAAACTGCATTGACAGGATGCATCATGTCATTGTAAAGTATATTTTATGCCTCTGGGGACATGTTTTTCAATACGTGTTATGATACTTGAGGATATACTGACAGCTGATTACAAAGGTCAAAGTTCTGACAGTGGTGAATCGAGATGACTGCCTGGGTGAAAAAGGCACTTTAGTATTTATGTATTCGTTTTGATATTTTCAAAGTTACTTTTAACTTCTTTGTTGTGCATGTTATAGCTGGAAAAAATACACTCTCTTCCACTACATTTAATATGTAGATCTGATGTGGGTTTTACATTTATATACTTCAGTGTACCCCACTGTGAGTGTAGTGAGGTCTCTTGTATTTGAGTTTGGGCACTAAATAGAAATCATTTTAATGTCGGCAAATATCAGATCAGATTCTGAATCTTTATAGTGTACAATCCCCAAACAGGTAGAAGGGAGAAATGTCTTGCCAGGGAACAAACTTCATGATAACTTAGCTGTTAACTTGCCTGTTCCTCTCAGGGTGCAGTGATGCAGACAGCACAACTCAGAAGGTGGAGTATCACGGGTCTAAGGGCATTGACCCTTGGAAATAATGGCAGTAGGCCAGTACAGATTTAACAGTCAGTTGCGTCAATGATTCAGTTTTTAGGAAATACTGCTCCTATAATTTATTTCCTGATTTACTTACCTGTATAGTTGGGGATGCTTCTCATTAATACTCAAGAAACTAAAGCATCCCACGAAGTCATTGATGCTTAGATTTTTCAGAAATTAAGGACTAAGTAAAAGCAGTCATTAGGACAAGACTGATGATATGTTAAACTGTATTTTCTCTTAGATCCAGTCAGCTTTGCAACTGAACATTTCACAGATTGATGTAGATGAATGTAGGAGTGCCAAATGCAGTGAGAGCAGCGGTTGTACAAACTACCTTGCCATGAGTGACATCCCAACAGTGATGGATACTGGAAGTGTGTCGTTTGTCTCAGTAACAACCACCATCAATGCAGTCTGCACCTGTGCAGCTAGGGACCGAGTTCATCAGTCTTGTGCCTCCTACCCTCATGGCCCTTGCCTCAATGGTGGGATGTGTATTGACACCTTGAACGGTTACAGGTGAGAAAACTTTTGCTGCAGATTCTGTTACTTTTGTTCCTTTTTTTTTTTTTTTTTTTTTCCCNAAAAAAAAAAAAAAAAGTGCTTCTGACTGAAGGAGAAACAGGAAAACCCAAGAGTGCTCTGGAGTGAAACCCAATGACAACAGCATCTTTACTAGCGGCCCAGTAATGGTGTTGTAGTCTTAAACTCATGGAAATAGTTTGTGAGTGAAAAAGAGAACTCTGGGGGAAAAACAGTGTAACTTTTTTAAGAGTTCCTAATTCAGTATGAAGAAATGGGAGGTCTGTTCTGAGTTTGTTTTTTTTTGCTTTTCCTGGAAGAGCAATAATAAAGGTATCAGTGATGGCAGCAGGAATGCTGTATAGTGGAAAATATGCATTGTCCTCCTAAAATACTTTAATTGACCACCACTGAGACTCTGCTAAAGTATTTATTGTTTGACTCCTGTTTTTTAAATGTGATTTAAGTGCTAGTAAAGGAAAAAAACCAAAGCTATGTGTTTGGAAATATTGACTGTTTCATGTGTTGGTGCTCTTTCAGATGTCTTTGTCCCACTTCGTTTCATGGCCCAGACTGCCAGCAGACTAAGCACAGTTTCCATGGAAATGGTTATGCATGGTTTCGTCCCATCAGGCCTTGTTTTGAAAGCTCACTCTCTCTTGAGTTCATTACTGTGGTACCAGATGGACTTCTGCTATATAGTGGTCCTTTATCAAATCCAGAACCTGGGAGGACAGAAAACTTCATTGCAATAGGTATTCCTGCAAAAGAGGGTGAAAGAATTAAATGTCTTTTGAGAGTGGGTTGTCTACGAACAGTGTAGTAGTTAGAGTATGGATTCTCCCTTCCTATCCTGTGAAATGATTTATTTTCTGGTTTAAAAATATTTTGAAACGTTTACTAATAGCTCTGTCTTCTTTGATGTCTATTTTTACAGCCTGCACCTATAGCTGTAGATCCATTTCAAAGCTGTAGAAATCAAGGGGAAAGCAAACTAGACAGATTGATGTATATATATGAAATAATCCCCCTAGGAAAGCTTTAATGCTATAAAGGAATTTAGGTACTTTGAAGATAGGTATTACATGATTAATACAGTCTTAGTTGCCTGTCATTCTTATCTAGTTTGGTGAGAAAAGAAATCCACTTAAACTGCTTTCAGTCTTGGGGCATCTTTACACTTCTTTTTCAAACAGGCACTGACTTGATGGGTGAATCCAGCACCAGTGTACCACTGTAGGAAAATTTATACCTAAGTAAAACACATTCCTTAATGTTGACAGCTATTTAAGACATTGATTCTGCTTATTTTTTTTTGTGAACTAATAAACGATGCACAGTGTGATTGGCATTTTTCTAATTAATTGAAAGGTAATGTTGTTGGATGTTGTTAATCAGTTACCTGTTTTTTTGCTTCTTTTTACTGTCACTTATAAATTTGAGTAGAAGGTGGGAGAGAGTAAAACCTGCATGTGTTAATTGTTTTAGAGCATTGAAAACGTGCAGATTGCTTATCAGGACTTAGTTTCACTGTTTTGACAGAGAAGTGGAACAAGCTAAAGTATAAAAATCAATATTGCATTGAATGAACTTTTTTGTATAATAGAAGTCATAGCATGTAATTCTAGTTTTGGGTAGTGAGCCCCATTTTATGTGACTAGTGCTAACCAATAAATCAATGCATTCACTAGCTGTTAACATATCCAAAAGGGTAAGATTCTCCTAGCTGAATTTAAATTCTTGTTCATGTTGTATTAGAACTCTCCAGTGGTATTCCTGTGCTGAAGATGAGCCATGGCTCAGGTTTTGTTATGCTGCAGTTTCCAAGTCAGCTGAATGTAGCAGACAAAAAGTGGCATCATCTAGAAGTCAGAACCAAAGGCCAGGTCAGTTATTTTATTTTTTTTCCACATGAATATTTGTATTTCCAATAGAATTTTGCTGTGCAGAAGGAGAAGGGTAGAAAAGCCAGAGAGGGTTATTACGTGTAGTATTAGTCTAACTGTGCTTGTAGATTTGATTAACAATAGGAATTTCAGGAAGACATCATTGTCAATTTTGAACTTACCTATGTTGTAATCTCTATTCCAGGATCAGAGGAATCTTTTTTTTTTTTCCTCCCATATTTTAAACTCCCCAGCACACGTGGAAGGTGCATAAAGGCTTAATTATAATTTGCACATTCAGGCTACACATTCGGACCCTGAATTTGATTACCTGTGCACAAGAAGCAGACAATTATTTATTTGTAAATGCAGTTACAGTTTTTATGAAAGCGGTGAAACTACTCAGAAGCATAAATTAAATGTGGAGTTAAGTGCCTTCTTTTGTTAAATACTTCCACTTTGGCTTTACTGGTTATTGCAAAATGGAAAACAGAGCAGGAAAAACGCACAACCCTTTTGCTCGATGGGATGCAAGAAGAAAAAGATGGAAATTTAATACAACTTGTTTCTTGACTGCTACAGCAGTTCCTAATTGAGTAATTGTGTGTGTTGGTATAGGATGTTCGATTCATTCTGGATCACTGCAGTGCAGCAGTTGTCTCAGAGCTAGAAGGAGTAGGCAGATGGCTGTCCACTGAAGACCGCACCAATTGTGAAGTCTCTGGCTCTGTCCCACGAGAAGCAAGGTACATTGCAGGAGGTTCACTGTAAGACATTTTACTGTAGGGCCTTTGAACATTTCACCTCTCAAATTGAAGCTAAGTCATTAGTGACTGGAAGCATATAAGTGTTTACTTTTCTCAGAGACCTTCTGGGCCAAGCCTGGACCTTAAAACACTAAACAAATTTAAAGGAACCAATCTTCCTCCAATATTGCTGCCATACTAAACAGCAACCCCAGAACACTCTGTTGCCAGTACCAGAGCTTTTGTGGGTACCATCTACCATCCCTAGTCCAGAGGATTTCTCACTTTATTTATCAAGTTGCTGTAATCCTGTTCTTGAAAACCTTGTTAAATTAGGCCAGCTGACCTTTTAATGGTAGTAACTCTGGATCCTCAAGCAGTTTTACTGTCTGGTTGGTATTAGTCTGAAGGATTCTGCTGACAACTTTTGGCAAATTTAAGACACATCAGGGTCTCTATCTGATCCAAAGTTACTGCCTTTCTAGAACAGGCAGAAGCACTGCTCACACCTCACACCCCAGCTTTCACAGCCTGCTGCACTTGTACAAAGTGCTGATGAGACTTACAGCCTAGCTTTCCTCCTTGTCCACTGCAGACAAAGTGGGTGCTGAGTCTGGTGGTTTAAATTGCTTGTACTGTTGGCTCAGCCCTTAGCCTTGGTTGAAACTGCAAAAGGTGGAAAATCTCACTCAAAAAGTAGTCATCACATTCAAAGAGAGGGGTGTGTTTGGCTGCTCTCTGCAGGGGTTTGGATTCAGCATAATTCAGCCCTTTGGACCGATGCTTGTTGCCCTTGCTGATGACACTGAGCTAGGAGAAATTGCCTGTATGTTGGAGGGCATGGCTTGAAGTTAAATGTGATCTCAGCAGACTGAAAAGGACCAGGAAATACAATAACCAGTCTCAAAGAGAGATAAGGGAACAACTGGTGAATATCAGTAAGAGGTACAGGTGGTAGTTGAAAAGTGAGTCAGATATGCCATATTAAGCTGAAAAAGGCAAGCACTATACAGTAATATCTCAACATGTGTATGTCTTTGAGGCATGGAAAATAATCCTTCCACCTGGTTAGTGCTGCTGGGCTTCAGCTGGAGTCCTGGGTCCAGTTTGTGTACCATGGTGCAGGATAGATGTGTACAACTGGGTATAGTCAGAGAAGACTGTAATCAGCTTGCCTTGAGAGTAAGACCTATCAAGAATGAAGGAATTGAGGTCACTTAACTGAAAGAAAGGAAAACTGAGGAGAGATATGATAAGTCTCAGTGAATATAAAAGAATACTACAAAGAGGATTTAGACAATCTCATCTGTACAGGACCTTAAGTTACAGTGAGGAATATTCAAGTTATATCTTAAGGAAACCTTTGTACTAATAAAGATACTTGAGCTGTGGAACAGATAGTTCCAGCAAGTGTGCTGATTGGTATTAAACTTAAGCCTTGTCAGCAGATGCATAAAGCCCTCCTGGTCATGAAAGAAGCAGATAAAAAGGGGAAAAAATACAAGAACAAATGAAAACGAAAAACTCAAAGCTGATAACTCAGAGAAAAAGAAACTCAGTGAGAAATATGTGGAATTCTTTGCTTCAGAGAGATGATTTGGACACATTGCAGAGCGTATATGTGTGTACTGTACCTTTTAGACCACATTGACCCAACTTTTAAGTTTCTGGCCTTTGTCATCCACAGAAATATTTTTTTTTTTTTTTTAGTATTCCTACAGTATAGGAGGAATTAGCACATACAGAAGCACTTGAAGGAGAACGTGGTGTCCTAAACACAAACATACCTAAATTGTAATAGTCCTGTGGTTAAACTCCCAACAGACTTCACTGTTGTGCCTGAAAAATCAATTACCCCTTAGAGGGATGATGGCTTCTGCTCACTGTTTCATAGGAAAAAAAGATGAAATGGTTGCACTCATTTGTTATTTTGTAAAGCTCCTGTTATTTGGAAATTCAGCGTAGATGTTTGTTTATCTGCCTCATCACATAGCACTTGTGTCTGAAGTTAAATTCACATCTATTTCTATTATTCATATAATTTTAAAGGTATTTGAGTGTGAACCACGTCCTGCAGCTGGGTGGTGTAAAAGAATCATTGCCCTATTCCTACCCACAGTTGCAACACAAACACTTTTCTGGTTGTTTGCGCAATTTCATCTTGGATACTCAGGTAAGAAAAGTGTAGCATTTTGAACTTTGTTAGATTTTGGGGACATTTGTACTCTACCTGGAACTTTTACCTCTGTTTATTCAATGCTAAACTACAAAAATATGCTGGATGTTTCCATCATAGTCAGAATAACTGCCTAGAAAAGGTATTTCTCAATTACAAACAGATTTATTTGTGAGCCAGAAACTGTGCCTTTTTTATCTCCTACTTTATGCAGCTATCTTCCAAGCCTCTTTGCTCATTCAGGCAACTTCTGAATGGCAGCTGTATAATGGGTGTATTTATGCTACCTTGTTATAAAATATTAGGGATTCTTTTACTTTCAGAGTAAGTCGAGTTTACTTATAGGCAATACACAATAAGTTACAAAATAAGTTGAAATCCGAATGCCAAAAGGCAAACTTAACAACGAAAGAACAGGCTGTTGTGTGGTATGACCATTTCTGCTTAAAAATGAAGTGTGTTTCTTAAGTCATATTTCAATGTCGTATGATTTTCTCCCGAAGGTTTATGACCTTCAGTCTCCGGCAGAGTCCCTGAATAGCTTCCCTGGCTGCACACTTACGGATGGGAGCTGTGAGACTATGGGGTCCTCTTCCTGTGGCGTGCACGGGAGGTGCCTTGGAGACTGGGGCTCCTTTGCTTGTCACTGTTTGCCGGGTTACTATGGCTATCGATGTGATAAAGGTGAAGTCTGTGTGGTTACTATGGCTATCGATGTGATAAAGGTGAAGTCTGGTTTTCAGTTATGGATTTTATAGGCTGGTAAATTTCACAATACAGAGAGCTTAAAATGTTTGCAGGTAGTAGCTGCTGAAGTGGTTTCTGATGTTTACGTTGCATAAAGCCATGTTTCAGTGTAGTTGTGCTTTTAACAGTTTATTTTCTAACTGTCTTTGAGAATTTACTTTCTCAGCATCAGATAATTTCTTTAAATCTGAGAGTGTTTGTGCCATAACTGTGTGACAGAGACTGCATGGCAAAAGATTTGAGAACAAAATTATTTGATTATTTGTTTTCATCGGTTTTTGAATTTGCATCTCTTTCAGAAATAATCTGATAACCTATAACTTAAATGTGGGTGTGCAAGTATGACTTTACTGTGCAGAATTAGAACTACACAACTGGAACAGGAAATTACTTGCTCTATTGGTGTCAGGAAGAGACTTAAAGATCTGTGCTTTGTTGTCATAGGATCTTTCCTTTAGCCCTCGTGGAGCCAAAGTTTGCAGCAAAAAGAGATCTGCAAGATAGCAGGATGTGAAAATTGGTTGTGGTACTTAATACTTTGTCTACTTTGCTTTGTTTTTGTCAGAGGTTCTGCTTTCCTGCTGTCACACAGTAAAGGTGTTGTAAGGAGAAGCATTAGCAGGGTCAAGTTAGGAGTGAGATCACCTCTTTAAGAGGAAGATAAGGTGCAAGAGCATCTGTAGAAGTTGTGGAAGTGGACAAAGGGACTCGTCCCAAGAGACAACTTTTGTCTCATGGGTGCCTGCTGTGCATTACATTTTTTTTTCTTTTACTTACAGGACTTCCTACAAAAATAACGGAGACAATAACGTTTCCCTTTCCCTGCGAAATGGTTTAAAGGTCTTTATCCTGTCTTTTTAGTTTCCAAAGAATATACATTTGGGCCAGGAAGTCACATGCGCTATCAGCTTCCCATCAGCATGCCAGCCCGTAGGACGCAGTTCGAAGCTATGATTCGGACTCGGCAGCCTGACAGTGTCATCACGAGCATGTTGTCTCGAAATAAGGATGAACACATCACCCTACAGGTGAGCAAGGCATTCCAGCCAGTAATAGCATAAAGTTAAATCCATGCCAGTGAGTACTTAGCCCAGAGAAACATTAGTTAAAGTGTTGGAAATGGAACTGAAACAGAGTAGGATTGGTAGGGTGTCTACTCTGGCATCCTATTCAGCTACAGTCACAAGCAGCCAATTCTGCATAGTTCAGACCTTGCCAAGAATGATGCCTGTAACACTCCTAATGGTGTCAGACTCTCAAAATGACAACCTGTTATTGTATACGGACCATTGTCATCTCTTCAGCGGGTTTGAGCTGTAGTGTAGAAACAATGCACCAGATTCTCAAACATTTCAAGAACCCCATTAATTTGGCATTAATAAATTATTTAAATTAATTAAAGAAGCAGGGTAAAATTACTCTGAGTGAAATGCATACTACTGCGAGTACCCTGCTACCAGTATTTGGGTTGTCTAGTTCAGTAGCACCTGAAGTATCTTTATGTGATGCTGCTCTGGCAAGGGGGTTGGACTAAATGATCTTTCGAGGTCCCTTCCAGCCCCTGCCATTCTATGACTCTATGATTACACCATATCTGCAGTGTGAACTTACCCTGAATAAAAATAAATGCTTTAAGACTGATGATAATATACCAATCTTATTTTAAGTAACATGACAGTTACAGATCAATTCAAAATATCAGGTGATGATTTTTTGTCTTTCTTTCTACTTTGTTAATTATTCCCAAGATCGTTCAGGGATTCTTAATGGTCTCATACAATCTGGGTGATGGAGACTACTCTGTAAGCCTTCCCTCCTACCATGTGGATAATGGTGAATGGCATCATATCACACTGGAGAGAAATGAAAATGAATTTACTCTTCGCCTTTATGAAGGAGGTGGCAGGAGAGAAATTCGGAAAGCAGGAGGAGTATACAAAGAGATTGTGATTGACCCCAGCAGCTTGGTCCTTGGAAACACCTACCCATTCAATCAAAACAAGAGTTTTCAAGGTGAGGAATTCTTGATCTCAGTTTTTAGGATATGGACACATAAAAACGGTGTATTGGTACTGCGTGGCAGACATGTGAGAAGCTTTCTTGTTTATGCAGAGCCCAAAGTAAACAGGCTTCTTGCATGGCACTTTGCAACAGGGACAAATAAACTCTTCTGACAAGGGAAAAAGTACAGCAAGGGATTATGTACAAATACTGTTGGCTTCTTCACCATTGGCTTCTTCACAGTGCATGTAGAGCATTTGTGACTGGAGATCTGCAGGCATCTCCCAGGTGGACTCTGGATGGTTTATTGCATTACTTACACAGAACTGGTTCATTGCCTGGTTCTGTCCAGTCCATTCAGCAGCTGTGCTTCCCAACCAGCTGTCCCTATGCAGGAAGGAATATTTCCATTTTCTATATGCATTGCATAGTATGCAACAAACTCTGGTTTACTACCTTTATGCACTACCTATGTATTACTGGATTTTACAGTCACTCAGTTGAAACATTAACTAAAATTAGAAATGGTTTATTGAATTAGAGCTAACAATTAAAATTTTTAGGAACTGAGTGGAAGATGTGAAAAACCAAATAAGTTTCCAAGGCTGTTTCACTGTTATTTGTGGTTTTCTCTTTATAAAGTTAATCTGTAAGCTGTAACTAAAACCGAACACAGTTTATAGTGGTACACATTGAAGAATGTAACAGATTTTCCACAATATTTGGACTTTTCTGTAGAAAACCTAGTGCTCAGCAGAACACGTCTGTGTCTTGCACACACACACAGAGGTCTGCACAGCACTTGGTTCTTGTGGAAAACACTGAAAATCTTAATGAAAACATAAACAAATTAATCAGAAAATGGAGAATGACACCATGGAATTTGAGGTAAATCCAGTCCTAGATTTAAACTTTGGTAGTCCAGGTCCTTTGTTAAACATAAACTGCCAAATCTTACCGATGCTTCAAATCATTCTTGCTGAATTGCTTTTAAAACAGTCTCTTTTTGCCTTGCCTCAGGATGTATGAAGGATGTCAGATTTAATAACTACATGATCCCTCTGGATACTCATGTGAAGGAGCTGGTGTCAGTACTGAGTGCCCAAGATGTCAAAGAAGGCTGTTCTTCAGAGGCTTGTAGGAATAACCCTTGTAACCAGGAATTTATTTGTATTGATTTGTGGATGATGCATGAATGCAGGTAATTGGTGAAAATAAAAGCACAAAACGCTCCAGATTCAGGTAGGAAAGGGTGGATGCTGCATAAGTGTGCAGCTTGAAGGCTGCCGCTGGCAATCTCATCAAATTGGTTGAACTGCAGTGGAACACTAAGCTAGAAACTTGTAGAAGGCATCAAGTTACTCAAAGAACAGTGGCCTTTTAGGTACTGCCTTTAGCTGATGTAAATCAGCACATCTCCTTTGATTCTGTGACAATTTCACCTCACTGTCTTAACTGAAAGCATTTAAACAAATCCAGAATGTTTGTAAACCTTGAGAACCAGGCAAAGAAGGGTAGGTTAGCTGGTGTGGGATGGAATGCCACGGCTGGGCTGGCTTGTGGATCTCGTGCTGTGCAGTGTAGATGTGCTTCCTTTTGTTAGTGCCTGACTTACCACACTGTCTTAAGCTGTGACCTCTGTTGCCTTACAGGTCACTCAGGTTGAATCAGAAGCACCACATCATAAAGCTCAGAGTTCTCGTGTGTAGCTGGGGCTTAGCTCAGGACAACACTAACTCGAGTTAGTTGTGCTGTGAAAATGTACACTTTAAGTGTTACTGACTGCCACTGTCCACACAGATGGAGTTTTTGGTTATTTTTTTCTGCGATATTCACTGTGATGAAAACAGAAAGAACACAGCATAGCTTGTCCTGCCTAGACAGAACTGCAAACCTTAATCCAGTTATTTTTTCATGGGTAATCTTGCAGTAGCCAGTGGAACTACCTGAGCTCTGAGAGCCCCAGACATAGGGGGGCTTAATGTTGTGGAGCTCATTGTTGTATGTCTGCTTTAGGAAGGACTACAATCCTGTATTTATTCTAAGCAATCTACTTGTAATAGCTGCTTCAGGAGCTCTATGTAGAGTGTCATCAAAGATTGTTTTAAAATCTTAAATGCTGTCTCTCATGCTTACTTTTCTCCAAGTTTAATGGTTTCATTCTGCCTTCGTCTTTTCAGTTGCCCTCCGGGACACATGGTCATGGAGAATGCCACTGGTAGACAGTGTGTCTACACTGCATGTGCTAAAAGGCCTTGTAACTATGGTACCTGCATCTCGCAGTCACCAACCAAGTTCCAATGTCACTGCCCTGATGGCTATACTGGACGTAACTGTGAAATCACACTGGCGATCTTTCACAAGGATACTGGCCTGAGCTTTAGTTCCATGTTTGCCATCTGCATTTGCTTTTTGGCACTGTTAGGTAGTTATGGCAACTACATCTTGTATTACCTTTGGTGAACCCATTTATCCGTCTTGTCCTGAATAGTCATCATCTCATCCTTCCGTTGAAAAACTCAGTTTCCTGAGCTGACTCTGGAGACTTGACTCTGCCTTCATTTCTTTGCCATCAGTAACTTTTCATCCCCGTGAGTGTGTGTTGCTAAGTGAGTCATCATCTGTGAACTCTGGAAAGTCCTTGCATTTTTATTTTCTGCACATTTTCACTTCATCGCTAAGGAACTGTTCAGATGCATAATTGGAGGCAAATTCAATTGAACAGCAAGAGTGGAAATGGCTGCCAGATAAGCATTGCATAAAATACTACTGAGCATGGAACAGATTTTTCTGTCTAGGAGGAATGCACTGCCCAATAGGAATACACTTGGTCAGGCAGGAGCAGCCTCTCGTGTTTTACCAGTTGTGTCACAACTAACAGCTGCTTTTGGCTTCCTCATTCATCTCCAGGCTTAGGTACTTGGTCTCAAAAAGGAAAAGGAGGCATTGTGGACTGTTTTGAAGCCACCTGTGTAGCTACCTGAAATATCCTTTTCCCCAACTCTCCTAAAAAATGTTTGCTATGCAAATATGAACAGCAAATAACCTGGGAAGCTAACTGTTTTCACAGCTTTTGGAATCCCAGTTAGCTGAGGTTAACAGACTATTGTGGTAAAGGAGGGGGTTTTGCTGTGTCAGAGGAGTTTCATTGTGAGCTGATTTTGTATGGCTGCCTGTGCTTGACTGCAAAAACTTCTTTTAGCTAATAATCCTGCTGCTAATCTTTCAGGCCAGAGTTAAGAGCAAGAAACCAAATGGTGTGCGTTGATGTGGTTAGCAATGGCATTGTCACACAACTAACTGCTGCTAGGAGAATTTTTAATAAAATTCCTCATTGTCAAGGTTTCAGATGTTCTTTCTCTTACACAGCCTCTAGAAGCTGGTCATGCATGTAGTGATTAATTAATGCAGTTTTAATGATAATTGTATACATTTCCAATATGTTAGAAAAGTTGCTTTTCTGATTACATCTCTTTGAAACTCAAACGTGGAATGATTTTGCAAGTAAATCAATGCTGTGGTGGCTTCACATTGGTTTCATATCACGTGAACCTTCCCCATCCAGGGGATGTGTGCACCACTTTCCAGACCCACTGACATCCGGATGCTGCTGCACTGTACTGTGTTCTATCATGTAGATTTCTAAGTGATTCTGGTCTTTTTAATTCACCACTAGAGAATTGATAATGGTTCATGGTGTGCAGTATGGTTTAAGGACTTGCTATCAGCTTCTGTCAGTTTCCATAGAGTTGGTAACCCAGTGGTGTGCAAGTTTCTGTTTACTTGATATTTCTACTTATCCAGTGTTGAAGCTTTCCAATTGTCAGTGTGTAAAATGCACCTAAGCATTTAGCAAAAATGTTTAAATTCATGGATGTTAAGGAAAAATGTGCCTATTTTTTTTTCCTAGTAAAATGTATAAAAGTAATTCTTTTGTCTCATGCCATCTTGTGCTTCATTTCTGTACAACTGTATCTCCTACTGTCAGCACATCCTTACTGAAGTCCTACCCCTTTGTGTACATTTTTACTTGACAGTGAATGCTCAGTCTCTGAGCACCACTTGGGCTGTTCCGTTCTTTGACAACTTCAAGGTTGTCCTTTAAAGGGAATTTAAAATGCTCTTTAAAGGTCTTTTCTTCTGTCTCTGATGTTCACTTGTAACTACATTCAACATCTGCTGAGAAACACAAAACTAGAGCCCTTGCTGGCTCTGGCTGCAAAGCAGTGCTGCAGCACTGGAACAGAAAAGCTGTCCTGCTGCACACAAGGATTTTATTTGTTTCTGACTGATGCTCTGTTTTGCTCCTGCACAGCTCTCTTCGGTGTGGTATTCTTATGGGCTCGCTGGAAGACTCAAAAAGGCCTGAACGGAGGAGTTTACCAGGTACCTGCACATCATGAGGATTTGGAGGACATCAGAGAAAATATCCTCAATTACAACGAAGAAGGTGGTGGGGAACAAGATGAAGTAAGGATCATTGTGTTATGTTACAACTGAGAGGGGACTGGTTGCTCAACATGCTAATGAAAATGTATTTTATGTTTTGCCTTTATAACTGAGGACTTTAACCTTTATTTTGCTGATTCATTACTTCTATTGGTAGATGAATTATTTGCAAGGTTATGCACACAGGGGTGCATGTTTCTTAAGTAGAGATAAGTGCTTATCAATTTTTAATTTGTCTTAAAGCAAGTGTTCCTATGTGCATATTTAAAAGTGCTTGTAGAGTGGGTTTAGCGGTAAAGAACTAACAGCTGATGAGTTTGGTTTCATGGCTCAGAAGCTACTGAAGTTCTCAGTGGTAATGCCTGCTGTAGCACTGAGGGCTTGAAAGCGCCTGACGTGAACTGTTCCTTGCGGAGAGTCTCTTTCTGGAGACTGTAGGGGCAGTTTTCAGACTTGAGTTGTTAAGAAAGCAAGGTTCTACATTTGCTCTTCTAAGCTCTATAGCACAGAGTGGTTGTAGAAGAAGCTTCCTGCATTTTTTGGAGAGAAATAAACTATTGAGCACAAGCTGTGTTTATACTTACAGCAGACCAGATTATACCCAAAGTAGGTAAAACTAACATTTCTGCTACCTGATTGAAGGATTTCTACTTGTCAGTTTAAACCACAACTTTGAAAGAAAAAACTGCAGATGTTATAGATGAGCAATTTAAATAGATCATTTTCTGACCTACACATTTGCTATGTTTAAAAAAGGTAAGGACCTTCACTGCCACCTTTGAAACTGTTCATTTCATAGATTCAAATGTGGTGTGACTTTACAGAGGTAGTAACTGACGTGATGGGTCAGAAAAAGCCAGTAATTAAAAACAAATATTACACGAAATCTGTCCCAAAAAAATTTGGGATTTTGTTATAGAATGTGTTTTAAAAAGCCACTGAGAAAATACTCTTACTTGTAGAACATCCCTTATTTCTTAAAGAATTAGTGGGAACATAATAACTACAGAGACATAGCCATATGATAACACAGACAGCTCTATGCATAAATCCTGCTGCTGTTAATCAGATTAACTTCCTCTGCAATACTTTGCAATTTTACACACAGAATGTCTATAGATTGAGGAAATCCACACTTACTGTATGACATGTTTAATTACATTCACAAGAGTTCTTAAAATGCACTCTTTATTTTAAGCAGTGGAATCAATTTAGTGACTTGATCCTCATCTGAGGCTATTGCTCTGTCTTGAGGAAATGTTTTGTATACTGCTTCTAAACTGTTCAGATTTTACAGTTGCTGAGGCTGCAGCCAAACACTTTCCAGTATCCTTTTTAATACCTAATTGTTTGTCCATACTTTAAAACCTCAAAATAGCCAGAATCGCAATACCTTACTTGTATTCTCATCTTACCTTAATAACAGGCTCTTGAGGGTGCTGGGACAAGAGAGTTTTGTCTGTGTAATATTATCACAGAGTAGGACTCTAGGGATAAGAAGCTGTCTTACCAAGGAGTTTCTGCACCTGAAATAAATAAAACTGTCCTCAGAGGAATTAGGAGTTCATTAAAACTGTAGTAACTTAGTGCACTGTTGAGTGTATGTTTAACACATCAAAACACCAGGTGATGTTAAAAGCTGACTTTGAAGCTAGGGTTTGTAGCTGCTGACTAGGAATGGTCTATAATCAGATGTGTCATTGTAATGAACAGCTAATAGCAGTGAAGGATGATTTTAACATCACCCAGTTAGCAAATAGATTATCCTTAAATCTGTCTTTGGACAAACTCCCATTTAAATTTCCCAAGATGAAAAGTTGCCTTGTTTTATCACCCTTAGCTGTAGTGGTGCCATTGTAACATGCTCATTGTGGGGTCATACTGTAGCTTGCACTTCTTTAGAACGTCTAAGATAGGCAGCTGCACTGTAGGTCTCACATTGTTCATCACTAACAGTATTTAGCCTCTGGATGAACAGAAATAAGCAGCTACTTGGTGTTACAGTCCTGTCACAAACCTCTCCTGCTACTTGCGTGGCTTCTTGCTTTTAAAGCAGCTCTCTGCCCCTGCTTGAAATTCTGCAGAAGTCACCAAGACCACCTCGGTTAATCTGTTAGAAAATGTGAGAGAATCAATGTAATCTTCTGGAAAGTGCTGCTTTGAGGGCTCTGTCATTGGTGGTTGCTATTCAGATGAATAGCATGAGTGATACAAGTAATTACTTGTTTGTCCTAATGAATTCTGTCTCTCAGCCTGTCAGCGACCTTCCTTGGCCTGTAAGTAAGGCCAGGGACACAACCTCTGGATTGTGGGAAGATGAAGGATGCTGTAGGACAACACTTTCCTTTCCTTCAGCTGGCATAAAGACTTTGATCAGTTAATGCAATTAACATGTATGGTGTTGGTAGCTTTACTGACAGAAGTTGAATTTCAAGACCTGCAGCATGGACAGAATTAAGTGCTCCTGCACAAGAAGGAGAGCTGTTTTTAATTGTTTTTTTGGGGTAATAGGTAATTATTTGGCTTGTATAGTCATGCCCCTTCCAGTTAACACAACCAGCCTTCCTTCCACAGATTGATAAAGCTTTAACAGAAAGAAACCTGTAACAGTGGATGTTTGAAGTACTAATGCAGAAAGGTTTCCTTTAACATGCTATTTGTGAATATCCTTTCTCACCTTTGTTGCCAGCTTTGGTATCGGTGTTTAATGATGATAAAATATTCAGATCTGAATTTCAGAACTAAATCTGGGGCTTTTGCTGTAATTTTAATTTAGCTTATAATAAAAAAAAATAGACTGTATTGTGAAGCTCACAGTAGTAGTGCAGGCTGTACAGCTGTTCCTCATGCATTCTCTTCTGCTTATTTGGTTTGGCTTTAAACGCATTGTGGAAGGCAGAGTTGGCTAAACAAACCAGTCCTTTGCACGTTCACACCAGCTAAACTGCCTTAGCATTGTTGCTTCTTTATTTCCACTAAAATGGGAAATTTTGGGGGCTAAGGAGAATATTAACTTCCTGTGAATGGTTTCTCACCCCAGGATGCATACAACATCGCAGAACTGCAGGTGTCTATTCAAACCAGCCCAGCCTATTCCCTCCACATGAAGAAAGAAAAAACAACAAAACTGAACTCTTTCTTTAGTGATGGATCTGCAGGTGTGCCGGAGAAGACCAAAACATCAGTGACTACAGAGGCCTCTTTTACTAGCACAGACTTTGGTCAGTACTTGTCAGATGTTGTCAGAGGTGCTGACCATCATCCCCAGGCTGTGCCCCAAGACTCACTGCAGGTGTTCTGCACTGAAGGAGAAGGCTCAGTTGCCAGCAGTCTGAGTACCCTGAGCTCCTCTGGACTGGATGAGGGTATAGTATATGATGACATCAGAGAGTGGGGACCAAAGTTTGAGAAACTAAGTGAACTGTACTCACATATAAATGCAGAGGACCTGTAGATTACCAGGCCTGCTATTTAAAAAGTTTTGGAAGCAGAGCTGGAGGACAATTTTTCATGCTCCTCCTGTCTACTGCCCCCACCCTTTTTTTTTTTTTCCTTTCTCCCTTTTTTTTTTTTTTTTTTTTTTTTTTTTTTTTTTTTTTTTTCTCCTCTCTTTTTTTTTTTTTTTTTTTTCTTTCTTTTTTTTTTCCTTTTCCCTTTTATGATAGGCAGTCCAGTTCCCACCAATGAGCCACGCTTTGCTAATCTTGGGGCATTCTGGACATTTACATTTGAGGTTATAAACTTACTGGGAAGAATAAAGGGAGAACTTGGGGTACTTAGCTATTCACATACAGTGTTTAAGAAATAAACAGGTTTTTAATGGTAACTAATAGACTCTTTGAGAGATCCTATGCACATAATCTAAGACGGTGCTCAAAGCATGATGCAAGCATGTTGTGTTCTGTTTCCAGTAGGAGCTTTAGCAGTTATCTGAAGAAAAAAGCACAGTGGCTCAATATCATATTATAGCCATCTTGTCTCTCTTACTGAGCCTCAGTTGCAGCACCTACTTATTCAATGCAATAAAGCAGAGATGTTATGCACCCAGGTAAAGGACTGAAGCAGCATGAGTGGTGCCCTTTAGTTGTAACTTAATGATGTCCCTTTATGCTGTTATTTAACAGCATAACCTTTATGCAGAAAGTGAATTTCAGCACAATTTAAGTCATCTGCTTGCAGTTGAATAATTAAAAGGCCAGGTTTTCTATCAGCCTAATCTCAGAGGTCACTAGTTACGAATTTCAGTGGCAAATACCACAGTTTGCCAGAATCTCTCATTCCTAATGGGCTACTATGAACCAGCCTGAACTATGTCATCTACATCTGTCTTCCTGTCCCACATGTTTTTCTAGGCCTCCTTTTGTAGAAGCATTGGAAGAATGAGGTTTGAGGCTGGAGACTGTAGAAGCACTGACCCTGTGTAGCCAGGTAATGTCTTGCCAGGAAAAGCTGACTGGGCATACAGATGCATTTTCAATTAAGGAAAAACCCAACATCCCTTGGATGTTGTCAAGACACCTTCTGTCTTTAGGTTGTCAGGAGACTGAAGGTCTTTGGTTTATCTAACTAAAATACTGTGATAAACAAAACCCTGCCAAAAGTCTGATTTTGAAGACTCTTCCAAAACACGTGAATGAATGACAGCATGTAACAATATAGGCCTCCCTCCAATAGATTTTAGTAGAGAACCATGATTAGCTGAGAAATACAGGGAAAAGGAGCAGCAAGTTACAGAGGGAGGAACATTATGCTTTGAATTATCAGTCCCTTTTCCAGACCTTTTAATGTCCAGCTAGTGTTCTGAATGTCTTTGCCTAACCTTGACTATATTTAATGCTGTTTTGTTGTTTTTTTTAAATTGACACTTGTTGTACATATAAATGGTGTAAAGTGCAGCAAGAACATAATCTTATTTTGTTCTGCTTATATATTAAAATATGTAAATTATATATAATCTTATAAGCTGAAAATAGGAATAAAATAGAGATGTAAGGTAACTCATTAAAAGAAAACAAACCAATCTAAGACACATTAAAACTGTTTTGCTTACAGTTGCATCAGTAGCTTGTTTTGGCAGGTCTGGTTGTTCTTAATTTTTTTTAATCCATCTATCTATCTATATATGCACATAAATAGGTCAATTCTGTCTGCTGGCAAGATGAATTTGGACAGGTTCCAAATGAAACATCCATGCAGTATCTTGTTCTTTTTTGACACACTGAAAATTGGAAGCACACACTCAGCCAATGGCTACATGCTGCAGATGTAGCATTTTTATCTGAAAGAGCTAAATGCTGTTTTCCCCCCCATGCCTTAGTTTTGAGTCACAGGTGGTACAGAGTCTTTGATTTTGTAATTTGACTGATATGTTAGCTATGAGGAAACACAGACTATGATGCCTTGCAGTGTTCACGAGCCAGGTATGCCAGCTTCACTACTTCATGATCATAGAAGTAATGAGCAGTATATGGAAAATGAAGTAAATGTCTTATACAAAACCCAACTAGCAGTAATTTTGTCTGCATACTTTGTGTTCTTTCCATAGCTATGGATGTGCTCCCATTTTGACTAGTTTTAATTTGCTTGTATGTAAGCTCTTTGGGGTAAGGACTACCTTTATTTGCTTGTTCACTGTCATGTGTATCTAGGGCACCACACTTACAATAAACTTTTTGTATATGACGTCTCTTCCTTCCATATACATAAGGTTGGACTCTGCAGAATTATTTCTCAGCTTTGATCAGATACATCCACAGCCACAAGTCATGCAAGCTGTTCTGCCTGAAAAGCCAAAGGAAGCAGCAGTTGGTTCTCAACGAGGTGTAGACTCAAGCTGTATTTGCACACTCACCAGATGTTACTGTTTTGGAGTTTTCAGAGGGCTGCAGCTGGCTGGGGCCAGAGACCAGGGTGTTTCTCAGATACCCATGGGCTTTTTGCAGCAGGCAGACATTTAGTCTAAGAAGGAAGAGCTCCTTAATTTTACATTCAGTAGAATCACCCAAGTTGTGTTGTCCATAGAATAACAATTGGCATGTGTACATTGAGTTTTGCAACAAAATGCTGTTGGCAGAGAAGCTGGTGTGGCTTTGCTCTAAAAGTGTCACAGTTAAATCACATCTAGAAAAAAAAAGATAACTCTGACCTTCCCTGGAACGTGCCCAAATAACTTGACTGCAGAGTATACTAAGACATGGAGGTCTCGCTTCCATTTGCTGCAGCACTTAGGCCATCCATTAATTGCTTGTCACTGACAGTAAAAACAAGCCCAACTGCAGTTGCAGTTCCATACCCTGGTAACTGGGAGCACAGAGGCAGATGGGTTGTGTAGTCACAGCTGCAGAGTTGCTGAGGTTGAGATGTCTCCTATGACCAGTCTCAAACAGGACTGGGAAGCCAGCCTGAAGCTGCTGCTGTACCACTGCTTCTTCCCCTATTACAGCTGTGGCACTGATTTTTAAGGAAACAAAGTAACAACCACAGCTTGATGCTGCTCCTGCAACTGCAGTTAGCCTACTTCTTACTGCATGTACAGCATAAACCAAAAAGGTTAGAGAACATTTTCAAAACTGCTAGAGGAGCTTGTGTAGATACAATCTCAGTAACAGGACATACTCACCTGCAGCTGTCATACTCTTATTTAAAACTACTTTTCATCCTTCTAAGGGTTACTAATTAGACCACTTAATTTACCTGTTTTAATTTACATGCTGCTCTTTTAATTACTCTGCAATTGCTGAACTCCTGTCTTCACTTGTTCTGCACTTACACACACACAAATACTTCAGTACCTCTACAGAAAAGCTTATCACAGCATAGCAGTACCATCATTCCAGACCAGCAACAGCTGGCTTGACAACAGACAGCTTTCTGATGGGTGAGGAGAGTGGGGAAAAAAAGGAATAATAATAAAAATAAATAAATCACTGGGTCCCTAGGTAGTAGGATTTTCAGTAATCTGGTTCTTTCAGTAATCTTCTTCCACATTCTTTACTCACTTTAAACATGTAGTAAGAATATTTTATTTAGTATATAATATTTGTAAATGTCTGAAATCATGTGGATAGTAGTATTTAATCTGTCTGCCTGTCAACCACATTAATCTTGGTGGTTTTCCCTTTTTAAAATAACATTCTAAGTGTATAACATGTAGGCAAGCCATGTGAAATCTGACTGTCCTTAGGTCTGACCTACTGGCTTGTACTAGCAGGTTCAGAAGGGAAACCATGGCTGCAAAAGGAGCAGGACTAGATGAACAGAAGAAACTTGAGCATTTTCTTAAGAGAAATGGCCCATTCCTGGGGAGTTAATTAACCAGCCTGCACCACACAACAGAACTCCCCCAAACCTCAGTACAAGTGAAGTTGTGACTGCACTCTGGCATCACAAATGAGACGCCAGGCAGCTGTAGGTACATCCCTGCACATCTTGCTTCTCCCTGGCACACGAAAATAAAGACTTCTAAAAGCTTACCTGTGTCAGGATATCCTGGTTCAAATAAAGTACTTGATAATGTTTGCTTCATTTCATTGAGTAAGAATACTAAAGCTTGAGCTACAATGCAGAAACAAGCAGATCCCTATTGGTCAAAGCAAATGGTACTTAAGTGGAGTAAGTGCCTCAGTCTAGTCACCTTGCTTAAGTTAAGGTGTACTGAAAAAAGACTGGTGAAAATCATGACCAGAACACCTTTAGCTTGTAACACAGAACTTCAGCAAGCTGTTTATGATGATTCAGAATCACTGCTATATGAAATGGAAAAGCTTGAGGAAAGTCAAAACTTCCTGATGAAAAGTAACTTTACTTTCCTCCTTATAGAGTGCTCCTTCCTCAGTCCATCCCAACATAAAAGCAACCAAAACGAGTTTTTCAAATGACACAGTTTATTTAGTATACAATAGTCATTACATCTCTTTACGACAACGTATTATAAAATAACTATGTTAGATCTCACCAGCAGAACACGGAAACAAGTAATGAAAATATGGATCTCAAAGGCTTTTCCCCCCTAAAAACATTCTGGCTACTTAATAACATCTTGTGTCTGCAATCTAAAAAAAACCAAAACAACATAATTGATACTACAATTCCATTAGTAATGCACACATTAGAAGTCCTTGCAGACAATAGGCAGCATACACAAGAAGTCATGATGGTGCCATTCCCATTGGTAACCCTTTGCAAGACCAGTAAATGCACTGCCACAGGGGTTGCTTCCTGGGGGTGGATCACACTTAATACAATGAAACAGTGATGCCACAGCAACCACTTGAAAATAAGGTGCATTGGGATGATGTAGTTCAGGAACAGGTAGTTATTTAAAATAAAAAAAAAAAATTAAAAATCACATTCTTAATACAAATAAGAAGGGCACAGGAAGCAGAGAAAATAAATTACCAGTAACTAAAACACCACCTACCTCCTATAAGTCTTAGACTCTCATACTCTACATCTGATCAGGGAACATAGCCCCACACCTCAGCCAGCACTGACTACTTACCACTGCTCCAGCTTTCCCCAGCATGCTTTGCTCTATATGCAAAGCCTTTAAATGAAGGACAGAGAAGCAGCTGCTTCCTCTCTCCAAATGCTGTGTTGATGTATGCTGCTTTCCTCTGAGCAGGCAAGAGGCTTTGTTCCTTGGCATTTCCTATCTTACTGCTTTAAGGAGACTGGTCTTTGGATTCTGCACCATGTCGCCACGAAATACACCTTGGCCTTCAGCATTACATCTTTCTGCCACAGGAACTGCTGCTTAAAAGTGTCACAAGCTGGCTAGGCTTTGAAGACTGAGTGGCAACAGGTGAGCAAGCTTTGTATCTAATACTTAAAATATCTGGTGTGCTTCTTTGGGAGATGTTCATGTTGCACAAAGAAACTAGGTTGCTGTGGTGGTTCTAGATCATTTATGCTTTCCCAAGATCAAGGCTAGTTTTAAAAATGTTGTTGAGAAAAAAAGGACAAAAGCAAACAAAATTTTCCCTTTATAGTTCTTACAAAAAGTTTACATTTGTCCTTTGGCAACATTAGAGATGGTACTTTTAAAAAAAAGTCTATTAAAAAATAATTACTGTTACGGTCAGGTCTTCTTAGTCTCAACTATTACTTGCAAGTAAATTCTGAAAATGAGATCCCACTGGCGCTTGGGATATCTCATTTCAGTCAGAGGACAGTCACTGCACTTTCAAATAAAGATACAACCACATTTTAAAATAGGACAATACAGCTGAGACATACTTCACCTTACGTGTGCTTGTTTTCAATTACTGTAAGGCACTCATTGAGGAATTCACTGACCCATGCTTTCAGCAAGAACAGGCATGCATCATTACAGCCTAATTAAAGTTTTAATACTGATTAAAATGTTTTATTATTGTATTATGTTAAACTGCAGTGGTCTCCAACCTCATTAAGAGATACAGGCTAAAAATTACTCAGGAGTTTCAGCTGCTCAGTTTAACAACCTAGCTACTGTCAATGTTTGATTTAAGTACTGTCTGATTAAAACACACTTTCCTTTTTTGTTAGCATGAAAATGCAGAAAGAAGTTGAACATTGTTTGATGAGTATTTACTGAATATAATATTGACCATGACATAACTATCTCCATCTCATCAGTAATTTACCTTAGCACAGCTGAAAAGGCAAAACATTTAAATTATTTGGAAATGGAACAGAGCTCAGTTGTGAAAGCTAATCTCATTACACATCCTGATTCAATTAAACGTGGAATTTGCAATCGGTAGCACTTTAAATTCCCTATCATTAGAAATTAATTGCAGTGGTAATTATTATAACTGAGTTATTTGCACAGGCCACAAACACTCTTATAGGTGTTCAAATGTTAATTCAACATTGGCCTAGAGGCACTTGATTGTTACAATTCTGTTTTTCTAAGAAACAAATGATCCTAGTGGGTGTCTAATTAAAGTTGGAGAGTACTATTAAGACCTTCAGTTGGATTTAATCTCTAATTTCAGTACAAATGCAAAGCAATGCTAAAACACAGCAAAAGCCATGTGTTATCTACATAGCATTTAGAAAGTCAATAAAATCCACAAAGTTCTAGCCTGTAAAAAGACAGAGTACAAACAAATCACAAAATTCTCAGGATTGTGGCCTGTCTTCACTTCATTTTCAAAGATAACTGAAAATAACTGCAGTCCATTTTATCGAGTAAAGATTTTGTGCTGAAATATATAGCTTTGTGTCTGAAATAAGTTAAAGCAAAGCTCTGATGCTTGAACATATTTAAAATACCTGAATTTCTTGCTTATTTTAGAGATTAATTTTTCTTTTGTAAGGTTGGCAGTGCTCAATTTTGGTAGCCTACTGGAATCACATGAGGAGAAAAGGATCCCCTGTAGTTCGGAAAGCAAATACAGAAATTAGTCTTCTGAGAATCCAAGCTGAGAAATTTGTTTGTTTGTTCTGCAAATTTTATGAGGACACTAACATGCAACACGTATCAAGCATGCTCCAACCCTTACTCTCATTAGAAACACGTGACATTCCATCATTAAATGCTTAATGTTATGTTTCTGTATCACTAAAAATGTTGGACAATGATTGTTTTACTCTTCAAACGTGTGCTGATTATGCACTCACTGATTCTGCAATCACACAAGCTTGGAAAATCTCATCCACATACACTCCCAAAGAATTCAAAAAAGAGGCACTGAAAGAGCAGTCAAAGAGGATCAGACTGTAAGACAAGTTAAATTTTGTGATTATTTTCAGGATTCACAAAGGTAATGCACAGTCCTACAGGAGAAGCATGGCCTGCTTTCATTGAATTTCTATCATTTCATGCTAAAAATCCAAACTGCTGAGTAGAACTTCACAGGCTTGCAGTGGTCATGTAGGCTGCTCATTTTGCATGTCTTCCAATCAGTTAAAACTGGAAAACAATTATCCCTAAGTATACAGAAGGTCAGATTTGCTAATGAGAATGGTCCCTGGTAGCATTTATTTATGAATCCATGAAAATGTTGGCATCATCAAGAATGTAATCAAAACTAAACCCCAAAATCTCACAATAATGAAACAAGGAACTGTCGATGTTAAATGACACATGTTTGTAAACTTCTTCTGCATTTTCTACTGTGAATCCTAGCACTGAAATACTGAACTTGAAGCCATAGTTGAAAATGTTACTTATGCTTAGCAAGTTTATAAACATGGAATGTTTTGTTTTGAAACACTCTAGTGAAGTGTGTGGTATAAGAAGGCAGATTTTTTTTAATTTCCTCACAGAAGCGAGGATACAATGAAGGTTTCAGATCTGGTTCATTCTCTCCCAAACCATCCATGATCTGTAATGAAATTGAACAGATTTGTGAGATTATCTTTAGTCAATTCACAGTCACAGGCAATAACAAGAAGCTAAAAACAACCTCAGCAATACGTCCATAGGGTCAGGCTGGTGAGATTTTTTAACAGTGACTGCTTGAAAGTGGGAGAAAAATGATCTTAAAGCAGTTAAGATTTATAGCATCATCTCTATTATGGATAAAGCCAATTTCTCAGAGGTACATATCTGCTTTGTGTTATGTGGTCTGCTGTGGTTCCAGCTTAGCCCCAGAAATACTTGAAAACTCCCCTGACAAAATGCGAGTGCTCCAACAGTTCACTGGTCCTGCAGGAATTGAACCCATGAAATGATTTACACCGAGAGGGAGCATTCCTTGTGTACTGCTAACCTGAAGCTCATCAGGAAGTGATTGCTTATTTTGCCCAGGCTGAATTCCTCCTTTCCTTTAATTATCAAATATCGTGAAAAGCAAGCAATGCTCAACTGGGCGATTGTCAATGACATAGCTCAGGCTACTTCAAATCATGATCCTCTTTAAAAGAGAAAGAAGTTAAGCAAAATGCATTTGCTCTACAGATCATGTATATAATACTTACATGGCCATTAGCTATATCCAGTAAGTCACGTAGCCGACAGCCTCTACTGTGCCTTCTTTCATAACAAATGCTGTCTTCTAGGATCACATAGTCTGTGCCAAAGGATCGCAGTATTCTGTAAACATCATCAGGAGATCTCTTGGCATATATCTGATAAATCTATGGAAGAAGAAAACTGAGCTGTCAAACAGACTAGTACTATTTATTTCTTTGCTTTTTCATGTTTCCTTTATCTCGAACCAGAGCTTGAGCTAAGCTCAGTTTTCTGTGATTTGAATTACATAAAATAAATGCTTTATTTAGTAGTCTTTTAGAGTTTTAATGTCATGTCTAATATAATGCACAAAAGCACTGTTGCTGACTACAGAAAACACTAATCATGCTCTTGTGTGCAGAAAGGCCATTCAACATGTCTAAGCTATAGAAATAAGTAGTGTAAAACACTACTTGTTTGCTGGAGTGGTATCTATTCAAAATGTTATGTGCCACTCTGGGACCTGAAAGGCCTATCAAGTAAATCAGGACATGCTCCACATGGGTTTAACAGCCAAACTGGCAGAAGATGTATTAAAACCAACAGCCCCCAAAACATTTCATTCAGCTTGAGTACCTAGGTACAGTTATTCAAACAAATACCAGCTGTCAGAAATGAGTTAGCAGATGCCCAAAGTACTACGAGTCTCACAGAAGTTAAATTCTAGAACTGTATCTGAAAGTAACATAGCTCAGTGAGTAAAGCATGTGATTGCATTTGCTGTGTGCTGTTAGAGACTGCATGTCTTTCCTGGAATGAAGGCATTGTTATGGATAAAAATTAGCTTAATCAGAATACTCTTACCTGTTTTGTTCTTTCTCTCAGATTTTTATCCTCATAATGGGGATGATTAGTTAAGGTCCGTCCAGTGCACAGTTTGACTCCCGCTAATAGCTGCATGCTCCCAGCAAACACTGCTGTGTTTGGAGTGTTTGACCTAAACAAATGTTGATAAGTCTGAGGAAGTCTCTGTAGAGGCATTTTTGCATTGCTTGTTACAGATCAGAAGGAAAAAAATGACTGCAAAAATATTTTTCTGCCTCTCCTCTGTTCAGTGAGAAAACTGTTCAAGCAACTGTGTTTTCTTCAAAGATGAAGCAGACAAATCATAATACTCTAACTGCAAATAAAAAGCAGTACTATGCACTATCAGAAAATGTAGGGAAAACATGATCCTTCAAATTTAAAACTCCTTCTATATTTCCTGTAATTCTTGGGTTCATCTAGATCCTGAATATTTGTAAATTTCTATATCCACTTGGTTATCTTCCAGTATTTCAAGGAACTCACTGTGACTTAGTGTCTGATATGTAGGGTACTCTACTGAAAATGGATTATCGGATCTGTGTGCTGAAGCTTCTTGTTACTGTCCTGACATTCACCATTCACTTGGAGTGAAAATTTTGTTATGCATGACATTAATTCTCCTGTTCTGACAAAGTCAGGAGCAAAATGATGAAAAAAAAAAAAATCACACCACTTGCAAAAAGTGGTAGATGCAGGACGTGCTAGATATAAATGCTGTCAATTACTGGAATTGTGACCTCATCTGAAATTCAAAGCCAGTGTCTAGAATTGTTATCTAAGTAACAGGTCTTGGTCTCTCAGGATTGTTTAAATACCCTTAATAGAAAAATGTCCCCCCCAAGAAATTTACGATGTAAAATGTATGTAAAGAAACAACAGAAAGGTGTAGGGAAAAGATAAAGTAAAAATGCCAGGGAACAAAGAGTGCAATGATTACGCTAATCAAAAATAGTCGTAGTAAAATGAGAGAGAAACATACATGTGATCAGGTAAAGTTAAATTATAAAGGAATGTGAATAGTTGCCTAACATCCACATACATGTACGTATGGCACCTATAGTAGTCAAATAACTGTGGCACTTTGGAGTGTATTTTAGGGAGTTTTTGAAATTGCAGCTATATATTCAGTCTTCTTTAAGCTCTGTGATCAGCTTGAATATGTTAAGAGACAAGTATTAAATTTTACTATTGCATTTCAAGAGATTATGCTTAGCAAATGAATTAATAATCACAAACTCTTCCAAAAAATTCTTGCACTGGTACATTAATCTCATATAGCAAGGACAGAGATAGTATTTTTAATAGGCCAGTTTAACTTTACTGATAGACTAATTTTTCAGCAGTTTATAGAACACTTTCATTTTGAAGTGTGAAAATATTTAATCCCTTCAAAAAATTTCTTTTGTACTTAAAACATTCAAAGCCACAAGTGTCATGAAGTAAATGTTTCATTACAAGAAGTGAATTTGTCTTAGTGTCTAATAATATGCAAATGTAATGGCCCTGACAGGCAGTCAGTTAGGACTCATCCCTGAATCTGCAGGAAAAGCACAATTTTTTGGACTGAGCTGAAAAGGATGTGGACTAGATTCACAGAGGGACTTGGCACAATTTAAGACACCTAAATGAAAACGATGATTGTCAAAGCATCTTCAACATGTTTCTGTGTTTATGCCTGGGCCAGGAAACTTCTAGTGTGAGAAGTCCCTGGTCTTCATTCAAGACTAGTTCAAATTTTATAATGCTCTGTAGTGCTTATCTCCTGACTTGGCCTTACCACAGCAATCCTGCACCTCTGATTCTTGAGGAGCTCAGTATGACGCTAACTTGCGGAACCAAACTTTCTTTAAATAACCTCCACAATGTGTACCAAAGGCAAACTCACAAGAAACCAAAACATTACCAAGAGCCTGCAGCCTCTTTTCTTACATAGGAAGGCAAGAGGAAATGGTGACTGTGCCCTTTTTTCCATAACCTACTGGTGAAAATGTTTGTCAGAAATGTAGAAGATGAAGGGTTCAGTTCCTCCCCTTTCCAAAAGCACTCTTTTTCAGAAGGGGTGAAATACAGGTGAGCACATTCCTTACCAGGTATTTACCAGCACTACTTCCTCCTCCTATACCTTAGAAGTAATCTGGGTCTGGATGGAGCTCAAAATTCAGTATTCCAGGTAACTGCAGATGTTTCCCTGAGACTTAGATTTACACACTTGAAGTACTAGAAAATTACATGGCTTAAGATGTATCACTCTGTGTTTTACTGGGGCCAGCTCAGATAGTCCCCAGACCCACAAATGCTACTACTAAAACTACTGGAGGCACTTTCTCCCCATGCTTTACTGGGTTAAGCAGACAAAGCTGGCACTGGATTTCAGTACTGCAGAAAGCCATTTAGAAACTGGGAGGTGACACTGAGCTTCATGCAGTGTCTGCCCTCCTTAATTATATCCTACAGAACTTCAGCTGGTGGCTGTTTTTGAGCATTTATTTTCTCAAATTGCCACTGGCAGGAGACAGGAGAGTGAACTTTTGAATCTTCAGGTCCAGGATGATTTTTATACTTTATGCAGGTGCCTGTCTCTAATACTCCTGAGTCAGAGACTAACTGCTATGGTCTGTAGCCAAAGCTGATGTGCTTCAGCCCACTGAATGACACTTCTCTATTATACAAAAACGAAGCAATTTTTACAAATGTCTGAGCAAATGATGTATAAAATGAAAGGATAATTTGTTTTTATAGCTTTCTGCCAAGCTCCATACCACTCTGCCCAACCTGCAAACAATTTATTCTGTGCGAATGTCACTACATAATGACAAGGACATACAGGTCAAACTGATTTACATTATATAATTTAAATGTCATTCCAAGAAGACCTGATGGCATTTTGAACAAATAATCTCATTTATTTTTGAAGCTCTAAGCTTCAACAAGTTAATTACAGCTGAACTAATGGGTAAACTAAGCACTATAATACATTGTATGAAGCTTTTCTTTACCTACATTTAAGAAGTTAGAGAATTACATAAATGCTAAAGAATAATTCATTTAAAACAGAAGGGATTTACAGGAACTACTTGCACAGACTCTGAAAGTGGCAACGATTCTTTGTCTTAAGCTCCTAAAGAATTATTGTGAGCTTGTTTAAAGGATGTCTTACAGAAATGGCCAACATTACAATTATAGGTTACATCATTAGAAATAAAGTTGATATTTCTATTAAAAGTCCTCCAGGGTTGAACATTGTAGTTGACTTTCAAAACCATAAAATCTGACAAATCTCAAGATTATTCCTTTAGTAGTATCTGGTGTGAAACAAACCTACGAAGGGAAGGGATTTGAGAAAAGGAGATTCTGAAAAGGGGTTCTCAAATATGCCATGTCAAATGTTCTTTTTTCCCTTTATTTTAAATTACTTCTATTTGCAGAATGCTGTATGAAAATATTTCAGGTTTAGCTGTAAATTATAGGCAGTAAAGCACATTCAGTCAAAGTGTCATGGTTCTTTTTTTTCCCTCTGGTTTGGAAAAACTGAAAATTGCAAAAATGGAAAATGACAGCCACAAAGAAAGAGCAAGAAGATGCATTTTTTTCTAGTCCCAGTCTCACTTTTCTGCATGCACATTTTGTTCACATAGATGAGTGCACCTACACAGGCACTACCAAGTTTATGCCTTGATTTTACTGATGAGTCAGTCAATGACACAGAATAAGCCCAAGAATTTAAGAACAATAATTTTAAAAAAGGAAGTAGAAAGTGTAACATTGCCTTTAAAGTCTGGAACATGTGTTGATTTCAGTGTGATTGCCCTTGAATATCAAGCATGCAAGTAAGAGTGAAAAGTTTAAAGTTAAAATTGTGTAGCTGGCTTGAAACAAATACAGCCATTCATATAAATTATTAAATGAAAGAACTAGCATGAAAATGTGGGTATTCTAGTTGGGTAACCTTAGGAGCTTTTGGGAAATTTGTGGGGTTTCCACTAACATAAAAATTTGCCTGCTTATGCCCCACACCTTATTCAAATGCTGCTGACATATAACTATGCTCTGCCAAATCTCAGTCTCAGATGACTTTTCCACTGTTTTGGCTGTTGTTTGAGAGTTCGAAGTTTCTATGACTTTTGGTAACTGCTTATGAAATATTCCACACATCTAGACAGCTTTCCCCTTTAAAGGCAGAAGACATTGCTTCTTAAACACTTACCAGAAGTAAACAGAGTAGGGAAGTTCACGCTATTGATTTGCTCATTCTACTGATATTCTTCCCCATCTCACAAATGAGCATGTTGTTCCTGTTGTCTTAGGGAGAAAGACCAAAACTAAGATTTTTAAATATACTTCCCATCTGGGAACACAGCTGTGAACTACCCCTGGGTTACTGGCAGGACTTCTTGACTTCTTTTAAGGAAAAAGAAAACCAAAACTAAGCAGGTGACGTTGTTGGTAGCTAAAATGCAAGAGACTGGGATATGCAAAAAATTCTGCTCTGCAACAAATTTAGTCCAAAACTATGCAGTACTTCACTGTTAAGGATACAACACAGTATCTCTTCCTGAAAACACTATGGCAATTTTAGTATGGGGAAGAGTAAAAAATACATCAGCAACACTTCACAGTGGACAGAGTAGTAGCTGGCTATCATTTAGATTACATATTTGGGCAAGTTATTGCATATTTAGATCTAAGCAGACAGAAGGGTTTTCTCATTGTGGAGAGATTTCAAGTCAGATAAGTTATTCCCAATTCACTGCTATACATGACAAATTAGATTCTCATACCAAGTTTTAGTAATGAATGATTAGTTCCTGACACCAGCCTTGACAGATCATTAACTACAACAGAACTGTCAAGTGTTAGTAAATTATTTTTTCTTACACATCAAAAGTTAAGAAAATCTGTTCTACTTTGAGAAATTTAGCATAAATTTTGTTGACTTGTATTTAAATCATAGATAATTAAATCTTCTTTACAGGAATAATATTTCTATACACAATAAATTCTAAGTAGAAAATTTCCCCCTGTAATTGTCTGTCATGACTTAAAACGAAAAGAGGACAAGCACCACTTTAGCATTCTCAGCAGTAGGAACATGAAAAATTATTCTCATCGGATCCAGTCAAATCCAGATCATGTCTAGGAATAACTCCACGTGCATATTTTATGTATGAATCTATATATAACACTATATATTGTACACAGGAGATCTGAACTATCAGACAGTTACCACCTTTTAATAAAACAGGAGTGCTAAATGGAACTGGCTAGTAAACATTAGTCACAAAGAAGTGTCAATATGGCTGCAAAGATTCTAAATGATGGGAAAAAACCATGGCCTGCCTTCAAAACAAGTCAGTGAAGGCTTGTAATAAATTTTATTTCTAAATTACTACTTCTAGTTTATGGATTAAAGAAATACAACACTATAGTGTAAATATGTTGCTATGTGTAGAACAGGCTGGGCAACTGGTTTCATTCCATATGAAAACACAACACAGAGCTCTGAGGAAGTACTTGAAATAGATCAATGTTAAATGTAGTAAATTCAGGTTTACTTTCAGAATGGTTTCTTCCAGTTTCATGTTCTGGAGGAAAAAAATCTTTGTCAGAGTTCCAAATAAATAAAAATGCCAAGAATATCTCTGTTCAGAACTTAACCTGAAAATTCTAGTGGTTTCTGTATGTTAACAAAGAACATATCCCTTAAATTCACAGTCCTCCAAGGAACATCCTGTCCCTTTTTCTCAAGTTCTTCTATGTGCAATATTCCAAACTATTTCCACCTAAAATATACCTTTCTATACTCTGAGGAAGCAGAAGTGATGATGTGGAGTTGAATGATTAGCTTATGACTTTGCACCTATGCTTAGCTATGACAAGATCAAGTTCAATTACAATTATTTTGTTTACAGTTTAGAACACGGAGTCAAATTAATTTTAATAAGTACTATTTTTCAGTTAAAGAAACACCGTAGAGGACAGATTTTCCAACCCTAGAACAAGCTTTATAATTTAAAAAATGTTGAAAACCAACAGGACACTAGGTTGGCAGGGTAGAGGTAAAATTATTTCACTGCAGTGATCTATTAATGTAAAGAAGTTGTTATAATATGATGGAAGAAGAGTGATATCTCCAAGTTTACCTCTTTCAGCTGAGAAAGGTGTATGTACTTATGGAAGCAAAGGGAGTCAACAGGTTCCCTAATGCACATGAAATACAGCACCAAGACACTGAACCACATCAGAGCAGGCTAGGGGACTCTGCATACAGCTGCTATCCACAGCCCTTAATACGCTAACCTCTCGATAGCCCATTCATCCTTAACTATCTCCATGGGTCACCAGAGTTCACTGATGAGCTCTGACAAATAAGGAGAACACTGTAACTAAGAACATTAGATCTACACAAATAGCATTTAACTTAAATGGAGAAAAAATCCTCTTACTTAATCCAGTTCATCAGCTCCACAGTGTCTGGGTCATAGAATTCTCTCAGCTCTGACAGTTCATCCATTATTCCTGGCCAGAACTATAGTGAAAACAAAATAAAACAAACTGAAGACAGAATGAACAAAACAAGTTCTGGATGTTGAAATGCATTTCTTCTTAGCTGGTAAGTAATTTTGCCCAGCTCATGGATAAGTTGCAAGACATAAGCATATCCACCCTTCTTATAGGTGGATAGGTGACTGTCATTGCAAAAAGAAAACACAAATTCAGAGTTTGAGACCTGTAGGTTCCTTCAGATGACCAGAAGGAATAGAATTAATCACTTGTGGTGATCTTGAGAAGAACAGCTTTTGTCAGATCTTGCTGGAGTGAAGTTTTCAGAACTGTATTAGTTGAGATCAGTTAAGATACAACTCTTAAAATCAATAAGAACCCAAAAGTTACCACCATACAACTGCTGTAGAGAATAGGATGAATGTTAATGTTTGAACTTTTAAGGAACAAGATAAACAGGCATCCTTTAACATTTCAATATGTAACAGCCAAGATACTGAATAATGCCTATGATTACAGGAGAGGGAAAGGCCCCAGGAATTAGCATTCGGTTTGGAAAGGCAACTTACAAACCCCCAGAAAGTAGGAAATCTTTATCGGATTAAAATCCCTAGATGTGCTGTGGATGCCATTAATGGCATTTCAGAAGTTCCACTTAAAAGAGAACCACTGAATAAAAAAGAAAAGCATGACTGAATGGCAGCATCCAATAGAATATTGAGGGGAGAACATTCCAAAATTTGCTGAAGAATACATAAATCAAACCTGCAGGAGAGAAACAAGGATTGAAATTGATTCTGCAAAGCCTAGCCCTCCTCCAAAAAAGCTAACAGAACAAAGATTTACTTAAGGGTTTCTTGTTATTTAAGTTAATTGCTCCCTTTTGCCCTTACATATCCATTAAGAGAGATAACACTAAACCTAACTGATTGCTTTGCACCAGTCTTTACCACAGAGGTATTATGGTGAAACCTCCTGCAAACCTGCCTTCTTAGATAAGCATTGCTGGCTTGCAAAGTGAAATGTCACAGGAAGAAGTGTAAGAAAACCCACCTGGTAATCTAAAAAGCCATAAACCCATCTAATTTAGATAATATTCATCCAAGAGTTTAGAAGAAATTTGAATATGAAGCTGCTTAGCAAAAATAGGCATTCTTTCACTAGAACTGTAATTATGTAGGAGGACGTAATTGGACCAATTAAGATACTTTTCAGTTTAACTGTTTACTTGCTACATTTGTTAAAGTAATACTACCTCGTAGACTGAGAAGCATCTAAAAGATAGGCAGTACTGCAGCCATACAGTTTTGGGAAGTACAGCAGTATTCTAACAGACACATTTCTGCTTTTTGGAAGATCTTTCCAGAGATTAGTAAATAAATAAAGGAGTTGTGAAATGAGACTGTGAAGTCTCATAATGAATCACAATTTCTCCTCTCCATTACCAAACTACCCTGGATAACTAAGCAGTTTTAGAGCTTGGAACCCTTCAACACAAAGACAGAAAGAAATGGGCTCTACTTCTAGATCGTGCTTCAGAGCTGCCCTGCAATCTACTGAGTATCTCATGTCACTGGGCCATCATCTGATGCATGGGAAAGGGTATTATGACATATTATTACCGACTTGCATCAGAACAAAAAAGAAAGCCAAGAAAATAGAAAGGTGACATACTCTGAACTGATAATATGTAATATTATTCCTAAATTATGTAATTTTCCATTGAAAAATATCACTAAGACCTAAAAATAACTGAAACAAACTCTAAACTTCATGTCACATCCATAAAAGTAAATAAAATTATTAGGAAACTTAGGTAGTCAAGTTGTTTGCTCCCTTGCTATAACTCCTTGGTGGCTCTAAGATAATTTTCAACTTCAAGGAAGAAAATTAAATCTTTTGAGTGAAAACATTATCCCAAGTCTCTATACTGTAGAAAGAGTTTGGCTTTCTCTTCCACATTTAGTATCCTTCTTGGTTATTATCATGATGTCATCCAGCATAATAACGCTTAAGTTTATTATTGGTGTGCTTTGGAATGCCAGTGCACTTTGACTTATTAATAGTTACTACCCCCAGATAGATATATTGAAAATATACACTTGGCTATTTTTAACTCAATGGCTGTGACAACAGCTCAGATATTTTTAAAAGCTTGCAGCTTTCCCCCACAATCAACTTCCCTCTTTCATTCTAGCTACAAAGTCTGGAACTAGACAATTGTGCTAACCACAAACTTGGAGGTACTGAACATTCCACTGGTGATTATGAGAGTTCAGTATTCTCAGATACAAGGACACATATTCTGAATTCAAAGAGTATAAGCATTATTCCTTTGGCCTCTATGTGAAAAGCACTACTACATTATTTATAGCTACTGTTGGCCTAAGAAAGAAAATTAAGAGTCTCTACTTAGAGAAAAAGGATTAGATATTACAAATAGAAATAAACATGACATTTTCTTTTGTAATTTTTTTTCTACATACTGTCAAGCTTACAAACTTTAGGTTTAAAGCATAAACACAAACAGTACATATAAGGAGCTCCTCAGCACAGCTGAAGACTGGTATAAGCTGCACTATGTGCTGCAATAAATGTGTATTTTTGGAGCAAAAGGACTTGGCCATAATGAAGATAACAATGCAGTATGAGAAATTATATGAGGAAATAGTTTACTAATCAAGATTATTTGGCAAAACCAGGAACTATAGACTTGCTGAAGCAAGGAACCAACAATTTATTTAGGAATGACAGACATAGAGACACAAATTGATGGGTATTACTCTATTGAGAAGTTGAACACAACAGACACAGATACAGCTGATATCTACCTGTAAAGCACATGAAATCAAACATAAGCAATGTTTTGTGCTGCATTATGTGTTGTGTTAATTGCAGCATAGCTGAAGTACACAGAAATACTTCAGCACTTGATCTAAAAGATCTGTGCTACCCTTACAAAGAAAACCTGTGTAAACGCAAATGTATGCATCTTCCAAGTCTCAAAACATACGGTACCTGAAACAGAGCCAACAATGTAGCTGCAACTGTATCTCATAAATTACTGTTCAACTGATGTATTTTGGACTGTATTAACCACATGCCTCAAAAGAGGCTTTCATTAGCTTATTCAGGATCAGGTTAATAATCCCATAAAACAACTATTTTGAGGAACAGTCATAGGGAATAGTTCTTCTGACAAATGGAGCCATACCAGGGAATGAAATACGAAACTGCCCTACTACTAGATTAAGAAAACTACCCATGATGGCCAGTTAACTTTGTGGTAAGCATGCAAACTGCTCATGCAATCTTAGCAGTCACTGTGCATGAATCCTTATCTGGAAAGGAGAGAGATAAGCAAGACTCTGTTATTGAAATCTGCTTGCACTGTCAGGTTTTTTTTTCTGAAGGTTTTAGAGAGAGAATATATAAACATATTTTCATGGAAGCAATGGATACTTTCCTGGATCTCTCTCAGTAAGAATTTTTATTCTAACCACTATCAGAGAACCTGGTGACAAGCCATATCTTTCTCTGCCAAGCAGGATTCTTTCCTGCGGGGTCACTAACTTTCACAGATTTGCAGAAAAGACAAACACACAAATATATTCACTTGAGTCCCTGGTAGCTGAACTGCAAGAACAGACTTAAGACAAAAAAATGCATTTTTTATTCCCACTGAAAGGTTTGAAAAAAATTTCTATGTCAGTAAAAGTTATTTCCTATATTTAGAGGAAACACAAAAGTGATGCTTTTCAGGCAGACTGAGCATAACTCATGACTGATCCAAAGTACATGAAAATCAGTGACTTATGCTGACTTCAGAATTGAATCTGACAGGACTTAGGAACTTTGCATCTGCTCATGAAGAGTGGGAGGAAAATTATTCCCAGTTGATCTGTCACATTAGACTATCTATTAGAATGTCATGCTCTTGGCATCACCCATGTCAAGGGAAATAGCATTATTTCTATCATTTGCAGAGACGATAAAAATGGTAAATGATTTCTCTAACCAGCATACCAATAGGGAAAAATAATCCTAGAAAGTCCTCTAGCAGAGTAATAAGAAAACTTAAGTGGAATACATCAGTATAACTTTGCTACAAAAATGATCTTTTCTGAGTTTGTTTCACTGTTTTAAAAGTGTGAATAGGCTTCCAGAGTGAACTCTATTAGCAGTTTTCATAACTGTTAAGCTTCACTACTGCCTTGAGTTTCTCTGAAGATAGTTAACAGAAATATTCTCACCTCACACTAAGTATTGCATAAATAACTTCTCTATCAAAGTAGATTCTGATTTTTTTGGTCTTTGTAGATAGATTTAAAGAAATAATGTTATGCCCATTAAATTAGTGTTCTAAATCCCACTCATATGACAAACTAACAGACTAATAATCTCATACAAGTTATTATTTTAAATATGTCTTGGATATATATATTTGAATGTTTGACCATATTATTTTGCTTCTGGGACAGAAGGAAGATAATGTTAAGTACTTGACCAGTTTAACAATGCTATACATATGAGATGAGGAACAGCAGAATAGAACATTATGATCCTTTTTGTGCCTATAATGAATAATTACTCAATTTAACTATATGTATCTGACCTGCAGTTTCGTTAAAACCAAACCATAATTCCATAAAATTATGCATTTAAGTAACCTGGTAACTTACATATATAATCAGACAAACATTTATATCTAGGAAAACCTACTTTGGAACAAATGAATCAAACTGATTCTTTACCTAGAATTTCACAAGCATAAAGGTACTTGTACTTCAGGTAGCTTATCCCAAATTTTATATTCAGCTACAAATCTTGTATAGAATTATTTTAAAAATAAAATTCCTTTATGAGAAAAGGAAAATTCCACGCAACTAAAAAAACCAAAAAGCCTAAACACTGAGAAGAAAGATGTCTTAAATGTCTTACCTTATATGAAATGTACAGTAATGTAATTACTGGTACAGAATACTTAATGATACGCATCTAAGAGAAATTGCAGAAAAAGAACCAACAATCAGTTATTCCGATGCATTTATTTGGACAGACTTGATTTTTAATGTATTGATATCTGACATTTTTAAAAATAGGGTAGCATTTACAGAGTTTGAATTAAGACCATATTCTGATTTTGTTTTCAAGTAAATTCCTTAACACAGACACATCCAAAAGTGATAAGATTTATTTATATATACTTAAACCTATCTTATGCACAGAGGAAAATCCTGTATCATTGTCATAGACTGTAAAGGTGACTGATGATGATTTCTTAATATGGTGACCAAGATTTATTTTAGTAAACCTGTGGTTATTTTTCATAGTCACATCTATAATGCCATCTAGTGTATTCAAATGGAATTGTTTAATGTATAAACTATTAGAAAATACATTTTATTTGCTAAATTTATAGATTATACTTCAGATACATCCATTTTAAGAGGACTATAGTGTCTTACAATTCTGTCTTGATTTGGTTTAGATAGAGAGCAAACCCCAATTTCATTAAATACTGTGCTAACCCTCTGTGATGTGTAGAGATGAATACACCTCAGGATAGGTCTCCATACTTCTGTACTGCACAAGCCAAAAGATGCAAATACACACATGTGGGACGTCCAGAGGTACTTCATTCTGGAAGAACAGACAAACTTTTGCTAATCATGTGAAGCACTGCTAAGCCATGTTGAAAGCAGTTATAATACAAAAATTCTGAACACTGTTATTGGATTTTTTGGACTCTGAAATAACTGAGTACAAGCCTGACTTTGCACTTCATTAGGTGCTCTTGAAAACATCTCTGCTTCCAAACTTCCAAACCTTCTTTTTTGGCAAGACCTTGGGAAATGCCTCAGCAGACAAGCAGAAACGTACCAAGGAAAGAAAGTAGTTCCATTATCCTATCAGTTTGTGGTCAGCATATTTTGCATTTTTATCAAAATATGCTCAATTGTCCAAAAAAAGTCTTTAGTAGAAGTAAAAAGATATAATACCTCATTGTGCTTAGTGCCAGGCATCCAAAGAGAACTGTGTGAATTAAGTTGTATGCAGCATCAGGCTTCAGTATTATTGTGCATTCTTCCATTTTTTCCTTGAAATTGACTTGATTTGAACCACTAATTAATAGAAATAAAAAGTATTACATTAAGTTCTGTAACATATTTCATATAATTGGATTTTTAAAACCATTTAATCCCTCTGAGGTTCTAAAAGGCAATACTACTACTATCAGGCTACAATCTTCTATGATATAATTAAGCCTGATAGCACCAACTTGATTCTATATCAGGTACATTTTCATGTCTAGTTTTCTGGAGATGCAATGGGTTTAAATGACATGTTTAAGAGTGAGATAAAATTGTTTACAGAAAACCATGAAGCTCACAGGGCTTTTAATGTGAGTAAAGACTTAACTCTTTTGTTGGGCTTTGCTGGCATATCTGAAAAAAGATGCTGAAAGGGCTAAATATTGTTTGATGTAGCTAGTCTTGTGAATGTATGAGAAGGGCTTATAAAAAACCACACAAGCTTTTTATATGCAGGGCTTTTCCTTGTTTTTTTTTTTTTTTTCAGGTGGGGATAATTGAGATAACTGGGCAGTGATAAAAAATAAGACTGCTTCTTGTAATTATATTTAGGACTACAAAAAAAAGCTGTAGAGTCTTTGTTTTTAAAATTGATTGGTGCTGCAAGTTTAAGAGACAGAACAGTATCAGAATGGCTTACAGATGAGTGACTTCAAAATCAGCATAAGACAGTTTCAGAGTCTATGATGAGGAGCATGACATTCCTTGAATTTTTAATCAAGTCTTGCAACATCTCTTCTAACTTTTGCTCAGGTTGTAAATGTAAAACTGAGGTCTGTAATGAACCAGTTAATTTTATTTTAACTAGCAGTTCAGTACTGATTTTCTTCCAGTGTTCTGTAACTTCCTCCAAATCCTATAGATTAACAATAGGAATTAGCAGCAGTAACACACCAGCTGCAAGCCTATCACTCCTCCATGCAGATCACAGCAAGTTCAAGTTTAGCGCAGACTATCCTAGCTCAATTCTGGTCCATTTGGGGATACCACCAGGGAACTCTTTGACTGAGACTGTTTTCCCCAGGGAAAATGTAATAAAATAAAGAATCTAATGTTTTCTATAAAGACGTCTTCCTGCTTCTCACCCCTGAAAAAAACTCAACCAACCCTACGTGTACTGCAAATCTTCAACTGCAAACAGAAGAGCTTGAAGGAATCTAGAGAAGAATGTTTGGTTTAGTCTCCTCCATCCTTCACATTTTTGATAGGAAGTTACTTATTTTGCCTGATTTCTCTATAATATGTCCTGCTATTTCCTCAGTACTTGTAGAAAGTTAATAGTCTATGTTGCTCTATTCAACTGTCAGTTCCTTAGACCACTGAAGAAAACTGATTAAAAAAAATAAATTACTTAAAAAATGTATTTTACCTGAGATTCTGAAAGGCGATAATTACAGCTGCTATTGTCATAAGGAACAGAACAAATATGTAGATGTAAAAAAGTAATGTATCTGAGAGTCTTGAAAAAGTATTTAATGGTAGTAAACCAAAAGCTTCTTCACAAAGATACAGGTTAGCATCAAAATCTCTGAAAGAAAATGTAAAATAAATCCTTGTCATCATGTATTTCATAGCTAGATGCAAACAACGACCGAAGATTTCTTTATATTCCAAGCAATTATAAAGCCACAGTTGCACAGATTATTATAAAGGAAAACTTATGGCATAAATGCAAAGTAAAAATACATCATCAAAATTTTAGATGAGAACAACCTTCAGGCTTCATTTAAAGCAGTTCTACAATAAAAAGTAAAATCGCAGCTAAATCATACCTTGTTGCCCCAAATCCAAATTTTGCCTTCAGGAATTTGAATATATGTTCATCTGACTCAAGATTAAGAATTTTCTATGAAGGGGAAAAAAAAAAAAAAAGGAAATTATATTTTATAAGTAGCAAAACCCCAAAGTTTCCCACAATAAACACTTATTTCATCATTTACATGAAACTGTGAAGCAATACAGATATACTCAGATGGGGTACTCTGCAATCCAATAAGGGTTCAGGGCAAGTTAGTTACTTTTGATCATATCTGTTAGAGTTAGCTTCCTACTTACTGATAAATGTTATCCAGGACAAGTTTGCTTTAGCTTAATTTTTTAGTTCAATGACTTATCACTTATCATATCTTACTGTAAAACTTTTAATTTCCACACATACTAAATTTTAATCTGTTGATACAGATCTCTTGAAGGGACTAAAACTCAAAAGCAGAAAACATATCATTAATGTCTGCGGATATCTCTGTATCCAGGCAGCAGTGGAAAGAATGGCACTGATTGGAAAAGCAAATGCTGTGAAAAACTTCTGCAAACGCTCAGCAGTATCAGTATGAATGCAGTAAATGAATCTACACTTGTTACAGAATTACAAGTGAGCTTCAAGTTACAAGTATCTATTTGATTATTTGTGTTTATGACTTTTGAAAATGTTTTAAAATCCATATACCAAAAATTTCAGTAAAATGATTTTTCATTTTTAAAATGCAGTCTCTGAACCGTAGTGAAATCTCATTGCAATTTTATTTCATCTTACTGTAGATGATTAACAAATAGATTTAAGCATAGTATGTACTGAAGTTCTACATAAAGTTTATTTGCTTACCTTAATTAATTTATTTATTGTAAGAGTCAAGCACAAGACTAATAGTACATGGAGGATAAGCTTCCCAAGCCTACTGAGCAGGCTGCCCTTTTTTAGATTTTTCTAAAAAGAAGAAAATATTACTATTTCAGTACTTTTAAAAATTTTATTTGGTACAAAATGTTAGTATTTCAGTAAATTTCTATGGATTTGGAACAAAATCAATATAGACTATTTGAAATCATTCCTCTGGTAGGCCTGATGAGGATGAAATTTGCATTAAGATTCATGACAAAGAAAAGAGAGGATGGCATTGCCTTTGTTAGAAATGCTGTGTCCAGCAGGAGTAGAAAGGTGATTGTCCCCTCGTACTCAGCTCTGGTGAGGCCACACCTCGAGAATTATGTTCAGTTTTGGGCACCTCATTATAAGAAGGATGTGGAGGTGCTGGAGTGAGTGCAGAGGAGGGTAATGAATCTGGGGAAGGGCCATCTGATGAGGAGAAACTGAAGGAGCTGGGGCTGTTTAGTTTGAAAAAGAGGAGGCTGAGGGGAGACCTCATTGCTGTCTACAGCTGTCTGAAGGGACCTTGTTCAGAGGTTTGTGCTGGTCTCTTCTCACACGTAAACAGTGATAGAACAAGAGGGAATGGCCTTTAGTTGTGACTGCATAGGTTTAGACTAGGTATTAGGAAAAAAAATTAATGGCAAGTGGTCAGGCACTGGCACAGGCTGCCTGGGAGATGATGGAGTCACCAACCCGGGTTATGTTTAAAAGTTGTTTGGATGTTGTGCTTGGAGATATGGTTTAGGGTGAACCTCGTAGAGTAGGGTTATTGGTTGGAGTTGGTGATCTTGAGGGTCTTTTCCTACCTGAATGTTTCTGTGATTCACGTAAGCAAAAATGTACGCATCACCAAGCATCAGGATAAAGATCTATTTCTTCCACAAAACCAGAAAACTCTATAGCACTTTGATCTCTCAGAGTTGTGTAATTAGCCAAATGGCCTTCCTTCAGAGTGGCCCCATTATATTTATAGAACTGCTGACCTGTGGTTGTTTTCCAAGACTCTCCTAATTTCAGTAGTATTGTGTGCCGTTTTCAAATAGATATCATTAGACCTTCCACCTTGATGTGGCCAAAGTATTTTCTGGCTCCAACTGGCAGCTAACTGGCAGAATTTTGAACAATTTTCCAGTTCAAAGCTCCAGATATGAGAATGGTTCTTTGGTTGACTACAGACAACTTGGAATAGGTGCAGACATTGTCTAACTGCAGCTTGCACGATCATAAATGGTGGTAACAGCAATCACAGAATTATGGTGTCTGATATGCTTGGTTATGCTGTAGTTAGCGTAATTGAATTAATTATTTGATCTTGCTATGTTTTTGTTGCTTTACGCTATAGTAATTCCTCTAATTAGCATTAGTAATTGCAGATTATAATGCATAGAAATTACTCATCTATATATATCACACTCTTTTTTGAGCACTACGCAAATAACTTGGTACCTACCTGGATTGTTCTTGCTATCAAGACAGAAGCATTAAAACTTATAAGTAATGATCCAAGAATCATAGAATTAAAGAACTGTAGGACACAGACTAGCAGTAATCCAGAAATCTGGATGATATAGAGCCATGTAACCTGTAACAATAATGAGATTTTTATGCCTACAAAACTTTACAGTCATAGCTGCTTTTCTCTGAATATGTTTTATAATTTATTTAAACATCAGTAATTAAAAAAAAAAAAGCATCACCTTTCACTAAATTATTACACTTAGACATTGCTATATCCTTTCTATATTTATGTCCTGAATGAGTTAGGCTAATATTTTATACTTATTTTATACCTGTCTGACACTACAATAAAGCAGATCAGTAAAACCAGTGTAGTGAGGAAAATGTTAATTAATATTTGGAAGATGGTTACTTACTTTCTTTAGTCAAAGAAGTGTTCTGTAGCCTCTATAATATCTTTACAGCTGAAGAAAGCATCACAGCCCAATGTGGTTCAGCAAACACTACTTGATTTCTGTATCTTTTACAACAGCCCTTTTTGAGCTATGCTGTACTACTTACAAATATTCAACAGAATGCCAACACTGAAAAAACAGCTGATTTTTTGATACACTGGTATCAAAATTTAAATATTGCCTGGTACAAAGACCTTAAGTTTAATTCTGTATGACAACAGTGGTGCAAGTCAGTATTAAGTGCACCAACAAACTCCAACAGTTTTAAGCAACAGTTTTTTGAAAATTAATATGGAATAAGAGTGGTGCAGTAAGTCCATTTTAGCATAATTCAGTATGAAGCTGGTAATCTGCCAACTTTTAAGGTAGCTGAGTAGTCACAGTAATTGCTAACTTGAGCTCAGAAAATGTTAAACATTTATTTTTATATGTAGTCACCACACTAATTTTCAGTTAAATTAATATGATCACTAATATTCAAGTCTGCATCAAATTTAAAATGATATTAACGTGACTTAATCTTCATCCTGCTGTAACCTTCCTTAAGTAAAGTTACAACTTTTTCTCAACTACCATAAGCTTTTACAAGAGCTAAAAATCCCCTCAGTAGAATTTCACAGTGCCACTGAATTCAGAAGATGTTTGCATCTTCTGCAGGGTATTTCTAAGAATGACTGTCAGTGATCCCTTATCTTCTTAGTAACATTTGTTTTATCTCTTGGCTCATTCAGTTCAGCAGCACAGCAGAGACAATGTTATTTTGAGGTGAATTTCAGTGTATTAAAGATAGCTGCTTCTCTTGAGCAGGCTGACCTACCTTCCCTTTATGACATAGTGCCTACATCTAACTTTCAAACAAGGATGCACAATACTTTAAGCATAATTCATACACTGTTGTAACTTCAGCTTAGGCAGACTCATGCTTTTTTTTTTTTTTTTAAATGGCTATTTCCAGAGGACATGCTTAGCTGTGTTATTAGATCAACTGTTATGATGGTGTTTAAAAGCAGTCCCTCAGTAGTGCCAAAATGTAGCTGTGTGTGAACTAAGCTAGACAAAAATTAAACAAAAGGAAATAAATTACAGAACCTGAAAAAAGATGATGTTTTGGTTATTCATTTTGATAGCTGCAGTATATACACTCTAGTTACTTAAAAGCATAAAGTATCATCTTTAGAGTCTGTAAAATGTGTATTAAATTTATGCTCTCAAATACCTCCACGACTATTAGCTTTATTTCAAAATATGTTCTCACCTTTGCTGTGGGAAGCATATCAAAACAGTCCAGTATGAATAATGCCAATGCTTGTATCAGCATCATAAACTGATTAAATTGCCAAGTTAGGCTAAAGAGAAACGTTGCCATGAACACAGACACAAGTGTCAATTTCTGGAAGGAAGGAAAGAAATTATATTTAAGTTTATACTTTCCTTCATTAAGAAAACAACACCACAAAAACAACCTCCAAAAAACACACAGAAAACTCCAACCAAAACCAACCAAACCACACTTTAATGTAGTTTTATTTTAAATAACTGAAAATAACTGAAAATTAGATATGATTCTAATTGCAGTAACTGCTTGAACTGCTTGGAGGATAATTAACTTTTTTTTTTACAGTTGGTCTTCTGATACAAATTTTACTGTGTCATACTTAATTAGAAATACTCACTTCTTGAACAGGCTGTAAATGACCTCTGAGTAGGTATGTGATGGCTGCTATCTGAACAGCAAAGAATGGTAGTGCCCAGTTCTCTCTTAGAGGAATGGTGAATTCTACTCTTGTAGTATCTATTCTGTACAAAACAAATGGAGTTCCACAAATTTAAAGCAAACACCAACTTGGTGACAGAGAGGTTGCAATGACAGGAATCTCTGTGGTATTTTAATTACTTATTGATAAAACTGGAGGCCCTACAGTTTAGTTCCTTCAACTTGCCTGGCTCTGAAAAACATCACCATGAAGGCTGTGCAAGCCACACATTTTTTCTGTACAACAAATATTGTACTTTATCTTCATTGACTGCTAAATAACTCCAACTACGGATAAAATCTTACTTAGGAAGCACTGCTTGAGTAATTAAAACAAACAAACAAAAAAACCCAACAAAACAAAAAAACCCACCAAAAATGAAGTCATACCCAAGATCCGGCATGTAATTTTCATGCCACAGGTAATTTTACTCCAGGTTTTTTTTTGGCTGGTAAAAAGCACATATAAAGAAGAAATAGGTATCTATTTCTTCACTGTGATCCCAGTTCTGGTTATTGTTGTTAATGTTCTAATATAAAAAGCATGTGTCCAAAGTCAGCAAAAGTTACTCAGAGTAGTAATTTACAAAACCTAACCCAAAAGTTAAAAAAAAAAAAAATCCCTTCATTCTTCTGTAGAGAAATTTTTTCCTAAAAAGGAAAGCATGCTTAGCTGGATGAAAAAAAAAGTTTAAAATGGAGTTCCTTCCTCAGTAGGTTCTGATGTACTTCATCTGGACAGAAGGTCTTTATCTAAATTTCATGTACTTAATTCTACTTGTATAAAGGATAACAAGCTTCCATTGTTCATGAATTATTAGAAACATCGAAAACCCACATTTGCTCCAAATATTCTGTAAGTAGAAAAGATGACCTCATCAAATAAACATGTGCACATTGCATGTATTTTCATATCACTTTCATCTTAGGAGAAAGAGACATTTTATCAAACACTTTTGATAGAACTGACACTGCATTCTTACTTTTTTTAAGTTACAGCTGTCACCAGCCTTAGCTTCATGCCAACATCTTACTGCTGGCTTAGGGCCAGTTCCTTTATTTTTCTGTCTAAATTGAGAATTCCTCAAGTGATAAAGCACTACAAACAGCTCAACTTTTCTCTGAGTCTTAGTTAATGAGAGATGTTTAGAGGAATAAGGGAACAGGGAAACTGAACTTCTCATGATCTTGGGTTGCTGAAGGAATCTCTGGAGGTTGAGTATGGGGTAGTCAGACAGGCCTGAAGAGCATATGCATAGGTTTGTTTAACATCTAAGGAGCCTTAGGCTGGAGAAGAAAAGGGACATCATCTGGAGATCCAGAGACATCTGAAAGACATAGTCTACTCTGAGAGACTAATTTAAGCCAAATTATACATTTTGTATTATTAACTTTTCCTCCCTGTTTGTTGGCTAATCTGAACAAAGGCATTATAGTTTCCTTTTTTGTCCAATTAATTGTACCTTTGAAAGTTTAATGCCTTACCTTTGACATGAGGTAAAGATTAGTAAGATTAAATAATCTCACTCACCTGTTTGTAATATACCAGCAAGCTGCCAACAACCCTGAAAGCCATGTTCCACTAAGAAGCCAGCTTGTTACATACAGAGCAATGACATAAACTGCCTGAAGTCCAAACAAAGTGTAGATATAAAAATAAACGGGTTCTAGGTATTGCTGTAAAACACAAGAATACTGATGTTGATATAAAACACCCATGAGGGAGATTACACTTAATATGAATTATATTTTGCTCTTAGAAATTAAAAACGTATCAGGAATACTTCAGTCAGAAAATAACTAGAAAAGAGAGCTACGATTCACTGAGCAATCTTCATAAAGCACTTACAATCTGAAGCCATAAATAAATGCCTACCTGAATTGGAAGAATCCTATACAGAATGCTGAGAAACACCTCCTGGTAAACATTCATTCTTTCAAGTATGTTAATTGTCCTCACAGATTCAGTTTTATTGTCATATACTAAACCATGTAAACCTTAATGATAAAGAGAAATTGAAATAGGAGATTGTCATTTTTCTCCTCCAGCTTCATTTGAACAGTGAATAACTTTTTCAAAGGTATTTTAGGATCTCTCATCAAAACCTGCAAACTTTGAGACAAGGATTCAGAGCATATTATCCTCTGAATCAATATGACCTTCTGAGGTCTTCAGTTTCCCTGGTTCAAATGCGGCTCTGAATACTAAGACACTCCTAGCATAGAATCTGTGGTACATACTGGATCTTGAGAACCACTCTTGTCACTGAATACAGGTGACATTAATATTGACAAGTGCGTAGTGTAAGCAAAATTGCTAGGAAGCAATAGTTAAGTATCCAGGAAACATGAGAATGTCTCAGAAAACTCCATCATCATATATAATTTTCTTGGAACCTGATTATTGTGTCACTGACTGTCCAGGCATACAGCAAAAAAAGAGTCCCTCTCCTACAAATAATACCCAATTAAAATTAAACAAGGGAAGAATAAAAATTAAAGTAATATTCTGAAAAAAAATGGCATGGCTGAAACCTTAAGAGATACCAAAGCTGTCCCTCAAAGTCATTGCCTTCCTCAGAACGTGAAGGTGTAACACAAGTCTGTTCATAATTTACAGGCTTCCCAGCATATGAACAGAATAAATCTGTCTCCAGCACAATTGTTACACTATCTTTCACTGTTACAGTATTCCTTGTTCTCAACTATATTTGGAAAAAAAAAACACAAAACTGTTCCGCTGGCAACATTAAGTAAAACTTACTTTACAGTTTACAATACCTTGCTGGATGGATGCAGCCTGAATCATCTGTTTGTAGTAGGAATAATAAAGTCCACATTCTGTTCTGAATGAAATTTCTCTTTCAACTTCCTGTAAGTGAGAGTTCAATAATAAATTCACTTTCCATTGTTTTTTCACAATCATGCAAAGCTGCTTTCAATGCATATTCTTACTGCACCAGGGAAAATTGCCCTGTATACAGTGGCCTGAATCCTAGGATTCATGCACTGCATACAACTTACTTCAAGCACAGGTAAAATACATAGACAAATTAGGGTGAGAGGCAAACGGGTGAGGTGTCAATGCCTCTATTTACTAGTACATGCCTTTTGTGATTCTGATATGCTGTTAAGAAATATTTTTTTATATTTTTACTATTTTTTGGGTAATATTCAACATTTAGATATGTTCTATAGCCAACAGCTGGACTTCTAACACTGTGTATGCTTACTGCATAAATTTAATCTTTTCCTCCAGATGCAGATATGTCATAATGTTCCATGGCTTTGCCACCTTAAGGCTCAATTAATTTGATGTGCTATACTTGGGACTGCACCATAATGCCACTCTGAGTTTTCAGCTGGCAGGGTATATTGCTGCCCCCTTGATAGATGCTGTTTCTTGCAGGAAGCCAGCTGCTCATCACTCTCATACTTAAAATTGCGGGTTGAAGGAAAGGTGATTTTTAGCTTGTTTTTAGGTGCTGATAAAGTTGTTAATTTAAAAACATTGAAATTATTTACACATAGGTACATTTATTACAATTACTAGGTACAGTTCAAACTAGGCCCCTTTCTAGGCTGATACTTCAGCAGGTGGAATCTAGTAAGCTATGAAAACCCTTCTACAGAAAACTGCTCCAGTGCAGGCTCTTTACTTTTGGAATTCACCTCCTTTGTGAACTCTAATTATGAAGAACCAGTGTTATATAACACATTCAGAACGTTGGGCAGCCACATTTAAAGAAAATGGTTCATGGGCATCCTATAAAAAATTGTTTTGTTATTAGTGATCTTTTTAGCAGTTTACATAAGAACATCCCAATTTCTCTCTGGTAAGCAGTAAATTAGAAAAGGCTTTGATACACATTTGAAAACTCAGTGGAATTCCTGTATGTGGTGTAAGCGAGCTGAAGAGATTTAAGTGAAATTTCTAAAGGTAATCTTATTAATTTAGCTTTCTTTACAAAAGAACATTCCTGGAGTAACAGAGTGTTACTCTGATTTTTTTTTGTTCTGAATGCTGTCCTGGTTAATGCAATCTTGTACAGCATCGCAAGACTTTCATCTTAGAGTCCCATCACATTTGCTGGAACAGAATGAACACTATTGTAAAGCTACATAAAATATCATGTTCCTCCCTCCTCTACTGCCCAGTATGGAATATTATCTTGTTTTATTGAAGTCAACTGTTGACAAACTAAACCAGTATTAGTTCTGGTCTGAGAAAAATAAACAGATAAAACCACATCTGATTCTATGTAAGTTCACAATTAAACTCTCCAGCTGCTCTACAAGATAGGAATCATTATAATACCAGCAGAAGAAACTGACATTGATAGTAAATACTAAAAGCCACACACTTCGCAAAATGAGAATGCTGGGTTTTGAATGAGCTCTAGTTTCAAATTCATCCCTACTGAAAAGTTTTCTAATACCAAAAAGTGGTTGATTCTAAGAGCTCATA
>VWZI01014725.1:616398-691753 GCA_013396835.1 Psilopogon haemacephalus
AAAAAAAAAAAAAGAGAATGTTAACATTTGGAATTTATTAAGGGGGAGAGAGTCGTCACGGAGGGGGATCTAATTAGCAAAAATGCATTCAAACATGATTAATTTGTAATCCTGGCACCAGCTGTATTCAACCAAATGCTGTGCTTTATGAGACAAACACTAGTGAGCTTTACATCTGTTTCATGCTAAGATAACATCTGTTTTATTCACTCACAATACTTTTCCAGTTCTGCAGCACTTTATACTTTTCCTGGTATTCCTAGTCAATAAAAACATACAGACTCATGGGTAAGCTCAATAATAGCACATGTTTATCTTCCTGTATATTCAATTTGTGAGTGTTTAACAAAAAAGTTACCAGTGTTCCAAGGAAAAATAAGAACATTATCCTCCAGGATACATGTAGAGATCCATATGGTTTCAATTTATGCAATTGTGTCCTAATAAAATTAAGCACTCAAAACAAAACATGGAAGACTTTTCCTCTTAAGGTCCATGAAAAATTCTAGAGCTTAAGTTTCCTCAAACTCCTTAACCAAATCATTCAGAAACTGAGCAAGCAAAGTTAGAGTTGAGTTTTTCTCAATTACTTTTTTTTTGAAATTATTTTTAGTTGTTCAATTTAAGATCAGAAAGATTTGAAAATAGCCTCAATCATACAAGCTGAAACTCAACATAGTCAGCTGCTATCAAGTACTTGTTCCTGGTTGTGAATCATGCCTTCAACAAGTATATTTAATCCTGGTATGTGGTCTCTTGACTGGTTAACCTCATGCCCATCTGTTAGAATGGCATAGTTCATGCTCAGATCACTTTTGATACAGAGTAAATATCCATAATCACTCAATGGATATTTCTTTGGAAAAGTATCACCAAACTACTAGACTGTTCAAAGTGTAAAAGGGAAAACGGAGCACTTTTGAGAAGGAATCCCATGATTCTTATCCTGCTTGTCTGAAAGACTTAAAATCTGGTGTTTTTCAGTCCTGATTTCATGCAAGCAACAATTTTATTAAAGGGAAACTCAGTAACAGTAGTTTAAACACTTATCTGGAAGGGATGAGAATAAATGAATGTTCTGAAGTACACCTCTTTCTGATCCAGTATTAATTTGCTATGTAGCCTTGTACCTTTTCTGATTAAGGTTTCCTCAGAGTTTGCGTTTGACCAAGCAATTTGACAGCTGGCAGGTGTGGTGAAGCAATTCTCCCCTCATTCCCAATTTTCTTATTTTCATAGTAGATCCTGTACCCGTAAGATTCTATAGCTGAGCAGTCAATTACTGAAAAGAGACTGCCTTTTTATATGTGTAGTGTAATAAGTTTTCAGAGAACTCTGAAAGGATTTTTGGCTAAGCAACCTGCTTTGGCTGGCACCATCACAAACAGAAATCACTGTTCTAATGTGAGAGAAGAGACTCGATTTCTTTTTCTTCAAAATACTTTGGACAAGAAGACTATAACCTTCTGTGATCCCTGCTAGAAGTGTACACAAAAGGTACTCCTGATTACTTGACACAGTATTCTGCATTTTTTTTTTTTATAGTAGCTCTTACAGGAGGTCTTGGGATAAAAAAAAGAGTATCAATCATGTACCTCTTCCACAGTATAAAACACTCTTCAAGATCTGCTTTTCCAGTTCTTCTGATAAGGAACAGTATTACATCTTTCTCCAATGACCATGGCAAATTTATACTAGCAGACATATTCATTAGCAAATAAGAACAAGATTCATACATACTGCAGCAGCTGAAATCAATGCTCTATTGAAAGCCACACTCAAAATAGAACAAAATGGTGTGATAATCACAAAAGAGTTTTTTCTAGTTGGGTGAACCATTGCTGGAAGACACCCAAGACTGAACTGACTTTCTATGAATTCCAACTGAAATTACAGAAGGGTAATCACTGCAAGTGTACAGGCAATTTGTGACTTCAATTACTTGTAAGAATCATGACTCTGCACAATGAACACTTCATACTTGCAATATTTAAGGCTGAATACAATTGGCAAACTGCACAATTTTGCAGCTAGGCAACCATGATGTTCAAATGTCAATGGTGTCTTCAGAACAAAACCTCCATCTTTTGTATGTAAATAATGTATGTAAAAACCTCTGTCCTAGTACATTGCAGACCTTCTTCTGCTGATGTACAAAGACATTGTGAGGGTTCATGTAAAAGAAAAAAATGACAATCAAGTCTCCCTATATTAATTTAGTGGCCTGCATACACCTTTGTGTACAAATTCTTACTATCTGACTAATCACAGCTTTTGGAAGACAGGAAAAAAGTTCAGGAAAATAATTTATTGTTACAGAATTTTTATAGCAGAGTTCAATAACAAAAAACCCCCAAATTTGAACTGTTTACAACCAACTCAGGGTAACTAAGTTACTAATTTAAAATGTATGGAAATATAATTTATTTATAATTTTTTGGTGTTGTCTGAGAGCAATAGTGATGCACTGCTGTGGGTGTTAATGAAACAATGTGTGTTAGCATTGTTTCCACTACTTTTAATGAAATTAGAGTAACCTCTGTATTCCATTAAGCAAAGCATGCAATTGTTGTGTGACAAGCAGTAGACTACAGTCCTCCATTCTGTGAATGAGGGCAGTGGTAGGCATTAAAAGAATACACTTTAAAAATTTTTAGAAAATTCAGTGTATTGATGCAAAAAAAAAAAAAAAATTGGTGAAACCATAAAATGCTAGAGAAAACAGGAAATTTTCAATTTATTTTAAACATAAGTTTTTAGGATCTCTGATTACTCCCTAGTTTATTTGATTCTTGCCTTTTATTGGTATATCTATACCAATAAATACTATTGTAGATATTGTAAGATTAGCCAGGACATTTTGCAGGCTCTTCATATGCAGTCTGCTCTTCTCATATGCAGTCTGCTCTTCCCATACTACTCAAAAGCCAGTTTTGTTTAAACTTTATCTCATCCACATATGTATTCTTCCTCTGCTTAGTTAAATGTTGTGATACGTATATTCCTAAGAAAACAGGCTTAGATTATATTTAACAGTAAAACCCTGAAAAGCTTTGTTAAATTGAAAACACAGTCAAATTCTGACTTGGCAGACAATTGCAGAAAATTTGAACAGAGTTGACTCATTCCCAGCCTTCTCTGTATTTGCAGATAAACTGCAGCGGATACTTGTTTGATCTCAAGCTGTAAAAAATGTTGAGCACAAATCTTTAAGAGTACCTTGGAATCTCACTTGGGACGTGTTTATGAAAGAAACTGTATTTGTCTGATCTATCAAATTGGAGCTACAGCCTTCTGTGTGTGAAGATATCCCTAGGACCAATATAAGCTGAGAGTGTGTACATGTAAAACACAAATAGTGTACACTCACTGAACATGCAGCTCCAAAAAGCAAGAGCATGTATAGAGCCTCTTGGCTGTATAACAACTGGTTATTTTATCTCCACTGTGTAATCTCTCCAGTTAAAGCTTTCCCTGTTATCAGTTTAAAATTGGCATGGTGGCCACATGCATTCTCTGGTGGAGTTAGCTAATTACTGAAGAAGGTCTAAAGCAAGATCACAGAATATTTACATCTCCTTTAACCTGCTGGTAGATGAACTTTAATGAGTTTTAGAATCTTTCCATCAAACTGTCTGAAACTGCTCATGTTTCAATGTTACAAGTCATCATATCAACTCCTTAGGATAAAGTGAGAGCTATAGAGACAAACAAATCCCAACTGAAAGCGTCTTGAGAGTTTTATTTCAGATTTGGTATCTTATGGCATTCTAGTGTACTTGAAAACAAATTGTCACATAAAATGAGTATGCCATACAGTGGGGGTCAACTTAACTGCAACTACAGATTTGCTTCTTGGTGAGCTTTGTGTCCCTCTGTATCAGTTCATCAGAGTGAAAACACTGTATATTGCATGTCCATACAATGGCACACAGGCCTGTTTGCATGCCAAAATATCAAGTAACCGAGGAATTGGTCAATATTTGCTTTGGCAAACATAAGGTGTTTCTTCAATATATACACAATCTACCTAATTGTTTCAGTGACGACTATTTGTTAAGTGACAATTATTTTCATCGCAGGTATGTAAGAATTTTTGTGACAGGAAAAATGTGTGGGATGGGAAAAACATATTACAATGGAAATGTTCCACTTAAATGTACTCTGAGTAACATAATACATAGACCTAACAAAGTGAAATTTTTGCATCTAAAAGGAAAATTACTCACCTGACTCTTTTCTCTGGTTAAATTTAGATGTGTAATGCTGCATTCTCTCATGCAATGATTTCAGGAAAAAAAATAGTGAGTCCTGGATCTTGGGAAGGAAAATTCTCCTAGAGCGTACATGTTTGGTTTATACTGGTGAATGTCTGAAATATTGTTTTGCATGTTTATCATAACATTATATAAAATTAATATATGAATAGTAAGAGACTATGCCTGAACTGTATTGCAATAACACAGTTTAATACCACAAAAGAACTGCATGACAGGATTTTGCATATTGTTTATTTTAACTGCCCTTGTTTGGCTTTGGATAAAAGAAAAATGACTACAGAACAATATACAGTAATTCTAGTTTAGATAATGATTGATGGTAGGAAGAACCATAACTAAAATTCAGGCAGGAGATCTGCTCCAATGCTTTTAGAGAATAACTGGGGAAAAGTATTTATAGAAACGATCAATAAAGTGGTGGGAATTGAAGCACAGGTTTAAATAAAAAAAACAACCAGAGTTTTTGAGTAAGCTCCAAGGCAAATTTATAAATAAATTAATTTTCCACTTAAATTCATATTAGTGCTCTATGAAAGCACCTATCAAACTACAAAAATGATGGTTACCTTAATATTGGAAAACCACAGGTCATTCTCATGCAGTGTAGCAACATAAACAGACGTGAGAAGTCCAAGAGAGACAGCAGCAATTCCACCAACAGTTGTTGATAGTATGTTCCACAGCTTTCCACCTATATGATCTTGAAGAAAAATATTTCATGCTGTAATTGTGAAAAGCATAATTTGAAGGAATTTCAGAAATGCATTTGTACGTTGCCCGTGCACATTCTGTAAGTAACGCACTTGATTTTAAGAGGTCTTTATGGAGACATGTCTTTTATCATATTTCATTTACATGTCAAGTAAGCTGCTCCTTAATTGGTAAAATGCAGCTATGGTTTAAGAACATCGTGGTCCTACACAAATCTAGATAAATACCACATCTAATTTGTAAATATAAATTGGAACATCTGCCAGGGCATCTATTTTAATTATGGAAATACAAGATGACTGCTAGATTACAAAGTAAAGAAACATAAAATCTTCCTCAAATGTCTTAAAAATGATGCCTGTTTTTTCAAGGTTTGCGTGGGTTTTTTTGTGAAAAACAACACTGAACTTTAAGAAGTCCCACTGAACACCCACAGAGAGACTGAACAGTGGCCAAAGCAGCCTTTGCTAATGGTATCATGCCTTGACCAGAGGATGACCTGTTGTCATCAAGGTAAGACTATACAGAGTGACGGGAAGGAAAGGTTGCATTTCTAGGTATCTCAATTTATTGCACACTTACATTCCTGTTTAGGGTTCTTTTGGTTCTTTTTGCTGCTGTTACATAAACCCAAAACTCAACAAATTTTGCCAATTCTAAAGATATAATTTCTAACAATTGGTGTATTTTGTTACTTAAACAGATTTTCAAATTAAGACACTGAATGTCTCACTTGCAAGTTTACTTATGTAGCTTGTTCTGTAATCAAAAATGAGGTTAAATTCAGATGTAACATGCAATCTGCCTATATTTAACTACAACTCATTAGAGATCTTCAATTCCTTTCGTGTTACCAATGATGTGAACCAGGATTTAAGAACCTATGACAGCTATATGAAATCTGATAGCATGTCATTGATGCTAAACTGAAAAAATCAAATCAATTAAGACTCCTATTTTAAACTACAGATGAGATTGACACGCAGCAGTCTGCACGTCCTCCATCTCATCCAATTAATTTTGGTGACAGATGCTTAAATGTATTTGGAACATACCTAGTTCTAACCAGTGCTGTAACATTACAATCCTTGTCATTTACCCACCAGACAGAATTTTCCCATCAGGCTTCACATTCTTCTCCTCTGTAGGCTGATCTTCACCTGCTTCTGTGCCTTTTCCAACCCTTCTCTGCCTTATGGTTGTCATGACGTCAGTCACTTTAATTCATTATTTTTCAGTCTGACTCCTAAATGGACACAAACAAGCAATGTATTTGTCTACCCAAACACTCACTTAATACTTTATGAGGTATCAGAAAACAGACTATATTTTACTTCCAGTACAGACTTTGGCTTACAGAACTGCACTGTACTTTCAGTGCATCTTACAAAAATGCAAGATCTACAAGGTTTTTAGAACCCAGTGCATATGAAAGTATAAAATCCATTATCTTAAATTTGTAAACCCTTAAGTTCACAGCTTCACATATTCCTGTCCAGGTTTTCAGAATGATTTATTATTTTGACTGCCCTCACCTTGACTCAAAATACACACCAGGCTCCAGTTCTTTGAAAAAGGTGTAAGCTCTTCAAAGAAAAATTAGTCCTTTTAGGGTATTTCAGTTGGGCACCTAAAATAGAAAGCCAGTGTTTTAAATCTTGGCTTTCAGGAAACCCTGAAAAGGGGGGGCGTAAGTTGCAAAAATGATGCCAGAGAACTTGTGCTATAAAAAAAACCCCAAACCAGAGAGACAGTATTAAAAATATCCTTAACGTTTTGAACTATTAAAGTACCATAAAATCTGAGAATAATAAAAAAGACAAAAAAACAAGAGCAGCCAGTCCTTCCCTGGTCAGCTGCCAGGTGTCCTCTGCTCTGTGTGCATGGTCCATGCATAAAACTGCCATTCTACATCTTGAAATCAATTGATGTCCCATCTTAAATGCAAAAATCTGATACCATTCCCAGAGTACAAACACTGATATTTGTTACCACTGCTGTAACTGACTGTCAATGGTAATGCCTCAGACGCACAACTTTGTTGCTTTAAAGCTCTTATAGTGGGTTAGCTTTATCGCTTTCCCGCATGCCTGGGCAAACACAGGGAGAGAAACGTGTGAGCATAGATCCAAGTTCTCTTTAAATTCTGGTTTGTAGAAACCCTATAAATTAAGTAACACAGGCGAGATGGTCATCGTAACTACGCTCCATTTCCAATCGCAGCCAGCTGTGCTCTATGCCTTACGCCGAAGGGTATGGTTTTGCCCGGCACGCTTGGGGAAAGCCTCGACAGGACGCCGGGAAGCGAAGTGGCCGCCTTGGTCCGCACAGCTGCCTGAGGTGAGGTGCGGCGAGATAAGGTTCTCCGGCTGTAGACCAGGCTCGGGGGTTACGAAGGAGAGCCCGGGCAGAGGCCCTCGATCGCGGCGGGACACCGTAGCGGAGACAAGAGAGCGGCTACAAGCGAGAGCGCCTGACGCTCCGCGGCCCGACGGGGAGGGGGAAATAGCGGCAAGCGAGCTGGCCATAACCAGGAAAGGGAGGCTGGAGAGCCGGGGCGGGCCCAGAGGGGCGCGGGCAGCTCCGCACAGCGCCGCCTTGCCGCCCTCAGCAGCGCGGCTCCCTGCGGCCTGCGCCGCCCGGCCCGGCACGGCCTGCTTGGCAGGGGCTCCGCCGTCCACCCGTCTCCACCCCTTCCCCTCCGCATCCACCCTGGCGCGGCCGATACCTGTCGGCGCTCTGAGGGCCGCGGGCTGCTGCAGCGGGGCGGAGGCTGTTTCTGCCGGTGCTGCCTACGCGGAACCGCCCTGGCCCGCCGCGAGCAGGGGAAAGGGCGGGGGTGAGGGCGGACGCGGCGCCTTTTGTTGGCCGCTATCAGGCAGAGCGGAAGGGTTGCGGGGCTCGGCGCGGGCAGAGGCGCAGCAGCGGGCAGGCATCCGCCGCCGCCGGACCGGGGAAGCCCGCGCGGGGAGGAGCTGCGGGCCCCGGGGAGTGGGCGGGCTGAGAACCGGGGCCGGGCTGCGGCTGCTTGTCCGCGCCTTGCGGTGGGGTGCGGGGCGGCACCTTTCTCGAGGGTTGGCAGGCACTTTGGGCTTATGCTGCTGGCGAGTTCTGGGAGGAAAGGTGCGGCGCGGACGAGGTCGTTTGCGAAAGCAGAGATAGGCAAAGTCGCCTCAGTCTGAAACTTGTCCCTGCCCACCCCGAAAGGAGTTTTAAAAGTTTAAATTTCAAAAGACGGGCTTGCAGTGGGCAAGGGCAAGCGCTTCCCCCCGGCTGCCCCACACTGGGAAAATCGAGTCAGGGGGGCTGTGGGTGACGATGAGCGGCTCAGTCCCATAAAGCGATTCTGCACCTCCTGAGCGGTGTCCCCATGGGCGCTCTGCCTTCGAGCAAACGGGAACAGAGGGTGTCGTGGGTCGTGCTGACCTGCCGGACTGAAACGGGACGTGGAACATTATTTTCTGATATAATGGCACAATTTATTTTCTGTGGCCTTCCTGCACTCCCCCACTCCAGCCTCCCAAAAGATGTAGGTCCAAACGTGTGATGATAAAATCTAAATTGGAATCCTGAACAGTAGAGGTGTATTGTGTATTTAGTTCAGTATAAATTCCCCTGAGCTTTTCCAACTGCAGCATAAACATGCAAGGAGGGAAAAGACCTTTATCTCTGTAGCAGAAAGTTTGAGGGAACCACCAAACTTTTCTAACTCAGCAGGTAGAGCCTACCCTTAAAACAGTTCTTTATCGCAAATTTAGTTGCAGTGTCTTTAAAGGTAGTTACTGTAGAAAAAAAGTTCTCCATATAGCCTTTACCAACATGCTGACTCCTAGATCCTATCACAGAAAGTACATTTCCCAATAATCCATCCCAATTCTGTGGAACAGGTAAGGATAAAGTTCACTTCTTAGGCAAAACACTGAACTGATTTTCCATCACTTTTTTTTGTTTGTTTGTTTTGCATTGGTTCACTGGCAAAGTTAGTATTTTGAACAAAAAGAAGCATGACACTAATAGAAAACGTGCTCAGCAACGTCAAGCAAATTGTGTAATGACCATCCTGACAATTCAGAGCTTTGCCACTACTGGCATTTGGAAAAAAAAAATCAGCATGTCTTTGCCCATGTATTTTTTAGAACAATTATTTTCTCTTACTTCTTCTGATTAACCTCTTCAAACAGCTAAAATAATGTTATAACAATTCATTTTACAACAAACAGCCTAGCCATAGCTCTTATTTTTTGAGCAGTGAGGCAGGTGGCACATTTGTGGGGAGTGCTTAAGCTAAGGACATGGAAAGTGAAGAATTACAAGCTTTACAACAGACATTATCACTAACAGTATCACTGCCACATCATACATGTCAGGTGCTTCTTAGAATTAGCATGTTGTATACAGAGCATACAAGCAATTTTGCAGTGTAAATAAAGGGGAAAAAATATGCCTTCAGTGTGTGTTTTTATATGAAGGAGGCCAGATAATAATAAATTTCCCAAAAAAGGAATAGTGTGGGAGATATTTCCTGCAATGGAGATTCATTACCTGTGAGGAGGCCAATGCAAAATAAAATCTACCCAAAACAAAAAGTTGAGGAAACAGTTTAGAAAACATTAAGAGCTTTAGCAATCTGGTAATGATCCATGTTCTCCATAGTACCAGAACTGGTGTTGCCACACAGCCTGACATTTATTCAAGAGAGTGTCATGGTTGCAAACAGACCGTAGTATTGAGAAGAGGGGATATAACAGTCATCTTAATTCTGTGTTTTATGACACTGTGCTTACATGTAAGGTATTTCTATGTCAAACTTTAATTTTGCTTCCTTTCTACTATTTATTGTCTCTTGGATTGTCACATTCAATACTGTAGAAAGATCTACTGTGAACTAGAAACACAGGAGGACTCAAGTTCTACCTCAGTAAATTTTGAGTTTAAACCTGCAATCTTTTAGTTGCTCTTCAGTAGCCATGCAATGTGCTGCATGACAGGTTTCTAGGTTACCTCTTTTTCCCACTTTTAAAGTTTGTCAAGTGACTTAATTTTTTTCTTTTGGGCAAAAGCATATTATTATTATACTAGTTTTGAGGTTTTTTAGCTAAGTCAAGTCAGTATTAATGGTGCTTCACTTTCTGAGTGGCTCAGTGTGACATGTCTTTTCTAACTATGCCTAGAAGGGACTGCATTAAAAAAACCAAACAACCCAGGAGTATGGTGCATTACCTTTTGTGCAGTTATTCTGACTATAAATATCTGCCAGATATAGGACAGAAATTCCACTGATGTGTGGAAGGGCTGTAGCCCATTTTGTCCTAATTCCAGGAGTGTTACATTCAGATGTTAGATCAGTGCAGTTCACAAGTCACACGCCCAGTCCCATTTCTGCAAGAGCTGCAATGTTCACTAGCAAGCTCTGTGCTCTTTCTGCTGGCAGCAGCAGCCCCACTCTGGGATGGCCAGTGCTGGTTGGGAGGGAAGATGTGCTTCACAACAGATAAAGTGTCTGGTAAAATGTGCTTCAGAACAGATGAGGTGTCTTGGGATACCACTTGGATCAGACATTGCCAGATTATTTATGGGGGAAAGTAATAAAGTAACTTCTGATGGGTCTATATTCTGCTGTACTTATTGTCATGGTTTACATTTACATAAACAAGTTACTTGAATTCATTTTGGGTTTTCTATTATGTTCCTGGGACAGATACATTGAAGTAGAAAATCTAGAACTACAAATGGGTTTAGATGCAGTGCAATGCTGTTGTGCAGCATGTTCACATTTTCTGTCATGCAAAACCTGGGGGAAAAGTCTCTGCTGTAGAATGTGGCATCCAGATAGTATCCTGTCCATTAGACTAAAATGCCTTGCTCACTTCAGCTTCATAAAGCAGAATATAGACTCATCATAAGTTACTTTGTTACATGGTAGTTTCTCTTTTCCCTCCTGGCCAGCAACAACTGGGTTTTTTTTTTTTTTTTCCCCCTGAAAAAGATGGGAGAACTCCAGCAAGGCCACAAAATAAGCTGTATATTTAAAATTAGGTAGTAAGGTATGGTTTAGATTATGTAATGGATAAGCAAGAGTCAATCACTTACCTGAAAAAAAATGCACAAAGCAATCACTCCATTGAAATCAGAGAAAAATCACAGCTAGCTTCATTATGAATTTTTAAAGTGCAGTTGTCCTTCAGCATTGTCCCATCATAACTGCATTCAGGCTCACAAGTATTTCGACTTAATGGTCTGGTATTTCATCACTACAATTACTTTTATGAAACTTGTATTAACAATATTAGAACTCTAATAACTTGACATAAGAGTGAGAAATCGCAGTGAAGTATTTCAAATACTTTTGGATTTAAACAGATTTCTCTGAACACTGGTTCAGTGAATTTTCCATTCCATTTCATATTGCATATGGGTCAAATGAAAGTGACTAAGAAGTTTAACAAAAAAAAGTTTATTACCAAAATACAATATTAAAGTCAATACATGACAAACTCCTGTAAAGCAAAATAAATTATTCTAGCATTGTACAGTATTTCAGAAGGTAGTTAAAGTAGTACTACAGACTTTGCTTCATAGTTCCAAACAGTTGTCTATTAGGAACACAATCCTAGAGAGAGATTAAGGCATGCAGCTTAATGTGCTGGATAGTTTTATAAAATGAAGGTAATCCTATTTAATAAGGTACAGTGTCAGAATTAACTGCAGTCCTTACATGTCAGTTTTCTAGATTTTTTTTTTTTTTTATACTTTGGCTATAAAAGCAGTGCCATAGTGTTACAATACCTTTTCTTAAAAAAATACATGTACCCATGTCCATGAATATCAAATGCAAATGCAAATTTCTATTAAATATATCTTAACAAATGTTACTTTGAGCACCAACTGTACATTTTTCTCAATGATTAAATAAGTGCTTCTGAAAGTGGAAAATACAATAACTGACTGAATCCCACTCTTTTTCCAGGCCAAGCATAACTCAGAAAGATGAAATAATGCACCTGTTTACCTGTAAAGTCTGGTATGAATGAAGTTTTCCTTTTGAAAAAGTATAGGCATTTAAACAAAAGTTGTAAATTACAGTTCATATCACAGAATAAAATACAGTTTAACAAGCAGGATTGACTAGCTGATCATCTGCCAGTGCTATGACAGAAGACCTGAAAATATTTTAAGAGCTTAAAGAAAGGGGAAGACTACAGTGTTGGTGACATTGAAATGTGCTTAAAACCCCTTACATAACATGCAGCCAAGCCAGCCATACACCTTCTAAAGCAAATAACCTGAGGAGTAACTTGCTTTCAGACAAACTAAGTCTATACTACACGTGCAGAAATGCTGATACAAGTCCATGGGAACTGTGAGTGGGCAACTAATGGCAAAGCAGCATGGAGACAGTTAAAAATAAATCTCTGTGCACATGGGAAAGCATTATTTGTTAGCCTTTAATGGGCCTGATAACAGTTTTGAGAGGCAATTTTCTACTATTGTATAGGAACACATGGTCAAAAAGAAAAAAGCAACAAGATGGCAAGGAACAACTGCGAATAGAGGCACCCTCCTCAGCAACCCTCCTACAACGAGTCCTGGTGCATTATACTTAATACTGCAAATGTGGCTTGCACATATACCAAAACTGTTAATTTGGATTCAAAGTTACTTGGTTGTCAAGTCTTGGTTCACTGCTATTTTCTTTTTATGAGTGCAAGTTTTTTACCTTTTATCTTTCACTATCTGAGAAACTTTAAAATAATTATCCTTTTACACAATGTGATGTGGCAAAACACTGTTTCTGGGAATACTGAAGTAGCACTTTAGCATTGCTATAGATTTTGTACCTTCTGTTTTTTCAACAAATGTGGTCTCTAAATGAGAAAGCTGAGATACATTCCAGAAAAGTGTATTAATTTTCACGTGAATTCTACATTGAAGGTAAAAGATTGCTGTCCATAAGACAGTATGAATATCCCATTAAAAGATTATCATCTGTAATTGAATTTGAGATCATGTAAATAAACTATGCAAAATCCATCTATAGGAATACAAAAAATAACTTTTAACCAAAAATAATGTTTACTTACTTCACATATGTATTTAAAACATCTCAAATATCTGACACAAAAATAATCTGCCATTATATCCTGGCCAATTATTAGAGTAAAATGTGTATTTTCTGCTATCAAATTTATAAAGCAAATAATAGATAGTTAACCCAAGTCAAATAGAGGAAATAACTTGAAAACAAAAATCAACAAACTTACTTGGAATCTTAGTGCCTTTACTCTGGCCTTGAGATTTTGTAACATGCTGTAACAAGACTTGTTTTTATCTTCTGTTTGCCACTTTGATGTAGTGATAGCGCAACAGAATGTACACTACATATGACACCTTCTTGGATTTACAGCTGTAGCTTATTTCTGCTAGCAGATATGTATAAACAAACTAACCATAAAATATATTTTTTTTCTAAGAGTAAGTCAGTTTTAAAGTAATGAGCTACTAAAAATCAGGTAACTACATCCCCGTGTCAGGAGTGAGGCATGCTTCTGTGCATCTGCCATTCATCAAAAGCAGAAATACATGGCTGAACTAGAAGTTTTAAACCTGGATGCTAAAGGGCTTCTTTGGAAGTGCTACTTGATTTAAGCATATATTTCAAGCCATTTAAGTAGCCAACTTTATAAATAGCCTTGATGAAATTGCCAGGTAATTAGCCAGTACAGCAATATCTCAAAGTGATACATAGAAGCATGTCTTCTACTGCAAACTGCTGTAACTGTCAAAAAAACCCCAAAACCCAACAAACAAAACCCAAACCCAAAAGCACTGTAATTTTAGAAGGTAAAAGATTTAAAAGGGAGCAACTTCTGTGTGTTCCTTAGAAAACAAAGTAATCCTTAATTCCGTTTAGGAATCCACCTTATATGCATCAGTAAAATGTATTCTACAAGTGACTGAATACAGTTTTTGCTTAAAATATTGTTTGCCTATTTTTTTAAAATATAATTTTGTCCAGGAAGATTACACCACCTTACAGTGAATTATTTCAGCAGATAGGAAATTTAGACAGCCAGTAAGATTTCAGAGGATCCAGAGCACATATGCATTTCTCAAAATCCCACTTTGTGCTTACCTACATCTTTAAGGAATCTATGGAGATTTAATCCACATCTCTTTTTGACAATTACTGTTAATATCTTGTTCTCATTAAAAAACACTGCTCATACATACTGCAAAGTAATCACCACAAATTAAAAGTGACATATGATAAGCCTTTTTTTTTTTTTAATAGTTCTGCTGTGTCAAGAGAACCATTAAGAAACAGTAGGTCATTATTATAAAGGATCTTTTACACACTATCAGTTAAAAGATAGCAGCTTTTTAGTTAGGATCCAATCAGACAAATAGTAATTAGCAAAATACTTCTAGACTCCTCAGATCCTGCTCCTCTAAATGGATAGAAAGGATAGTAGTCTTTGTTGATGGAATTTGTAAGGCGCTAAAAATAGATTGGGAAAAGTACAATGCCTGTGTGTGTATGCAGGCACACACATGGCCTAGTCAAACTCCCCTCTCCCTACTTTAGAGAATCCAGGCAGTGGGGTTCATGAGATTGATTTTTATCTGTTTTTTTTTGTCAGTTTCAAAAAAAGAGAGTAAAGAAGTTCTTTGCTGCAATACTTAGAAAACAGCAAAGAGGGAGGAAGAATAAAAGCTCTTCAGTTGAGACAAAGCTTTCATACCTTTGGGCTTTTAACTTACTGTACTAATTACTGCATTATTACAGACTAGTACCTGACAACACAAAAAAAATTAGCAATCCTACATTCTTGGCACCATATAGAGAAATAGCAGGTTAAAACAGACCATTCTATTCTCCATTCCTTATATTTATCTCCTAAATGAATCATCGGTCCCCTGTTAAAATATTGTACTCCTATGGAAACAAGGACTCAGGATGACAGATCAAGTTTTCCTTGCAACTCTAGCAAGTTTCTCAGGCAAAATTTAGCAAAGAAAGAAAATAATCACTCTAGGAAACCCTTTTATGTAACTTACTGCTTCACTTAGTTTGTGCTCTGAGTTGCGCTGTGGTCCTTATTAAGAATGATGTTTATGATTTCGCCCTCATGTTCTTTCATATGATCGAGCAGATTTTCTTTGTTGGTAGACTCGAAACCACAAATGCAGCAGCAGAAGAGAAGAACACAGTATTCTGTGCCAAGATGGGGTAGAGTGGAATTCTTTTCTAAACTGCATGAGGTATTCATCAAGTTAGGTTTTGCATTTTCATCAGAAACTGAAAGTTCATTCGTAGTCTGGCTAATAGACTCTGTAAAAGACACCAAATTGTCTGAACTTCCTAGTATAGGTACTGTACTTTCTTCTGTGCCTTCTAATAGGGTTTTGTCAGGAAGCTGTCCTTGAAACCTGAAATAATAATAAAAACCAAAACAAACAAACAAAAAATCAAAACATACAGCTGTTGCTTTTTGACAGGAACTTTATTTTGGATAAGAGTTTGGTCTTTTGAAAATTCTAGGTGATAGGGCTTGAAAGTAAATCAGACTTACCTGCTACTTTGTGAAATTGCATCATTAATAGCCTTGTTCACTTGTTCATAGTTATAATTTTGGTCACTTGCATGTTTCCACATGTGGGACTTCAGGGATGGAGGATGGCTACATACATATCCACAGAGAGAACATCTAGAGAAAAAATGTGGAGGAAAAACATGTAAAAGTTAATTTTTATTAGTAGTAATGGATTAGTAAGTAGAGAGATTCATGTTGATCATCTTCTGAGTTCCACTTCCCAGTTTTATAACTAATAATAGTTTGCAGCATTTCATCCTGAAATTTAATACTATTATTAGGGTTGGAGAAATTTTAAGTTTTTCTTACTTCTTAAGCAGCTGAATTAAAGTTTTATTTCTTTGGTCTGTTAAAAATGTTTGAATGCTGCAAAAATACAGTTCTGATAACTGCAGAAACAGTACATCAGTGTGGTGTCTAGCAGGCAGGTAATGAGCTCTTCTGCCATTGCTCTGAATCAAGCAGGAGCTGTGTAATTAGCAGTGATAGGTTTAATTAACTAATAAAGTCCTGCTGTAACATATTTTATTTAAGGATCACAAAATTGCTGAAGTTGACCTTTTGAGATGACCTAGTCCAATCCACTTGCTCAAGCAGGATCAGCTGCAACAGGCAGCTGTGGACAGCATCCAGTCAGATTTTCAATGTATTTGCAGATCGAGATGCAAATAGGTGGCAGTTTTGTTCACAGAGTTCTCCATCAACTCCAGGTACCACAAGTCTACATTTTCTACTTCTCTATGTGACACTGTCTTACACAACAGAACAAAACCTTTAAGAATAAATCCTATTTACATAGAGATGTAGTGTATGTTTACAGACACAATCCAAGACTGATTAAATCCTTGGACTTTTTTTCATATCTGAACAAACACCAGAGGAGTTTTTTAACAAGTGTTTTCTAAGATGACAAATTAGTCATCTTAGCACGAAGGAGAAGAGTGATACTTTGTGACATCACTCCAGAACTGAACAGTACTAACAGCAAAGATGACACAGCTCCCTGTCTTTGGACAAGGAAGCTACTTTGCTTAGCCACTTGCTACTTTGGAAGTCTTCAGTTTGTCATATCACATGGAAAAGACCAGGATCAGTATTTTCTAGAAATCAAAGGTGACCTTGTTCTATTAAATTATAGCATCTCAGTTTATGTCCTTCCTCAATGACAGCAAGATGTGTTCTGCACAAATAGTATGTTACACTATGGTAGGTCTCTTAAAATTAGTACTATCCTAGCAATTAAAAAAAAAAAAAAACCTTTTAAAAAAATCACCTGGAAAAACATAAACTACTGTTATATGATACAATTCAACAAGGTTTTACCATTTCTCCTAATGACAGTAGTAGTCCTTGAATGGCTTGCAAATAATCATAATAGTACAGAAAGTATTTTTGCTCAGCAGAAGATTGTGAGGAACAGCAAAAATGGTGATCACAAGTTAGCTGAAGGCATGGTACATCGCCTTGCCTATGTAGCAAGATAATTCTGTCCTGCAGTGTAACAACAGGCATGTCCTTCTACCTAACTTTTCTCTATTACTTGATCTGGAATGTTCTATGCTATTTTCCTTCTAACCTGAAGCCTTACAAAGAAAGCAAATGCTTTCAAATATAGGCAAGTTCACTCTCAGGTTGAGAATCTTAAATGCTTCTAATAAGACTGTTAGAAAACAATGGCATCATTAAAAGTAAGATAAAAAAGCAGACCTTATAGTTAATTTACAGATAAAATTAGGCCAAAATTATTTTTTGGCAGAACACAAAGATCAGCAAATAATCTGAACTCCACTAGACTTATTGTACGTGCAGGTTTTAGCACCACTAACACAGCTTGATCAGTGGGTTAGTAACACAGCAAATGAAGCTGTGTGCAGTGTTTGTTTTATCCCTTTAGTCTCATTTTTTGGAAGTAATTTACTCAGGTGATTTACTAGTCAGATGATGAGCCAAATGCTGACTGCTTTGCATACAGTTCAAATCAAAATCACAGAAACTCAACACCTTTTAGCCTGATGCACTACAGTTTACAATCATATAGTTAACGTTCAGTTGCAACATATGCAAGACATTTCCAGAGAATCAAAACTGTTTTATCACTGAGTTTACAAGTAGGACCTTTCAATTCTATAGCATGATTTGCCCTACTGGTTGACCTACGTTGAATTATTAACCTTTACTGTTCAAGTGTATCCTAAATTGATCTACTGAGGAAAAAAATTATCTTACAGCTTTTGACAGATTATTTCCTTGGGGATACAGGGACCAAAGTGTGGAGGTTTTCAAGGATCTTCAGTAATACTAAGGGCACTCAGCAATACTCTATGATGACAGAGAAAAAGAGCTTAGCTTAGCACTACTAGGAACGTTTTGGGGGAAAGATGCAGTGGAAGGACTTTGAAGTTGTAGAAGCAGACTTTCTTAAGAAACCCTTGTGTGGGTTTCTTTGGATTCTTTATTTGGATTTGTCCTATTGCTCTTAAAATCTTACACTAGGTGAAGTTCAGAATATGAATGATTTTCTTTCCCAGCTTTTTTTTTTTTTTGTTTAGCACATTAGTAGTGAGCAATCGCACACATCTGTCTCAGATTTCATACATGTATGTATAAAAAACACATATGAATGGAACACACCTCACTTAAACATAATGACTATTCATACTAAATCATAAGTAGGCCAGTGTGATGCCAATTTGGATTCTAACTAGCAAAGACTGTGCCTAGACTAGGTTATTAATCAAAGCCAGGGAACATTCCTGGGTACTGGAATTTAATAATCTATAATGTTAATTTTTAGAAGTGCCTCTGGCATGGCTTTGGCACATACATTCTTCCAAACAATTCCAGGCATGCTTCCGTAGTTCACATGGTTCAGAAACTACTTGCAGTAGGCAGTTTATATGCAACTGTTCCACTCAGGAAAGGAAAAGCTAAATACCATACCAGAGGGATGCTGTGGATATGTTTAACATCTCTGTGAATACTACATCTAGTCTCTTTCTTCTGTTACAACAAACAAACAAAACCCAAAACTGAACAAGAACCAAAAAAAAGCTACTGGAACAAAGAACGAATCTAGGAAGTAGAATAGAAGCTGAACTCTGCTTCGTATTTTAACGTAACAAAATCACTACTATGACAGCTTTTTGCCCAGTTAGAACTGTTACATACTTGTACTGTTCCATTAGCTGCACTGCCTGATGCTCCTGGGGGTGGCGCCTCATATGGCATTTCAAGCTATTCATATTTGTGGTGGCGAAGTCACATACTCGACATCTGAAGAGACAACAACAAGTAAACTAATCTGGTAATTAACTGCTAGCACTATTCCAGAAATAAATATCTGTAAGAAGGTAAATGTATCTGGAAAGACTACAGTTAAAGACTAACAGTATTTATAGAAGTCCAAGTGATTATGTTAACTTTTAGTTTTTGGACTGTGAGAAACTTTTGCAAAAAAGCCTTCTCCACCTGTCAGCAAGAATCACTAGGCATATGGACTATGTTCCTTTCTGACATCTACCTTGTGTACCTCTACTCAAGTTGGTAAGCATCACAAAGTTTAAGGGAGATGTGGCTGCACGTGTATGGATGCAGCTCTGATGCAAGTTGCTTAGCTACGTTTATGAAAAGAACAACAATGTCTCTTAAGAGCTGTAGGGAACACAGTGTAGCTAGAAGTAAGTCTTGTTCCTCAGGATTGCCTGTTCTAATTAATACAACAGCCCTGTTTCTCATGACATTTTAAAAGTCAAACTATTTAGTAATAAAATGTTGCAGTTTCAGAACATTATAGCCGAAATAGAAGTAAGAGACTAGATTTAGATTCAAGTGCTTAAGACAAGTGTGTCACATCATGCTGTTTACATTTTAATTCTTTGACTTTTGGAAAATAGCTTTTTATAGAACCAGTACATAAACCATTCTGGAGATAAATTTAGATCAATGTATTTAGATCCCAAAGTATCACACAAAATACTACTCTATTCATAAGTATCAATATGCTACCATAGGAACTTCCTGTACATAACATACTGAAAGAGAAGTCATTAAGGTCAGCTAAAACTCTACCTATCTGTTAAGATTTCAGTTGCTTTTTTTTTTTTAATAGTAAAATGCCCAATATTCACTAAGTCATTTCTATAGAGTAAACCGGCTTGAGATGGCAGAATACTTACTTACCTTGAGATTACTCACTCTATTTTTGAAAGGACTTAATTATACAATATTAAAATCCAGAAAGTATCAAATCTGGAAAAATTCATGACTGGAGGCTATACATACAGCTTAATTTCCAGCATTTTTTGTCAAACAAATAAAATAAGTTTGCAGCTATAAAAGTGGCAACAATATAGTAGGCTGTAATCTGGTAATAAGAAAGGGTTGATGAATACACATTTTAGAATAAGAAATACCGTAAATAGTGGCTATTTATGGGGTTTTAGGCTGTGACTTAAGTATCCTGGCAGGTCTGCAGATTTCTCTAAGGGTTTTATGAAAAAAATAAGAAGAAAAGCAAGCCAGATCAGTAGATTTAGATTTAGCATGCAGCATTCTGTATCACCAATGGAAAATTTTCAAGAGTTCCTAAATCAAAAAGGCTTGCTAACACCAGAAAACTATCATATATAAGAGACTACAGCCCCACTAAGTAAGAACTGATGGCAATACAAAAGCTCCTGAGGAGGAAAAAAAAATCTATTTGTATTCCATATTTGTTCTCTGAGCAAACATCTTGCAATTTTTTGCTAATGTTATGGGATATCATTAGAATGCACAAATCAAAATACAACATGTCTTTTGGGTTTGTTTATCCAAGTCCCTGGCTAAGCTCAACATTTCAAGGTGTACAGTTTTCAGAATTAGTATTAAAAAGATAGTAGTACCTCAACAATTCTGTTAACTCAGATTTATTTTCTAGCCACTAGAGAGGGACAGAGATCCACACTGAATGAGAATAGATTGAATTTGCAGGAATTTATGCATCAACCAATAAAAAATGCATGCTTTATTTTTCTGCTGGGGATCTGAGCTGTAGCATTACATGTGCTTTTAGGTATCAAAGTTTCTATATCAATCTATATAAAATGCTTGTAGAAAAGTGATAAAATCTGGTCTTAAGTATGTTAATATTGATTGAAACCTGTGAAAAAGGTGAGAGGATTAGCAACAAAACAAAAGGCAGAATTTTGCCATATGCCACAGAAGTCAACACGCAAAGTAGCAATATGATCATGATAAACCAACCATGTGGCATTAGCCAGCGATAACCAAGACACTTACCTATATGGCTTATCTGAGTTGTGAATTCGTCTGTGATTTCGTACACCAACGTAAGTTGTGCTTGTGTAGTCACACACATCACATCTGTACAGTTTCTGAACTGAAGACTTATTTCCTATGTGAAACAAAATCCATTATTTTAGAGAGTTGCATTCGGCAACTTTAAGAAGTTCTCAGGTGATAATTTCTGCGCGATTGAATTAAGAAGCGTCAATTAATGTTTTGAAGTAATACTTTTATACATATATAAATATTTAATACTTTTAAAGTATTTGGCTCAAACTGGCAATGGACATAGAGATGATAATAGTATAGTTTCTTCTGCATTCACCCTACTATCTACTGAAATTATGGTAATTTTAGGAAAAAGCATTCTCTCTGGGCAGACACTTCTCTTTGTATTGCAGTTGGGTTAAAATCCTGTATTACAGTAAAAGGTGATAAAATGTGGGAAGTGCTGAACCCGGCAGTTTTCACTGCTTTGCAGAATGAATTAAATCAAAAGAGATGATGGGCACTGAGAAAGTGCAAGTTTCCAACTGGCAAACATAGACAAGCAAAAGATCTCCCAAAGCATCTGATTTTTTTGACCAACCACATACATTCACAGTTTCAGAAGAATCTGAGATGACAAAACAACCCAACCAGATGTGTTTAGGAAATAATTTGAAACTTCTCCAAATCACTAAAAAGCAATTGTAATAAAAAGATTTCTTTTCCTTTCTAGAATGAAAGAGACTGTTGAAAAATTAATGGTTTCAGAGACAAAGGCTAATGACTAATTTACCTTAGCAAAATGTGTGCCTGTAAGTGCACAGTTTGGGTATTTTTGAAATACAAACATGCTGGCTTAAACAGTGCTATTCCTGCTCTCTCACTGAATAATGAAACTGTTTTGGGTTAACATACTAACATTTGGGAAGACGATGGTATTTTTCACACAGGTCATTCTCCCATTCCAGTCTATCATGCAGCCTTAATGCATCCCCTTAATGACAGAACAGCATGAAACAAAGGAACACCAAGGTTGGACTTGATTAAATCAGCAATACTGTCAAAGGAACCATCAAACTAAAATCAAAGAGTTTTCTTTCTGCATCTAACCTCTTTACTAGCCTATGTAATTCTACCTTTTTTCCCTTTATTTCTTCAAGTGCAAGTAAGGTGCTCAAGTTCATTTTATCTTTACTCCAAATTGTTATTAACTGGCTGAACAAGTCAAGTCATTACTCTCAGTTATGTACCTGGACTTTGAAGAAACTCTGATAGAGATCCTTGGAGAATTTCTCCAGTGGGTAAAGATTCATTACTAAAGTACATCCCCAAACCAAAATAGATATACAATTCAATAAATAATATGTGGAAGACAAGCTAAAGCTCAAATCTTGCAAGAACAGACTTCAGAAATGAATTTCAGTTTCCAAAACGCTGAACAGACTTTGTAAATATACTTTGTTCTGGAGTTCCCTCTTGATGATGATGCTGGACTCCAACAATCCAGAGTGAATCCTTTCATTATCAAAGAAACAATTAAGAATATTTAAGACTCTTTCTAAGAAGACACTGCAGAATGACCAGTAGAATGAGTCATCCAAAATAGAAGTTCAACTTTTCACTTCAAAGTTTTTTCCTCCGCAGGTGGGCAATCATGTCAAAACAAGTCTTAGATATAAATTATGCTGAGGGATACGGTCACACAAATAACTTAAACAGTAAAGGAAAATCACTACTAGTTAAACTTTCACTCCAAAATCTGGTGCTTTCAGTTCAAGATGCTGCAATTAGGGCTGATAACCCCAGAGGGATATTCTGAAGAATATATAGCATATCATATAAAATAAAATAGCAACCTGAATAAAAGGACAGTCTACAAAATAAAATTTGAGTAATTTTCCATGTACGGAGATAACAGAAAAAGTATTTTATATTTTCCCCTTTAAACATGATACACTGCTTGCTCATCTTACATAGTAAAATAGAACATGCACTCTTTTCAAGCCAATTAGAAAAAAAAAAGTGTATAATAATTTTGCTCATACAGTAAATTTTGTTTTCTTCAATGTAAAGTATCAAAACAACCTTAATGATATAGTTGAGATTTTGGAACTTTTTATTTCTACAATTATTCTTTTATGAATGTTGAAGATTTCACAGGAATATGAAAACATTTACTGGGATGCAGATCTATGGAAGAGCAGGGGTTGTATGAAGGTTAAGCTACTGAAAAGTCTACTTCGAGTTTCCATCTTCAGTTCTGCAGCTTTAGAATAAACTGCTTCCAAATGCATTTTCTGTTACAAATTTGGTATTTTATTGGGCAGGCAGCTTAAAACTAACAGTATCTAATGAGATTTTTAAAGCATTATGCAAACATTATCTATGGCATAGTTGTAAGTGGCTAACCACCCAGTAAAGCTCACTTAGGAGCAATTATTTACACCAATCGCTATATATATTCCTTCCACAAAATACACATAAGTTATGATACATCATATAATCTCTCGCTGGTGCAAAGCAGCAGTTGTCTCCCACCCCCACCACTGGCATATTTCTTGTGGGTTTCAGGCCTTTTTAGCTTTCTGTATAGAGGATATAAGGTCTCTAAAAAGTGAACATGGAAATGACAGATCTTTGTTCTAGCAGCAGTAACAGGTGGTCCTGTAATGCTGCTTATTACCCTATTCCTTCATTATTAGACATTTACAATCTGAACATATCTAGTGTCACAGTGCTCCCTTTCAATTTATTGTACAACCATGATGAATAAAGAGACTTTTAGGACTAACTATTTCATAAACAAGAAATGAAACTGTTCCAGCTCAGGCATCTTTCACATAAACAGATGCTATGCCATAAACTTCTTTGTTTTGTGTGGCTTTATAGGGATGACATCTGTTTGACAAGAGATTGCTGTACTGCAGTGGTGTTGCAATTTGATTATAAATTGGTTCTGAAATAATTTAAGCATTCCACAGTATGAGTTAATAAAAGTTTAAAAAGCGAATGGTTTTTCATTCAAGCCACATTACTAAATTCCATGTGAAGTAAACAATCAATTAAAGTGCACGACTGTAACACTTTTATAATATAATAATGAGCAAAAAATATTTTTAAAAAGTCTCTAAAGTAATTAAACTGAAAACAGGCATTTTTCTTGAATCGGGACTCTTCTTTCTTGGAATTGAAGTTGTAAGATCAGGATAAAAACTCTAAAACCACCTTATTAAAATATACTGTTTTCAAAAGCTTAGAGGTACCTTGATTTTCAGTCACCTTAATAGGACTTTAGCTCAACAGGTACAGTATTTCCCCAAATCTGTTGTGTTTTGGGCTTTGCAAAGTAGTTTTTCTGTATCATGGTATCTTTAAAAATACTGATTTAAAAGAAACATTGTCATTAGTAATAGTCCAAGTTGTGCTCATAGATGTTTGTAACCAGCTAAGCTAATATTGTTGTTTTTTTCCTAAGGCTTCCATTAAAACATTGATGCTATTTCTTCTGAAGAAAGAAACTCACTACTTAATGAGGAACGTTCCCACTACCAGCAGATATTTCCTAGCCCTCTCCCTATCTCCACTGCCTTCAGATTCACTCTCTTGAACTTAGGTCTTAGGGACGTAACGCACACTACAGACCCTGAATTTCAATAGCTTCTGCATTGATGAGCGCGAAAAGGAGTTGGGAAGAGTCATTTTATCTGAGGCTGATAAGGTAATTAACTTTTAAATTTCTACTCATATACTGAAAGCTAAAAACGGAGGCAGTGTGAGACCTGAGAACAGAAGTCAAGAGGTAATGATCTCATTCTACCCTGACATCTACCATGCTGCTTTGGACAAATCATTAATGGTTCAAGCCATCCACCCTAGCTCATGCTGCATCGATTTCAGAGACTATTATCAGACTTATCAGCTGTAGAGGTGAACCCAGAAATTTCATATGCGCTGTAAGTATTATTATAGTGCACATTTTGCTATCTAAACAAAAAAAGAGTTCATAGTTAGGACAGAAGAGTTATGTTTATGAAATTAAAAAACATCAACTCACATTCGCTCAGAAGTGAATATAATTACTAGCACTTTTCCACAGTGCTCTGAAATTGCCAAATACTAATAATTGCAGTGTTGCCTGAAGAATAAAAGTGCTGTAAATGTTTTCAGTAACTTCACCTCACCAAAGAGGAGGATGCATTCAAGTTGCAAGATACTGGGCCTCCAGGATAATCAAAGGATTTTAACACCACATTTCCTCCTAAACTTCAAAATGTGACTATTTCCCCCCTGATTTCACTATCTTAACATATCAGGGCTTGTTTGGGTTTTGCTGTTACTTTAAAAACAAACACTATAAAACTATAAGCAGATACACAGTTAAACATTTAGAAAATATATATCTGCTGTTACCCTGGCAACTATTACAGATATAGGTTGCATTTTTAGAATGCCTCATATTTGCCTCTTTAGAGGTAAAAAAATTTACTCATATTGGACATTACTGTAATTAAACAAAAATTTCTAAACCCAGAATGAATGGTATTGTACATATATATCCTGACAGCAAGCCACAACAGTGAGTGCAAAAAAAGGCTTGCTATTTGGAAAATAGCTGAAGGAAGGAAAAAAAGATTTTTTTTTTCCTTAAAAAAAACTCCATATGAGTTGTTTTTGTAAGAAGAAAGACAAGGCCCAATGACAGATTAAAAATGCTTAACTACCAATAAGTGTCAGTAAAATACCTCAAAACTGACTATGGTTAAGTTTTGCGCACTGAAAATTACCTTCATTTAAGGGTATGGACAGGCATAAGAATATTGCAGCATGAACAAGATATGAACCATTTTTATATAAAATACAGAAAACAGAAGTAATGAGTGACTGTACTTTCAAGTGTAAGTGTAAGCAGTACCTTCTCTTTCATCTGCTTCATTGGAAACTATTAGTTTGTTCGATGTAGCTGTAGAAATGATATCTGGAAGACTGTGTTGTTCTCTTTCGTGATTTCGCAGCTGGCTCTGAAAAAAGGAAATTCCCACATTTAAATACACACTACAAACATACACTGATCACTTCAAAGGCTGCAATCGTTTGTGATACTGTGACTCAAGTTTTAATGACAACTGTTATAAATGTAAGTCAACATATCTATATATATATATATATCGTCCCTCAGGTACTTTTACTAGAAACAAACCAAAGTACTTAATGTTAATAACATCAAGGATTGATGAAAGTGACTGAGAGGATGTTATTTGTGTTCATTCAGAAGATAAATTTCTTTCTTCCTGCATTCCCACAGACAAATGGCAAATATTTCTTCCTCCAAAATGAGTATACTCTAAAGGCAGTATTACGTTAGAGGATGGGGCATGTGAAAATTGACTCAATTTTCATATTGCCTAGTGACTTAAGAACATGTTTTTCCTTTTTCTACTTGCTTGGGGAGAAGGAAGACAGAGCATTTTGCTGCTCTACCTGTACATTTTTTCAAACCAGGACTAAACAGCAGTTAATATGGAAAAAAAATGCACTACCACTACCTACAGCTATTCCAAAGTACTGAACTGAGTACATTGGAACACACTGACCAGCACAAATGCTTATAATAATTATAAAACAGGAAGAAGTATGTTAGTCTGCACTGATGTGTAATCTTCCAGACCTAAGATCTACAGAACAACCAGACCAACACACCAGTGGTAAAAAAGGAAAAGAATTCCAGTTTTAAAGTGTTTCATGTTACCCTCAAATACCATGATTACTTTTGCACACACTAACAATTAGCAGGCACTCTTTTAAAATTTCAACTATTAAGTCCTCTAATGCTTCCATTTCTTTCTGTTGTTGCTACAAGTGGGCAGAAAAACAACATATTAATATGTCCATAAGAGATGGTTCTCAGAAAACACCTTATATGAAGAAGCAAGTTTATTTCAGTGGGTAAGCAGAATAATTCTAGCTGAGTTGTCTATTTGAAAGGTGCTGCTGGCAATAATCCCCAGTTGTAATAACAAGAAACCAGCATGTCAGACTGAATTAAGTCAACAAGAGGGATCACCAGTTATTAAAAAAGTTGCAAAATAAGTTATTTAGCTGTTATAGACAGGCAGAAGAAATAACTTATACCTTATAATGAAAAGATTCTTCACATTGCTTGCACTGATACATTCTTGTTTTGCAGTGGTTGATCATGTGGCTCTCTAAGTCCTTACTATTGTCAGCAATATGCTCACAAATAGGACACTGGTACGGCTGCCTCTGACGATGGACTCTCAAGTGCTGTTTTATGTAGCCCTTATTACCACTGCTGTAATGGCAGAGGCGACAGCGGTAGGGTCGATCTGCATTAGGTATATATTCTACCAGGTTACCTCCAGAAATGTTTGCATCATTTGCATTTTGGCATTGTGCATTGTCTTGTAGTTCTTTCAAAATGTCATCATCAGAAGCATTTTGATCTGTCCTCTCCTTCAGTTTTTCAATGACAGTGAGCAGTGACATACTGATGCCCATTTTAATTGGTGCTTCTGATAACTCTGACCTTTCTTTCTTTATCTCAACTATTGTACACTCACTTTGGTTTAAGCCGCTCAACTCCTCTGCAGGGTTCTTAAGTGAGGATACTACTTTAGAATGAGCCGTGCATGGGCCATTTACTTCTCCCTGTCCTGCACCTGCATCCACAGCATCTTCTCCTGTCAGAGTCCTGAAGCTAGACCTTGTTAATTCTGCAGCTCTGATAGGCATCGTAACAAGAGCTTCTGCAGCTAATGAATGTAGTCGTAAAGACTCTGAATTTGTCCTTCTTCTTGCAGGAGGCACATTTTCATCAGCTGTTACATTTTTACTAGAGCTTGATTCATTATCTTTCTTCTCAGTATTATTCCATCCTATTATTAATTCTTGAATTTCATCTGAACGATAAACTTCATCACATTCTTCCTGGGCAGCACTGGACTCCTCCGAGATTAATTTTTTTTCTGTTTCAATGTCAGTGTTCATCAAGAAAGGCTTTTGTAACACACTTTCTTCAGCACCTGGCAAACGCTCTACTATTACATTAACATGACCTTTTTTATTTGGACTACAATTGATGATTTTCTGTGCTGATGAAAGCAGGCTATCAGTTATCACATTATCCTGTTCTGTATCTGATACAGTCTCCTCTAAAACCTCGGTAGTAGATGAATGCACTGCAGACTGACTTAACAACTCTTCCTCTTTTATGTTTGTTCCTACTGGTGATTTACATGACAGTTGCTCAGAATTGCAGATCTGAAGCTGAAGAGAGTGTTCACTATGGATATCAAGCTCACTGTTTTCCAAAGAAAGAACAACTGTATCCACACTCTGAGGTGTGTGAGTTACAACTGTCTCTGACAAGCTGGTAGCTTCATTTTCTTCCTCAAAGATAGGATAGGAGCAGTCAACCTCACCAGCGTGCTTCCAGGCATGTGTTTTCAACATTCTTTGCTGACCACAGGTGTACCGACAAATCAAACACCGGTACATGCCATACTGCTCGTAAGTGTACCATTTCCTCCTACCCATTTCAGGCATATGAGTGGACTGAGTGGTATCTTTACATTCCAGATTTCCTGTCTGATCAGTCCTTGATTTGACACTTCCTTGCAATGGCCCTTGCAAAAATGAACTTGCAACATTTACACATTGCTGCACTTTTGTCTGGATGCTATTTTTGCCATCATTCTCGTGGTAATTTTGGAAGTGAGATTCAAGTTCTTCTTGGCTTTTGGAAGCAAAATGACATTCTGAGCACATTAATATCACTTCATTTTTCTGGCCGTGTTGCTTTATATGTTCTTGTAGTGTTAAGAGCGAAGGTGATAGAAACTTACATAGACTACACTGGTAGCACATCACCTTTTTCTTGCTTTCTGGAAGACACTCAGTGACAAAGTAGTCTGCTTGTAACTCTTCAGTCTTTTTAGTAGCAATAACAGATAGCTCAATTGTTTTAGCTGGGATTTCACAAAGATCTGTGTCAAAGGACTGTGCAGAAGCATTAGGATGGGAACGTTTTTTCCCTATTAAAAGGCATCTTTGTGACTTCTCACTTTCAACTATCTTGCTTAGTTTCTGGATAACATGGATTAGTGGATCAGTTTTACATTTTCTCTGATCTTCACTGCTCTGCAGCGTTGGGCCAATGACTGTTTCAGAAATCAGCACAGCTTCCTGCTCCCCAATATTTGGCATCAATACTGCAACACTGCTTCCTTCTTCCATAATACCTAGGAGAAAGGAGTTCATTAAAAAAAATTAAAATGTATAGCTGCACAGTAACAAAAATATAACCAAGCACTATTTAGGTGTCTCCCTTTACTAAATATAGAAGCCTGAAGTGACTATCTTCATAAAAAACTTCCAAACCAGCTATATAAATAGGCAACGAATTTGAGGACATATAGTGGATGCTATTTGATACAGCTGGACAGAATAATTCCAAGAGGCTCTGTAACAACCTGCTTCCAAGCTCTACATGGGCAAGGGAAGTATTTTCCAAGTACAGGCTAATCAGCTTTGTTACAGCATTATCTTTTTCTTCGTGAGGACTCCACATCTGAATGCTAGGCATTTAAATATAATGACCAATAGTAACTGGCACCTTTATGTTAAAAAGCCATGAAATGATACGAAGATGCATTCCCAACACTGATTCGCTGACGTCTCCTAAATCAAATGACAACTTGTAACTATGATCACTTTTTCCTGAAAATGTTAGGAAAAGTAATTCTGGTATATACTTGCATTAGTCATTTTGCTATATTTAAGACAAATGAAATGTCAAATCATGCTTTTCACGGCAAATGTAATTTTCTAGAAAAACTACTAATTGTAACATTTTCTATGGTTCTTTAATTGTAGGGAAAACAGATCTGAACTATAGTTAAAAAGATTTATTTTTTTACCCCCATTTTGAGGGGAAGCTAAAGGCAGTAGCTATTTCCACTTATGTTTCCTTTAAACATGGCTAACCATAAACCACAGGCAATAATGTGGTACTGCTGGACGTTAAATTAGAAGCCAATATATATAAATTTACATGAAAACACACTTCTTCATGTGGGCAAAGCTGTGAGGTGTGGGGTGGAGAAGTTGGACAAAAAGCCTTAAAGGGAAATTTGCCTCTGAAAAAAATGTCAAAAAAGGAACCTCTTCAAGTTCCACTATATGCACACACATAGTTTAAACACAATATGTAATTTATATGCTATATTTAAAATTCAGAGCATAAAGAGATGCTAGATTGGCATAATCTGGGGGTTTTGTTTGTTTTTCAAGACACAGGCCAAATTAGAACTTCCAAAAGTGGTCCTAAAGGCCCAAGAAATGCACTCTTTTCTACTTAACTCATTTTGTATGCAGCAGTATAAGGAACCTATGTGAGTGAGCTCTGTGGTGCCCCTTTCCCACTACAGAAAATTTCTGGACAGAACCTTTATTTGCCATTCAGCTTACAATTCAGGTTATCATGAGAGCTATCAATACAAAGCAGTATTAGTATCGTTCACAACTCACATTCATGGATCCAACTGCCACAGGGCAGCTGAATCTATAATTTTTTGTCTATATGACTCCTTTTATGTAGTATCTCCAGTTCTATAATAATTTAAAGTAATTATTTGAAACCATCCTATTTAGTTACACAAAATTACTTTGCTATTTGCTTCATACTGGCTGTAATATGGTTAAGAAATGTGATGAAATGTAAGCCAATGTACTTTTTCCCCCTGAAAGGAAATTTAGCATTGCATAAAGTGCTCAATGGAATAATAAGTATTTGAAGTATTTTCAGTGTGAGAATTAGCTAAGGAAAATTATGAGCACATGCTGCTGCTCTAAATGATACTTGGTGCTTTAAAAACTTTGTAAGCAATGTTGACCAGGCAAGTATTTCATCTCTCCTCTGAAAGCAGCACAGAATCTAAGAAGAAAGACAGACTGTAGAACTATGCTGACACATATTGGCTGCTATGTCAAACAGGAAACAGAGAGAGTACCTTCAGATATATTCGTTTAGGATGCTTGTAGCTGATGTGTAACTGTGACATATATGTTATGCCATTCTTTGTTTAGAATAAATTTAATGTTTAACTGCTGCGGTTTTTTGGTTTTTAGAGAGATGATGTTAATAACTACATCATTTGGACTCAGAACAAAAATGATTCAGTCTTCCAGGACACAAAACTTCAGCCCAGCAAACGGCTCTACCAGAATGTGTCCTTTACATGACCTACAGTTATTAAAATACGGAGCGACAAAAGGGGCCTGAAAGGGCAGACCCAGAGGAGAGGAAAATGCCTCTGCCTTGGAGCTGCCCATGCCACCTGTGCCAAACACCCACTCGAGCGGCGTGGCATAGACAAGGTGAAATGCCTCCAGGTCTCGGAAAAGCCAACCACCGTTTTGCACAACGATCTGACTCGGAGAGGCCGGTCTGATCACATCGCGGCTCCCGAGGGTTAGGAAAACTTCATCAGCGGGAGCTCCGTGCTGCCAGGTGTCACCCCTGGGCAGAGGAGCCCCTGCCCCGGGACTGTGGCTCGGGGACGCTCTCCTGCGGATCCACCTTGCCTTTCCTTGCCCTCCACGCTCTTTGCCGGACCCATCCGCACCTGCCGCCACTCCCCGGGCGGGCCCCTCTTTATATCGCGCAGGTGCCGGTAGCGGGGCCGTCGAGCAGCGGGCCTGACGCTACAAGGTGGGCAAGAAGCGGCGGTCTCCACCTCAGCAGCTGAACTGCGTAGAGCTGTCCCGCTGGGAAGGTGATGCGGTGAGGAGGGTAGGGGAGGAAGGCGGCCGGAATCGAGCCTGGGGAAGGCTCCTCTGGGAACCGCAACCGCCCGCGGCTCCGCACATGGGCTGCGGCGTGCCGCCCCGGGGCCGACCCGCCCTGCCCGGTACCGCGCTTCGCGTTCTGCCGCCCGCCGCCGCCGCCAGGCCGCTGCCGCTTGCCTGTCGCCCCGGCGGGACCGACGGCCAGCCCTGCTGTTTACCTGCGTTTTCATGAAGAAAGAGGTTTTTTTTTCCCTTCACCCCTGGCCACCGCTTCAAGATGGCGACGATGGAGTCGGTATCACGTGATCGGCGGCGCAGGTCAGGTGACTGGCGGGTGGGCGCTGCGGCCGCGGCAGTGGCTCCGCGGCGTTGTCACGGAGACGAGCCTGGGTCCTGCCGGGGCCGCAGCCCTCCGCCTTCCTGACGAGTAATGCAGGGCTCGTCCTCTAAGGCACCGGTGCCCGTGGGGCTGGCACGGTGCTTGTCTGCTGCGGTGCCCTTGGCCATTCGCCTCCGCTGGCTCCGGCACGGAGCCCTGTGGCGGTGCGGTTATGTTCCTGCGGCCTTCCCTACAGACCGCTGCTGTATAGGTGTGGGTGGAAAGCGCAAGGCTATAACTTACCTTTTTAATACCTGCTGAAATACATCTCTCAGAACCAAAAAGCTGCAAGTATCAATGTCAAATGTAGTAGCTACAGCAGCTTGTTTCAGCTTCTCTTGTCGTATTAAATGGAGCCTTTTCATAGAAATGGGATCGTCTTTCACAGACTCTGTTCCTTTAAAAAGCTTTCCACTTTTATATTAGTCATAGCTTAACTAACCAATTACCTGACTTGAAACATTCTGGTAGATACAGAAATCTCACTCTCCTTTTTCCAATCAAAATATGGTAGGATCTGATATGTCTGGATTAAAAATACTCTGTGATGAGTGATGCTCTCCATGCACTCTTGTTCTTCTCCGTTGTAATTAAAACTGGGCTAAGTTAAAAGATTTAATTCTCTGTGTAAGTATGATTGTGCAACAAAACCAGGTGTAGACTTTACACTTCAACGTTAATTTGGAAGGCTTTTTAGTTCACGAAGTTCTTTTCCGATTTTTCATTTTCGTTGCTTTCGAGCTGAAGGAGACGTGAAACCAAATGAAATTTGGATAAGGCAACTATTCCTTCGGTGGTAGAGATGGCTCACTTGTATTGAGCATAATAAGTTCAGAATGTTGATGTTTTTGTGAAACTTCATACAAAATTGCTTCCTAATTACTGTAAATATGTACAGAATGTCAGTGGCATAAGTTTTATGGCAAACATTATAAGCTTAATTTAAAAGAGCAATACATAGTCTAGAAACACCAAGTAAATTTAGAGCTACATCAGCAGAGATGCTGTCTTGAAGTAAACACATGCAAAGTGTACACACTTTTTATAAGCTTTTAAAATAAGAAAAATCTGCATATAGTAACTTGCCTATAAGGTGTCTTGCTTATTTTTTGTGGCCTCAGTCTCAAACTCTTTTCATGATTAGGTTTGTTTTCATTAATGACTTGTACAGCAGTGAGTTATATAGTTGTCAATAAAAAATTCAATATAGCCCATGAGTTTTCTACACTTTGTGCCTGGCTGTTCCAAAAGCATTCCAAAAGCTTTATAATTTTCACATTAGTATAATGTATTATATAAATGGAGTCCCATATCTTCTGAGTGGAGATTAAATAAACTGCTTCACAGCTTTAAGTGCAACAGAAGTGAATCTTTCACTGAGCACTGGTTAGAATGGAGGCCTCAGCTTTTCAGTGACCGAGGTTGCTGGATGAGCATTTTGAATGGCAAGTAAAGAAACCATTTTTCTCTTGTATTTTGTTTAAGTTTTAGGTCTTGGAAGCCTTGAGGTGACCTTTATGTGTCGTGCAGTAGATCCGCCATACAAAAGTGAAACTTGCAGTAGTGTTGCCACCCTCTTAACAAATAGGTTTTTTTCTGCTCTCTTTATAGACTTAACTGCAACACGTGAGCCTGCACTTTATTCATACTGAAACAGAATCTGATCCATATTGTCTATATCTACATATTAAGTTTATCTACTCTGTTTCTGGGGGGAAAAGAAAAAGTGCAGAATGCATAAGATATAGTGGATTTTTGCATAAAAATTGAAGTTTTGTCAGTTTCTCAGAAACCAGAGGGAGAATTTACATATGTTTACATAGGTGCATATCTACTCACTACTTTGATTAATCTGCCTGCCTCTCCTCCCTCACAGAGTTGTACTGGGACTGAGGTAATACAATGCACAATTACCTGCGCTTGTTTGCAGAAAAGCGCAGCAAAATGCAGACGTGCCACCAGAAGCCAGTGACCTCCCCTCACTCCCTGACCTGCAGCTGGTCCAGTGGAAAAGACCGACACCCTAAAAAAGCAGAAACCTGGATCAGCAGCTGGAAACGTCGAACCTCTCTATTACAATCTGAACTTCAAGCCCCACATTACTTTGCTCCGTCCAGCACTTCCATTTTGAAGCTGGTGTAATGGCAACGTGATGTTGAGTTATCATCATCATACTCAACCCACGTCAAGGAGTTAGCAAGCCTGGTATATAATCTATGAAAGTAAAAGGTAGTAAGAGAAGAGTGGTAAGAATTATGTACGGGGAAAAAAAGATTACACTGTGTTCTTCATTTATGAAACAGGGCTAATATTCTTAGAGAAATTATTATGGATGAATTAAAAAGTTTTAGAAGTATGGACAAATTATACAGGGATTGCATTGCTTCACCCCTTTACTCTGCTCTTGTCAGACCCCACCTGGAGTACTGTGTGCAGTTCTGGAGGCCCCAGCACAAGAAGGACATGGAACTGCTAGAGAGAGTCCAGAGGAGGGCCATGAAGATGATCAGAGGGCTGGAGCACCTCTGCTATGAGGACAGGCTGAGAGAGTTGGGGCTTTTCAGCTTGGAGAAGAGAAGGCTTCGCGGAGACCTTATTGTAGCCTTCCAGTATCTGAAGTGGGCTTACAGGAGGACTGGGGAGGGACTATTCACAAGGTCTTGTAATGACAGGACAAGGGATAATAGGTTTGAACTGGCAGAGGGGAGATTTAGGTGGGATGTTAGGAGGAAGTTCTTCACAGTGAGGGTGGTGAGAGAGTGGAATGGGTTGCCCAGGGAGGTTGTGGCTGTTCCCTCCCAGGAGGGGTTCAAGGCCAGGCTGGATGAGGCCTTGAGCGACCTGATCTAGTGGGAGGTGCCCCTGCCTATGGCGGGGGGTTGGAACTGGATGGGCTTTGAGGTCTCTTCCAACCTCAACCATTCTATGATTCTATGATACTGTAGAAACATGATAGCTACAGCTGTATAATAATAAATTGTATAAAGAAAACACATTGCTCTTTAAATATTGTTTTCTTACTATTAGACTAATTAGGTATTCAGTGAAGTTGAATGATTGCGCTTTCAAAATAGATACAGAAAGTTTTAGTTGTGGTTTGTTTGGTGGGTTTTTTGTTTTGTTCTGTTTTGGTGGAAAAGAAAAGCTTTGTAAGATGTAGAACCCAATACTTCACCCACCTACCCCAGTGGAGAGAGTACATATAGAGCTGTTTCAGACAGAAGTATATTAACTATATGAAACGTCAGTGGTTTTATCAATGAGGCAAACTTTGATAGGAGCTGTGAAGAATTTTCCTTAGTGAAAGGGATATATGATGTTTTACACTATGAGGTTGATATTGCAATGTCCTTTGAGGTGATTGTGCTTACCTGCTGTCAGAATCAGAATATTTTATACAATCCTTTTGTATAGTAATGGTTAGTTATCTTTTTTGTTATAGCTTCAGAGGTCTTTGTGCTTTGGCATTGAGGCATTAAAACTGAACAGAATTTATATTACTTAGATGGTTTATTTTGCTTTACACAGCTTTTTTTTTTTTTTTTTACTGCAGAATTAGGTAAGTTCTGTATTAAGTGATATTTCAGCTGCAACAATGACATCTAGGGGCTGATTTATATTAATTTAATTTAGATACGTATCTCCTATTTTTTGGTAAGATGGTTACTAATATGTTTACTAAATCTAAATTATTAGTATCTGGTGAAAAGCTTTCAATCTGATATATGTTGTGTATTCAGAGAATAGCTGTGACATTTTAAATTTTGTTTTGTTTTTCCTTGATCTCTTTTAGTTATTTTAATACTGCTAACACTGCAAATCAGCAAATGTCTCTCATTCCTTAAGACCTTGCATTGTTTCATGGCAAGTTATCAAGTGATGAGATCTTTTTCACTCTGTACTATACATATACTTTCCTGTGAATTAAAAGGGAAATCACATTGACTCTGTTTTCTTATATGACTTATTCTGGTTCCTTAAAAAAAAAAATGTACTTTGTACAGGAAATGAGACCAAAAATCCTTATATTCAGTGCTCTGCTTCCTCAGCTTTACAGTTCTGCAGATATAGGGTTGACTCCAGATTTAAACCCTATGATTCAGGGCCACCTCTAAGCTGTATGTAAATCCATTTTTATGTGTGCAAGTAAGTGTATACGTAAAATACGTAATTGCAATTTAGAGATGATTTAACAGCATCTGTCCTATTATTTGCAAACTTACTTTCTTTCCCTTGAATCTTAGTTATTTGACCATAAGTCACTTATTTGGAATTGCTTTTTACAGAAAAAAATAATTCTATATTTCTTTCTCATTTGCTTCTTCACTTATATTTACAACTTTTCCTCAGGAATAAGAGAATGTAATTTTTTTTGCAAAATTCCCCTCTTGCCACTCTGTGGCATATATTGTGCTGTCTTTAACATACTGACTTATCATTGGTGTTGATAAAAAGAGACCTGAATAAGAACCATTTGAGTGCAAGAAATGGGGAAAGGCTTGTAGTTTTCTGTAGAGATTTCCTTAACATGTTGACCTTCTGAAATCTGGGAACTACAGAAGAAATTGTTAGAGGATGAGCTGTGGTGTGTTGGTTCTTTGTACTCAGTTCTATAGTGAGTTAGGGCAGTGAAAGCATCTGAGAGTCAACAGATCATAACTTTCCAACCTGTGACTGAAGTAGTTGAAAGTGCTCTACAGTTGTGGGAATCGTATTGGCCACTGGTAGGTGACAATTGTACCTTACTTCCATCTTTTTAGTTTTTTTTGGGAAATGATAAGCTAGTAGGTGTGATTCTTAAGAGTTGTTTCACCATTGTCTTCAGAAGACTCATTGCTTCTCCTAGTCCTTAGAATATGCAATGTCTAATAAGATATATACCAGATCCTGCATTACAGAAATTAAAGGCAGTGTGGTCTATGTACATGTACTAGACAGAATTGTTCTAAATTTGTGAAAATTATAGGGAAAGTTAGGATTAGTTTTAACTGCTGAATTGACAATGGGGAAAACACTTAGAACAGGGACAAAATGTGTTTAGCTGTGCTGAAAACGTCAAGACAGTTCATAGAGACTTGTCACATTGTACTATATTTTAATGTCCATTATTATTTTTCCTTTCTACTGCTTTGCATAGGTCCTGATATTTTTGCCAGCTCTTACTCCAAACAGTGCATTCTGCGGCATGTAATTGAGTTAAGGGATTGTAGAATGTGATTTACTACTGGCAATTGTAGCAAGGGGAGTTGCACAAAAGACTCCTGTGACAACAGAGAACTACCACTCTTTCGTTACAGTCCACAGAAGTACAGAATTGTCCATTGCTTTCTTAAAAGAAATTGGCTATACATTGAGTGTTGCATTATAGCAGGTAGATAGTGATCCCAGGTGCCCATTCATATATGCCCCAGTTACTGTTCTTGGTGTGTGTTTTAGAAAATTAGTTTGCAAATTATAAACTACGGTAAGCCTGGAATCAGCTTCTGCGTTACATAAATTAATATTTCACATGTAAAAGGAGATCCCCTAAAAAGAATTGAGCCTGTAACTTATTTAATTGCTAATTTATTTGTTTTTACAGTTGTTTAAAAGGCTTTACATTTTCCTTCCTGTTAAATCAGTCATCATAGACCAAAAAAAAACTAATTTCTGGTGCGAGAAGGCCATTAGCATCCTGGGCTGCATCAAAAGAAGTGTGGCCAGTAGATTGAGAGAGCCAATTCTGCCACTTTACTTTGCTCTGGTAAGACCTCACCTGGAGTACTGTGTTCAGGTCTGGGGCCCTCAAGGCAGGAAGGACATGGATGTGATGGAGTGGCTCCAGAGGACAGCTGTGAGGGTGTTCAGGAGGCTGGAGCACCTCTCCTACAAGGACAGGCAGAGGGAACTGGGGTTGTTCACCTTGGAGAAGAGAAGGTTCACTGCAGGGAAGTTGGACTAGATGACATATTCAGGTCCCTTCCAACCAAACCCATTCTGTGTACTACATTCTGGCTCCCAAAGGATAAAATATCACCAGAAACTTGTAAATCCGGTCTGGTGTGGAACTCTGGTATATCCATGACTTAATTTCAGTTTCAGTTACCAGTATATGTCAAAACAAAGGTATTAAGGTTTCCTGCTCAGCCTGGAAAGTGGATGACTTAAAAAAAAAAAAAATAGCAAGTGCTTATGAGTGCTTCTCATATTAAAGGAAATCGTGGCCATTCCTCTGTCCTTCAGTGAATGGTCTGGCAAGTCCTGGCAACTTTCCTTATGTTCCATAGATTGATATTCTGCAGGCTTTTTTTACATGAAATGCAAGCTGGTTATTGCCAAATGAAGCACGTGGGTGCTTGAGATGAGTTTGAAACTGTAGACTGTAATTTCAGAGTGTGGACATTTTTCAGCCGACCACATTAGTTATTTGTGAAGCTTCTATTATGCTCCAGCAGAACTTCCAGGAGTATAAACTTAGATTTCTGAGCATCTGTACAAACACACAACACTGCAGATTTTTCATAGTACCCAATAAATATATTTTTCATTTTTTTTTCAGTAGAAGATTTGGCCTCCAAAATCTCACATAAGAAAATTTACACTACTTTCCCATCTGTGCTACAGAATTTACTGTGTGCTTGTTCCCTCAAAATGTATATACTCAAATGCTAATGTAAATATAACAAATTATAGTTCTTAATCCTCCTGTGATTTTAATCTGAAAGTTTGGAAAAAAAAACCCCAAAACAACCAAGTGAAACCTGGGAAAGTACAGGACTGTATTTCTAATTACCTTTGCAGTTTTATTAAGTCAGATTCTTGTTCATGGGTTTGTATAAAATTAGGACCTCATGGTTTGGCTGATTTTACAAACATTCCTTGCCATCTAAACATTGTTTTTTTTTTCTCTGACCCTTAGCACTGTGCATACACACATACAGGTCTGTGGGTGTATGTGTGTGCACTTTCTTGTACACAGAGACGTCAAATCACATTTTCATTGGAAACGTGACTGTAGAATCTGAACACAGCATTGAACAGTTGCATAGAAACAAAGGAGTTTGTTCATTCTTAGTTACTGAATCTTGCTGCTGCTCATTAGATATGAGTAGACTGAAATGAACCATCACACTTTTCTGTAGTGACCTTGAGGTGGCAGCAGCATTACATTCAATTCTACCATACACCAAGTCCATTAAAGGTGAAACTAAAAATTGAAATAAATCAAAATAATACTGATTGTTATAATTTTATTACCAGAGCATTAAGTCAATAAAACTTATCTGAAATGTCATTTGCATTGTATACAATTTTTACTAGTTATCACGTATGTTTTAAAAGCATGTTTAAAGCAACCAAATGAAGAAATAGGTAATAAATTGTTGGAAAGCTGGGACTTGTCTAATGGTGTAGTAAAACTAAAGTCTGTTTTGATCTCTTGTATTGTAAAAGCCTGTTTCTGAAAGCATTTGTTAGTACAATAATGTCTTGTGTCTTAACTAACTGTATTTAATGTCCTAATGCCTGATTTAATATTTTCCTGTGAGTTGTCAGGTCCTTTCTCATTCATGGTTTTATGTGGGAAGGTCATCTAATTATATGACACCCTTTCAGTGAAGGAGAATGTGTTTGTTGCTTTTAATAATGAGGAATAATGAAACTTATTTATGCTGGAAGTCAGATAAATTTATTGGAGAATTACAACACAAGAAACATGAAAATTAAAAACCTCCACCTTTTAATAGCATATTCATTACCAAGAAACTTGCAGGTAATGAAATAGTTGTATGAAAACCAGTATGTTGGGTGATATAGTACTGGTCATGTCAGCCTTCAGCATTTGGTTATTATGCATTTCTGTGTTACTAATTTTTTTATTAACTAATTAGTCAAAATAGGAGGCATTAGAAGAAAAGGCTCAGAGCATTTGTTTGTTTGTTTTTACAAACTTCTAAAACAACTTCAGGCTGGGAAGCCAGTTGGTGTGTACTAGCACTGCACAATGATTTTGCTATGTGGTTTGCACTGTTGCACTGGTGCTGCTGTTCTGAAAGATAAATGCGGGTTTGGAGTAAAAGTCAAAAGAAATACCTATTATGTAACTTAATTGTGTTAAAGAAACAACATTCAAAAGTAGTGATGCTAACAAATGCAGAAAAGGAATGTTTGTGATGTGTTTAGACACCAGTTAAAAAACTAATTTGAAGGAATGTTGTGATGGAACTGCTGCTGAATAAGTCCAAATAACTGATTTAAGATAGCTTATGTAATAAATTAATTCAGTGATAATTCAAAGAAAAAGAAAGCTATAACGATTATTAAAGTTTTGGGTTTATTCAATCTCTAGGGTTTTATCTTTATGCTAAGACAAGACCTGTTTATATATTTTACCCATGTTTTGCTTGTTTTCTTTGTTGATCAGGGGTACCTTGACAATTTCTTCAACTCCTAGTGAAATATGAATATTTAATATAAACAAGTGTGTGTGTATATATATGTATAAACAAAAATGTAAATATAAGTTGAATTATATCTCTAGAGTGATGTATTATTAAATTTAAAAAGCAGATAGAGAGTCACAAACCATAAGCCAGAGATTATGATGTATGAATGCTGTTTGGGCCATGCCAGTGGTTACTAAAGCCAGTAGAAATAGTGTTACTTCACTAAGATGTATATGTGATCTTTTACTACTTCTGGTCTTTACTGTAGTTTTCTTTTTGTCACACTTCACTGTTTCTTAATCTAATTGTGTGATTTTACAAAACTTTTAAAGTGCAGTGAGTGACAGAGAAGCAGGATAACAGAGGTAACAGCAGCATTCCTGTGAGGAGTGTAATTCACTTTGAACTTTTTTATTCTTGCTTTCTGATTTTCACCTTATGGCTCTTACTCATCAAAATATATTTACCTCAGAAATAAGAGTAAGGCAATGATATATATGACGTGAACATATTTAACATGGAAACTACTGTGAGTAGTTTCTCAGAAATATATAGAAATGAGGTTTAGAAGGTACCCCTCATCTCTGTATTTCAGTAAGGCAGATATGTTCTTTTCATTTGTCTTTAGAGCACCATAAACACATATTTTGTGGAGAAATAAATGAATTATTTATCACAATAGGGGCTCTTTCTAAGTATACAAAATTAAAAAAAAAAACAAGTTGGCCTCAACTTCAGTGGAAGAAGAATTTGTTACAGATGTTGCAGAATTCAGATATTTTGACCTGGAACCAATGTTCTAGGACTTGTTCAGGTGATAGTATAACATTTGCATGATCTTCTTATATTAATGTTAAGCGAGACCTTGTTGTAATAACTTTTTGTCCTGAAATCACAACATTGCTGTCTTAAAAGTACCATTACTGAACTGAAATTGAAAGTGCCTGATCTATCCCTTTCAGTTAGGTAGTGTAGTGTCTGATAAAGACAATTTTACTATTTCATGGTGTGATTTGTATAGCAAAGAATATATTAAAAACTGTTTAGTTAGCAGTACTACCATTTGGTAAAATCGCATTACCTAGAACATTAAAACAATCCTTCTAAAACATGATTTATAATGATTTGAACATGTTTGTAAAAAATAGATGACCACTGTACATTTACAGTTGACACAGAGGTCCCAAATGTCAAAAAAGCACTCTTGACCTTGATGGGTAGTTGCAATTCCATTTAAATCAATTGCCAATACAAGTCAAATGAAGTTCTTATGGCTGTCTAGTGTGCACTTCCTCGTTCTTCTGACATTATTGTTCTACTCCAAGTCATTCTTCAATCTTTTAACAGCTGAAAGGGACCTTGCATTCTGCAGCTTTATGGGAAAACAGCATGAAGTTGTACTTCTCTGTTTTTTGAAAGCTTCCACTCTTTTTCACTGACTTTATTTCCATGCTAAATAAGCAAGCCACATCCTTTTCTACTATTACAGTGAATACGGAGTGCATTTTCTGTGCCTACAATTTTACTGGCCATTAATTTAATTTGATGGAAACCCCCCTATCTTTTTACTCCAAAAACTATAGATGTTTGTTAGTTTAGCTATGTTAGAAGTTTTCACTATATTAAACATGGTATATTCTAAACATAATTTATGCTGAAAAAGCTGGATTTGAGGTATTTTGTGGGGTGGAAGTGAAAGGGTCACAGTAACTCATAAAATAACTTGAGAAATTATCTCGTGTCTGTTCATATTTGGATACTTATTTCTTAAAAGAGTGTGTAAAATTTGAGATGAATATATGAAAAGATGTATTGATTTGTTAAATATTTTGCTCAAAAGAGACAATCCTGCAATTCAGGTTTTGTGTTACTCGCTTGTAACATTTTTCACTGCTCTAAATGAATTTAACTGTCTAACTTTTGACAAGTGAGAATGTTAAAATGGCACAGAGTTTAGAAGACTGAGAAAAAACCAAGTACAGATACTTTCTCAAAGACAAGCTACAGCTCATCCTCTTCACACAGCCTGCCCCCAATCTCTTTCATAAGTAGTCCAAGCTTTCAAAATAGCCTGTATTAACAAGAGTAATACAAAATCTCAATGTGATTGATATGTTAGCGTTAAATGCAGATGGCAACTAATAGGAATTGATAATGAAGAAAGTGATTCTGGTTGCTGGTGGAACCTGTCCAGGATAGTATGAACAGGTTGCTGCAATTAATGCAAAACTGATCCCTGGTCCTCCGTGGAGAAATGCAAATTGGCAGTTGTTAGAGGGCCTATTCTCTCCAATAGGATTTGTATAGCAGCTAATCCACTTAGCAGCCTCTCATGTTTCTCTGTTGAGGTTTTNAGTAATGAAGTAGTATTCCTTTCTAGAGATTGTATGGATTCCTTTAGCCTCTGTATTTTGACTCTTTGGGTTTTACAAAATACATAAATACCTTTGCCTGCTCTTTCTTGCCCGTTCCCATGGGATGAGATTGACGTAAGCGACCCTATTTCATTCTTTCTCCTGAGCTCCTGGAAACGGCAGTTTATTTTAATGCAAAGGGTTATAAAATCTCTTTATTTTCTGTATGCTGCTGAATGTTTGACCTTTTGATGTTTAATGTAGTCTTTTCATACCTTGAAGGCTTTGATTTGGACATGCAACCAAACAAGAACAACTTCCAGGGGAGAGGGAAAAAAAAAAAGTTTGGTTTGTACAGCATTTTAGTCTGACATGAAAGCCATTTCCTAAAAAAAAGAAAGCCATCTGCTGCTTTATTGTTTGATATCAGCAGCAGGATAATGTCCGATTTTAATATCATACTGATTTGCTATGTACTGCGCTAATTTGTTCTGTGACATCAATGAATCAAAGTAGAGTTCCTGATAGGAGAGCATCAAAAGGAAATTAATCTCCCTGTGATAGTATTAATAATTTCAGAATGAATGTGTTTTGCTCAATTATTGTTACCGTTGAAAGCTGTGTTTTTGTGGGCTGTTAGATCAGTATCACAACTGCTGCATGAGTTGAGTGTGTAAGAATGAGAGCGAGACTGGTGTTCTTCAGCGGCCTACTTCTCCTCCTGGCTTGGTTCTCTCAGGGCTGTGCCTTCCACTTTTGGCACTTTCCCCTCACTGTGGGCAGCTTTTTCCCTTTTCTCAGATTCGTTTCCCAGAGGCGCCGCCATGTTGGGCTCCTCTGGGCCCTGCGCGGAGACGGCTGCAGAACCGCCTGGAGCCGGCTGGAACCAGTTGGAGCCGGATGGTTTTTGAGGTGCGGCGTTGCCAACCTCTTCTCACAGAGACCAGCCCTGCGCCACCTGCAAGGAAACCTGCACAGCAGCAGCCAACACGGTATACTAATTAGCTTTGTACTAACCATTTCTTAATTTCTTTATTTGTGTATGACTGCCGCTGCTCTTAACAAGCCTGCTCTTTGGCTAGGAAGGTGCAGAGACCTTTTGTAAGAGGCCACAATGTTCCCAACAAGAGTGGTGTCAGCACTGTGAGAATGAGGGCTTTTTTTCTGCACTGACTGAAATAAAATCAGATGCTTTTACAAGCTTGTTCCACCTTCCACACTGTAATAACATCTTGTATGAAGAGTAGAGGAATAAGTAGGCAATATGGTGGAGAAGCTTTCACAGAGTGTCAGTCAGAGCCTTGGGAGAATCAGTAAAAATTTAGCGTCTCCATTCTAGTCTCTTCGCCACCTCCTTTGCTTTCCTTTCTCCCCAGAGCTAGAGTTTTCAAAAGGAAATAAACTTAAAAGGTGTTTCATCGTATGACATTTGAAGGAGCTGCTTCACAACAGTCATAGATTCACATCCTGACCACTGCCATCCAATCTACTCTTTGGGTTGTCCCTGCCCGTTTCAAGAGCAGTAAAAAAGTAATGATAGGAAAACTGAGGTAATGCTGCTATAAGCATTGAACAGAAGCTTCTTCACAGTTGCTGTTGTGGGAACTAAAGGAAATTGCAGTTCTGGTAGATACAAGGGGATAGAAAAGTTTGAATCTTTGTGGTCTTGCACATGAATTCTAAGGATCCATTTTATCTGCAGAAGTAACTTTTAGTTGGGTTTTTGTTTTTAGATTTTTATTTTTATTCCCTCCCCCATGTCTACACATGCACATTCTAAATAGCATAGACCTTTGGTGAATTATCAGAATGAGAGATGATTCCCCCACAGTTGTCTTTGGAAGCCATTGAGGAGGAAACCACTCAGAACATATCATCATCTTTTGTTCCTCTTCTCCAGGAAGGACACTGATAATGCACTTTGAAATAACAAACTCATCTACTTCCTCTAGAAGCCTAGTTCAGAAAACCTTCCACTTTTCCAACTTTTAGATAAGTTCAAATCTAGGAAGCAATGAACTCTAAATATGTCTTTAATGGAAGGAATATTTAGGTAGTGTTTGTGAACATAGATAGTATCTGTCATTTGGGCTAATAGCTTTTCTTCTTTATACAAGTAGGTCGAGATCATGCTATACATAAGCACGTGGAGCTTAGGTTTACTGAAAATCTGCACTGTCAACTGAAAAATCTAGGTTATTATATATATAATGCATTGTAACTGTATCTGCAATGACTACCTGTTTGCTGTCTCTGCTTTTCTAATTTCTTTCTACAAAATATTTTTTTATAAAGATACAACATGCCATGTTTCGATGGGATCCTACAGGGAGAGATGCAATTAAGAATGTTATGCAATAATACATTATCTTTTTTTTTTTACACATAATGTGTTTGCGAGCATCATACATGCAGGCAAAGTGCTGAGCTCAGTAATTCAGGTCTTTACATCTCTGTACCATATTGGCTACTTTAGCAGTTTTAGCACAAAGGTAGTAGTTCCAAAACCAGTATTAATGATAAGAAATGGAATACAGTTCATTAATTATTTTTGTGCAGTAATAGTAAGGATGTTATTATCTAAAGGTTTGCCAGGTAATTAGTTACATTTTCCTGTTTGAATAGACATGGCTTATGCCTGAAAAATTCTCTTACAAGTGGTGATTAAGCAGAGATAGGTGTGATTTTTGGCACTTAAATGTAGTGTCAGTTTTTTGGGGTTTTTTTTTGGTAAATTATGAAAACAATGATGAGAAAAACCTCTCTGGATAGTCATTGTTTTCCTTCCGTTAAGGACGAACTTCATATTTCTTTTATCTTTACAGGTTTTCTCTAAGTTTCCCAGATGCCAAACTTCCTGACCAATAATTTTCACTGATTTTCTGCAGTTGTACAAATGTAAGATGAAAATTTTCTTAAATTATTTACACTCAGTATTTGTTTTTCTAATTATAACATAAATTCTGCTCTCTTCTCAACAGCATTCACAATTATTCCCTTTAACTTTCTCTGTAACCAACTCGCTAAAATAAATACAAAGGTAAAAAGCTTGCTTTATAATACTGAATGCAGCAGTTCAGTAGGGAAAAAAAAAATCCAGTGTATGAGATTTTAATACTCTGATAAATCATAGCGATACCTTTTATTGCCCAATTAATTGACTACTATGCACTGTAAATAATAATAATTAATAGCAGTGCTGTTTTCCTAACTTGGCTGGAGTTACCACTGTGACTTTGGTAACACCACAATAGAAGATTAAACATTTTTAACTGTAGATGTGGGTGAATACCTTTTATGGGGAGTAACATGAAGTTTCAGAAGCTAAGTTATTAATCTATTGTGTATTAAATGGAAAGCTCTGAGGTACCTGTGAAAGCTTTATGAACAAATACATTTAAAAAAAATATGTAAGAGTTTATTGTATTGTACTTTTAAGGAAAAATTGAGAGAGCTGCATGTATTCAGTTATAGGAATTTGTGTCTTATTATGCATAAATGTTCTGCAGACATGTCTAAATTAAAACCATGAGGAAATGAAAATAATAATTTCCCCCTTACATTTACTTTTTGGAACTTACAAGTGATTGGACTAACTTCATAGGGTAATTATGAAACATTTTTCTCATGTTGACAGGCTAGGTGTCTGTGGTGTTACATTCCTAAGTGCTGAATTTATTTGAATTCTGGGTGGCGGTTTGCTTTCTGTGCTTTAAAGTAGAAAAATTTATTCCACCTTTGCAGCTAATCCAGAAGGCAAAGGTAACACTTTGTTTTTTAGCATTTTAGGTTTTTCTATTTTGTGGATGTCAGTAGAGCCACAAATTCAAGAGCCGGAGAATATTGCTATGTCAGTCACAGGTGTAGATGAATAACATACGGCTGCTGAAACACTTGCTTGTGATTGTGAATTAAAATTGTGATTAATTTTGGAATCTATAATCCGCTTACAGTGTTGTGGAAGTCAAACTAAGTGACACAGTTGATAAATTGCTTTTCATGTTAAGCCTTTTAAAAGATAAGATTTTGGTCATTGTGGTGAGTATGTGCAGAACTCCAGCAGTGTTGGCTACTTGTGATCTTTATTGCAATTATGTCTTCGGTTTATTTTTCTGTGATATCTGTAGTTAGCAAACCAGTTTTCATTCCTGATAAGCCATTTCAGGAAATACTAGTAATGTGTTCTTAACTGATGGCTCATTTATAATCAGTTCTGTTGATGCAAATTTTCATGTTGATCCTCTACTCTTATTTCCAAGTTGTTTGGTAGGAGTGTGTTCATTTCCTTGTATACCTGTATGTGGAGAACACATAACCATAAATTCTCTATGGATGCTTGTCTGCTCTTCTTAACACTGCTTTTTGTGTGATGTACTTTTTGATATTAATTTTCAATAGGTACAAAATTAGTAAGCAAGCTCCTCTTCTGGAATTACCAGTTCTCTAATGAACTATGCTGCAATCACTTCTTCCCAAGAAGAGTGATCAGTAAACTATATGTGAAGACTGCTTCTATTCCTGTGAAAATTTTACTGAGCTGGGGCAGGAAATACTCTCCAAAACCTGGTGAGGATTTTGCCCAGAAAGAGACTAGGTAGATAATAGACATAATTAATAAGCAACTCCCCTCCCCTCTCATGCCAGTTTTCCAAGAAGATTTGCCATAAAATGACAGTGGATTTTCAGCTGAATCAGAAATATTGCATTGTGTAGGATCAATATCTCAAAATTCTGGAATACAGTTTAGAAATTTTGTGATGCCATTGATTATTCTTTACAGTGAGGGTGGTGAAACACTGAACAGGTTGCCCAGGGAGGTTGTGGATGTTCCCTCCCTGGAGGTGTTCAAGACTAGGTTGGATGAGGCCTTGAGTGACCTGTTCTAGTGGGAGATGTCCCTACCATTCTATGATTCTATGAAGACATGGCAGTATCCAGTCTTCAAAAACAGAAAGGAGGAGTACCTGGGTAACTATACACCAGTCAGCCTCACTTCCACCCTGAAAAGGTGATAGAGCAACTTATCCTTAGTGCTGTCTGTAGGCATATCAAGGATATGAAGGTCATTGGGAGCAGTCAGCATGGTTTTACCAAAGGGAAGTCATGTTTATCCAACCTGATAGCCTTTATGAGGATGTAAGTAGGTGAATAGATGATGTTAGTGCAGTGGATATAGTTTATCTTGGTCTCAGGAAAATATCTGACAAAATCTCCCACAGTATCCTTGCAGCTAAACTGAGGAAATGTGATCTAGACAACTGGGTAGTGAGGTGGATTTTGAACTGGTTTAAGGAGAGAAGTCAGAGAGTTGTGGTCAGTCTTGCATTTGGGAAAGAATAACCTCATGTACCAGTATAGGTTGGGGATTGACCTGCTGGAGAGCAGCTCTGGGGAAAAGGACCTGGGAGTCCTAGAGGACAACAGGCTGACCATGAGCCAGCAGTGCGAACTCTTCATTGTTTATAAATATGTGAAGGGTGGGTGTCAGGAGGATGGAGCCAGACTCTTCTCAGTGATAGGATAAGGGGCAACAGATACAAGATTGAGCATAGGGTGGAAAGGCTCCCTGTGATAAGACAAGGAACAATGGATGTAAGCTGCAGCACAGGAGGTTCCACCTCAGCACAAGGGAGAACAACACAAGGGTCCCAGAGCACTGAAACAGGGTCTCCAGAGAGGTTGTGGAGTCTCCTCTGGAGACTTTCATCCAGATCTTCTGGTTGCGTTCCTCTGTGACCTGAGCTAGATTGTATGGTCCTGCTCTGGCAGGAGAGTTGGACTTGATGATTTCTTTGGGTCCTTTCCAACTCCTGACATCCTGTGAGTCTGTGACTCTGTGATAGCAGCTGTATTGACCTGGCACTTAATGTGTCAGAATATGAGACATGATTAAAATTAATAAAAACCCATTTTGGTAGACTAGTTTGCTTCTCTTAGATTATTTAGTTGCTCAACTATCCTTTTGGTAGGAATTGACTTTTATCAGGTAGATCTGTGTTAATAAAAGATGGGCTGAATTCTGCAAGTCAATTCCTTGCCTGAACGAGTTGCTTCAGAAACTGAAGAAGCCTTCATCTTATCTAAGGTAAGCAAAGCCATCCTTTCCATTCCCTCCTCATCTCTATGTTGAGTTCAGCTTTATGCAGAGAGGAAAAATCCTGGTTTATTTAGTGATGTTCTAATTTCAGTTTAGTAACTTAGGTGGAAACTCTTAGTTCACCACATGGAGGCACAACACAAAATTGCAAGTTTTCTTCCAATTGTTTTTAGTCTGGATTTATACTCAAGTCAATTTTAAGGAAACCACTTTTTTTTTCAAGACATTCTTGCCTCCAAAAATGCTTGTGAGTATCTTCACTAGTGATGTCCAAATCACATGGGTTTGGGAAAAAAAAAGGAGAAAACTAAATGAAAATTCCTCATATAGACTCTTATAGGTATGATTTTGCAAATAATTTGTTATTTTACTTCACAACAGTTTTTAGGAGAATTGGCATGGCTGTAGCAAAGTGAAGTTACCAAATTATATTGTAGCAGTGTACCAATTTCAATGGACCTAGAATGTGACAGTAAAGATTATTTGTATGCATTGAGCTTTATGTACATGTCCAAACAACAACCCTATTTATGGTAGCTTGTAACCTACGTGTACAGTTGGATAAACAGTTTAACTATTCATGTGCATTATTTTTATATGATGGAGTTCAGTACAGTAAGTATACCCAAAAGCATAATACTGCTCACTCCTCTTGTGCTGGAGACCAGCAGGGACTGGGCATTTAGGGCTATCAGTAAACTGATACTGTGCTAGGGTGAAAAGAAGCATATGAATCATAAATGTGGCATGCTTCACCTGTTTTGTTGTTAGCTTTATGATTTCATGCTTCTTAAGCATTAGGATTTTGTGACTGAACTGTCTGTTTTTCTCCCTTGCAGTGTAATAAGATGACATTGAAGAAAACCTTCTTCTTTGGGCTATAGCATTGTTAAATATATCAGCATTTGATCTAAATCCCTGAGATAGCCATGATTTGCCCTCTATTCTTTTCAGTTGGTGAGGCTGCATTCTACTGCATGGATACTTCATAGACAAGAGTAACAAGTTTTCTTCAGTTTGAGAGTTTGACTCCCTGTATTATGGTTTGCTTTTCTTCCATGTCATTTTCTTTATATGTTTTGTGCTTGTTATACTGTTAATAGAAACAAAGATAAAATGGCTGTAACATCTTTTCTGACAGTTTAAATCCAATTGTCAGTATGAGCTTTTATATTAAACATCCATATTTAGGAATACTTTCTTTTAAGAGAATACCCACATTTCCAGTGAAGGGCTTTGTGCTAGAAGGCCCATAAGCAATGACAATGGTAAGCTGATCACTTTGAAGCAGTCGGTGCTTCAATTGCCTTTTGACAAATTCTGCAATAATTTGGCATAAATTCGTTTTAGCATAAATTAAGGTAACTCCAAGGATGAGCCATCCAAGTCATACTGACTGTAGCCTTTATTAAGGAGGAGTGTGGCTGGACTGCTAATGCCAAAATTCTTCATTTCTGCATACTCCCTTAACACTACTGATGGAATTAGCTGTCAGGTTAAACTATCTCCAGGAACTCAAGCCATGCTGATGCTCCAGTTTGCTCCATGGTGTCTGCTACGTAGTCAAAACGTGGGTTAGCTGGAATTAGTATTTAGAGGTTTTGTTCCTCCAATTCCTTAAGCATTCTGTAGCTTTACTGATGTTTAAAAACCCTGAAAGAGACAAGAAATACCAACTCTGGGAAGAAAGAACCAGCTACTTTCCAGAGCTCTCTTCTTCTACTGAAAAACTGCTAGAGATAATTCACCATAATTCTAATTTAAATTAAGCTGGTGGGTACTATGTCGCAGCTGGAATCAGATTGGTAGTAATGTGTTGGCATGTAAAGGTGTAGATAGGTGTCTTCTGTAAGCACAGAATTTCCTAATTCCCACTAATCTTCAAATAGAGCACATTCCTTTTTTCTGCTACAAATCAGACGCTAACCTGCATCTTTTTCATCATTTAGTGAGCCTTCAAAGCAGCTGCTGATCTGTCATCACTTTGCTGTATCTATAGATAAAATGGCTGTAGATATTATGGGTCGTATGTGTGGCAAATTATATTTGGGAACTTTGTAACAGATTTGTCATAGCTATGGGCTGTGTGATGATGAATCATGTCTTCATGTCTATGAAAATTTTTGTTAAGGAGCCTCTGTTTTGCTCTTGGAGTGCAAGTGGTAATTTTGCTAGAAGTCTCAGTGAGAGGTGGAAGGAAGCAGATGTGGACAATCCTTGTTCCATCTTCTTAATTCCACAGTGCTGTCAGAAGCCTTGAAAGTTCACAGACCTCCACATCCCTTCAAGCCATCTTGTGTCCTGACAACTCAGAACAATCTGTAGTTTAACTAAATGATTAGTCACAATGTGGTAGTCTTTTATTGTAAAAATAAGCAGAACCTATCCAGAACCCAGATTTTCAGTTAATTAATGCTTGAAACTTTAACTGTTGACTTTTTTTCTTATGATTTTATTTCTACTCAATACTTGAGCCAAGATATAGATAAATGTGAAGTTTTCTGAGCAGAAGATACTATTCACCCCAGAATATCTTTCTGTGATTTTTTTAAAAATAAAAAGATGGGTGTTTTATTTTAAATTCAGAGGGAGCTGAATTAAACAAGTGATTTGATACAATAACACATAATTGAGATTGCTTAGGTTACATATTTATTTGATTTTTTTTTTCCCCTCTTCTGAATAATTTACTTATTTTTTATCTGCTAGCTGAACATGAACCAACCCTGTGATCAGGTGGCTAAGAAGCCAACAGCATTCTGGCCGGTATGAGAAATATTGTGGCCAGCAGGAACAGGGAAGTGGTCGTGCCCCTGTACTTGGTACTGGTGAGATTGTGTCTCAAATATTGTGCTCAATTTTGGTTCCCTCACTACAAGAAGTACATTGAGTTGCTATAGTGTGTCCAGAGAAGGGCAGGAAAGCTGGTGAAGAGCCGGGAGAACAAGTGTTAGGAGGGTTATTTAGTCTGAAGAAATTAACACTAAGGGGAAACTCTATTTTCTCTACAACTCCCTGAAAGGAGATTGTAGTGAGGTGGGGTTTGGGTTCTTCTCCCTATTGTTAATTGATCGAACAAGAGGAAATTGTTTCAGTTTGCACCATGGAGGACTAAAATAGGTATTAGGAAAGATTTCTTTACTGGAAGAGTGGTCAGGCATTGGAACAGGCTGCCCAGGGAGGCGGTGGTGTCACCATTGGTGGAGGTGTTAAAAAAACCCATGCAGATATGGCACTTTGGGGCTGGTTTAATGGCCATGGTGGTGTTAGGTTGACCACTGGACTTGATGATTTTAGACGTCTTTTCCAACAGACCCCAGAGCTCTTGATCTTTGTTCTTTAACTCCAAGATGGTGTTTTCTGTTTGACAAAATCCTTTTTGAGGTCTGCTAATACCTCATTTTATCATTTGCAGCTCTTGTTCTATCTGGATTTGCTAGCACCTAGTTAAATCTTTGAAGCTGAAAGTAGTTTAGGAAAAACATCTTGCCTAGCAAGACCCTCTCTGCAAAATAAATTTCAAAGCATATGCTTAATGCAGAACACCCTAAAATAGTGAATGAAGATAGGACTACATGTAACAGTTTACATGCTGTAGTAATTGGAAAGTAAGTAATAGAAACTTATAGAGTATTATAAAACTAGTAGTTTGAGGTGAAATTGTCAGGCTTGCAGGTGTCTTAACTGTTAATCCAAATGCCTATACTTGCCTGCATAGGTCCCATATGAGAAAAAAGAATTTGAATACTTGACCGTTGCAATAGCTCTGGCTGCTTAAAGGTTCCATCCACATAGAAGCTGTTTATGTTAAAAGAGCAAAAATAATTCAAAAGAAATCCCCCCACACAATTAGATCAGGTCCAGAGGAAATCAGTTCTGTATTACTGAGCCTTTTGGCAGAATATAATTTGGTATATATGCTCTTAGGTAAAATTTCAAGCATTCATTTAATCCTTCATTTGCTACAAAAATGGGTTTATAAGGTAGTGAGACTAAAATAATGCCCTTCTGTATATATTATGCTTTCCTCAGATAAAAATAGTATGTTAATTATATATTCAAGTGTAAATAGCCATATCTGTAACTACTGCATAGATGCATGATTGAAATAGAAATGAAAGGGAAAAAAATAAAAGAAAGACAAAACAAACTAAAAATAAAGCAAAGCAGCTGCTCCCAACTACCTGAAAGAAAGATTATCTCTTATCCTAGTTTCCTCTTGGTGAATAAAATGTCATGTGATCAGGTCACTGCATGTAAAATGCTATAAGAATGTGATCTGTTATTCATCATTATAAGATTCAAACATTCTTGAACCTTTTATTCTTACTCTGTTCATATTTATCTTTTTGGTCCTGTCTTCATCAGGTACCACATTTGTATTGATAAATTGTAGGTACTTGGAGATGTATTGATGGGCTGAAGACAGTTCAAAATGTAGAGTGCTGTGGCTTTGCATATCATTACACCTAGCTCACTCTTTGCCTCTTGAAAGCTGTCGATTTGTGCATTATTGCTATTCAGGCTGATAAATGACAGTAATTGTTCTTAAGTTGAAGAGCTGGCTTAATGTGCTGACTTGCTTGGGAATTCTGAGCACTAGGGTTAAACTGGTTCTGACAAAACGGTCTTTTCCATCTCAGAATAGATACTTAATTGAATTACTTTAGTTTTCATGCATTTTGCAGCTTTGCATTTGAAGAAAAAAATATTCATAACAAGATCAGGGAATTCAGAGCTGTTCATAGAGAGGTCAAGCTTGGTATGTGCCCCCACTTCAAGGCACCTGCTCCCAGTGGTGCTGTCACAATTTAAAAAAAAAATAATAAAAAAAGGGAAAGTTGAGAGGGAGAATATGTTAGTTCTATAATGGCACTGAGAAAGACATAAAAAATTAGATGGATATGTATCCTTGTTCTTTTTTCCACTGTCTAAATGGTGAACCTTAGTAAGACATGAAAAAAAAAAAAAGCATCTTATTTTGTGGGATTTTTTTAAAGCACTGTTTTTTCTTTGTATTTACACTAGGAATGATGTCTGAAAGCATCTCTTGATTCTAAAGAATTTTTTTTCGGCTATTACTCAAGAATTCCTCATTAAGTTTGGATTCTTTGTTATTGAATAATACCTACAGAATTCAAACTAAAAATTCCAAAATTTTTGGAAGCTGAGTGTGACTTTTATTGAATTATTCTCATTTGGCACTGCTCGTGTGTGCTGCAGTACAAATTAAGGCTCCGAGTTGAAAAGATTGAGTGTCTTGGATTTCCTTGCTTCAGCCAACTGTCTTTGTATTAAACAGTCTCTGTGTAGTTCTTTGGAGTGACAGTTGTGCATTTTCTCTTTCCACCCCAATGCAAAAGAATTTTATATCAGATTGAAAAAACCTGAGCTGTTAAAGAAAAGATAATGGAATTCAAAGTGAAGTTTATTTACTTTGTTGTGGTTGTCTATGATGACTTGTTTCATGTGTAAGTATTGAGTGGGATCAATCTGTTTCACACGAGATACAGAATGCGTTTCCATTTCACCTCAAAGATAATATATTTGTTAATGTTGTTCTATAGTTCAGAGCATGATATTTGGGATTTCCTGAATTGGCAACATAAAGATATTGATTATTAATTTGGTGAGAATTTTAGGCACATCATTGCTGCGAGCATCTTGTCTGCTTATTTATAACTTTTGTAGGTAGGTATATATTGTATATTTTAAAATAAAAGCTATGAAGACACTTGAAAAAATAATAAAGGTAATATTTGTTTATTCATCTTAGTAAACAAGAAGCCTTTTCCTTAGTATTGAAAAGAAAGATTACTTGCAGTTACAGAAATGCAATAGGTGATCAGTGAATAATGATACCAGAAAGGCATATATTTTTATTTTACAAAGGTTTGTGATTGTTGCCTTATGTATTTCAAGGTTAATTCTCATTCCAATAGCCTCCTGAAAGATGGGTTTTAAAATCAATCACTTACTCTACTAACTCTGGATCACTGAAGACTTCATGGTTTTGCAGATGGTGCCCAGCATGCTGACCCAGTACTATTCCTAAAGCTAACAATTGAGAGGGAGACAGAGTTATCTAACTTACTGCTCGTTGTCTGTATATGCTATATATCAGACTTAATATTTTGGATTATTGTTGTTAAAGTAGGGAATACTTGCCAGTTCTTAGGGAGACATATATATTGTTTATGTTAAATGTTAGGGTTGAGAGTCAAAGAGATACTTGGGCTATACAGGCTGTAAAAAGTAAATTATTTTTCTTCCTTCCTATTGCTTTGCTGGAATACTAATTTCTTACCTCTACCTATATTTGTACATGTACTGATCTAGAATTCATTGAAGATATTAGTTAATTCCTATTTTCTCCATTCCATGTCTCAAATATGTTTCCCAGTAAGAAAAAGCTTTGCCTTTTTACTAATTTTTTTGTCACTTACCTGCTTTAAAATTAAACAAATGATCATTGCCTACTTTTTAAATAGGAAACAGCATTAGCTGAGTTCATAGGAAGGAGGCCTTTCTAGGCCTTGTGTGGATACTGTATTTCTTCTCTATTTTATTCAACCATTTTTCTTGACTGAGCTCATTTTTTGTTATTCATGAAACCTAAAGCCATTGCAGCATAAACCTTAATAGATGCTATCTTTCACATGCTGATCTTCACATGCCCAGTTTTCTTGCAGGGTCTCTGATAGGAGGTTAAAGAATATTGCGACTCAAGCATATATTTTATTATTCTTAATCTACTCTTCTCCAGTTCTTTAAGTCTTTGGTATTCAAGTCAGGATAAAGAAGAAAGTGTGAAAGTTCAGGTCACTGAATAACTTTGGAAATGCGCAGTTCAGAAGTTTCATGCTATTTGACACATCTAGTATCTGTCAAAAAAATTAAGTAATTGCCAATAATTTCTTGCAGAAATTAATTTTTATTTTCAAGAGAAATGCCTATTTTTTTTAGATTCAGGGGAACTTTGAAAGCGTAGACCTCTTCTTGATCTAGATTTGTTTCTGGCTCTGCTAGGAGTGTATTGTATGCACTTTCAAACACAATGTTTGCCTGCTGAAGATTCATAGATGTCATCTTTCCGAATGTGTGGACTGAAATAACATTTGTGAACTGTTTTATTCAGCCAGTTCCTATTTTGATTATTTAAAATTTAGTAGTCTGTGAATAATTGCTTTTAAGAGCACTCAATTTAGAGGCAAAATAAGGTACTACAGAGTCCAAATTACATCTCTAATTCCAATATAACATGGACAAAAGAGCTTGTTTGTTTTAGGGTTCTATGAAGTTTAAAACTTTTGGACAGGTCACTGTTTCCTTTGTCAAATGTGAATTCTTTACAGATTTCCCTGCAAAATGAAATTTTAATTTCTGTTAATTGAAATATTGGAGTAATGTGTTATGGGAAAGATAATACAAAAGAGAAAATTAAGATGGGTATTTTCAATGGGAAGGTGAATTTATATTTTTCTCTTTTGTTCTTCCTTTTTAAGGATCATTGAAAGTGTTACAAGAATGTGGTCTTGTGGTTCTGCATCATGTTGATTGTATAATTATAATTTCCAGCTGTCAACTCACCTAGTGGAAGTTCCCTATAGTGACTTTTTTCTTAATTTGTAACTGAAATTGGGGAGTTGAAGCAAATAAAAAGAAACCCAAACTTATCATCATCCCTGACCTCCTCAAAGATCTACTGTCTTGTCAATTGCAGAATGATTTGTCTCTGTAAGTTAACCTTAAGGAGAGATTTTTGTTTCTTACTGTGAGCATTTCAAAGAACTAGAGAAATAAGACTACTGTTCTCTAAAGGTCTGCATGGGGAATTGTTATAGGAAAGGAAATCTTAACTTAGGGCATAAGCAGATTTGTGTTTGAATCCTGAATTTGTTTGTTTAGCAATATATAGCATTTTCACTCTTTCACCCTAAGAAAAATATATTTTTATGCCAATTTCTCATAAAAGTGATCAGGGGCTATATTGGCTTCATTTTGTAAACCCATTCCTTTTGATAGAAAAGGAAAATACTAATTATGCAGTAAAGGGAGTCATATATGAATCTACAAAGCAGACTCCAATGTTTGCTCCTGCAGGCTTTACAGTATGCAAAGCTAGTGGTTTAAAAGTAATGAATTGATAAACATTAGCAAAATGAGAACCTTTTGATTCATCTTCTTTTCTCTAACGTTCCTGCCTCCACTAGCTTTTACTCCAGGATCCTAACTCATTTCCTGTACTTAGATCTTTGTTTCTGTATTTGACTTTGTTTCCAGGAAAACACGACAATCCATGATCGTTACATCATGCCATAGTAATTAATAATCTCTTCTGTTTGTGGAGCAGACCTGAGAGTTTGAAAGACTATTCCAATCGAAAATCAAGTGGCAGAGAGATAAGGGAAAGCATTAGTTTGCTTTGTTGTAACAGATGCGTTTGTTGCCAAGATTGACCATCACGTGGCTGAAATAGCTTCATTGTTTTAGATGGATAGCTAATTACTGTCCTTTCTTTCTTTCTTTTAAATTTTTTTTTATATTATTCCTATTGCTGTCCTTCATGTGGTGGCTGTGAATTAGCTTTGTGCCATTTTCTAAAGTATCACGCGTTTTGATACATTTGGTATATTGAATGGCAAATACTTGATGTAAAGTCTGCAGTTTTACTCCATAACCAGATTGTAAAATATGAACTGAATTAATCATAACTGCAAAGAGTAATGGCACATTTTCTCTTATTTTATTTTTACTGCCTTTCAGATCATGGTTTAAAACCTTCTACATCTGGTGCACAGAATGAGGCAGCAGCTTTGGTAGTGGATAGCAAGAGGCAAAGGTCAAACCAGAGGCTGCACAAATATTGTGCACTGGATTTATAGTTTTAATTAAGAGTGTGGCAGTTCATCATAAACTGTTTATGGTGTTTTTGCACACTGCAGCATTTTGAAATCAGCTGTTTTAATGAAAACATAATGTCATATCTGTCAAAGTTCTAAATATTTTGAAAGTGAAATATGAAAACAAGAACTTTAATTCTGGGTTTACTGGGATTAGCTCTTAGAATTGTTTTAAAATCCCTTATGTGTCATATCACAGGTAGCATAGTTCTGTGTAAGAAAGGGAGTGGAAAGTACTATGTGCAGCTGGTTATATAATTGTGAAAATACGTGCTGGGTGTTAGTGTATAGAAAGACAAAGCTATTATGATTTGCGTTGGATTGACAGAAATAAAACAGAAATGTGGATAAGATACTTCCTTCTTCATAAAAAATATGTAAATGCTGTATCATGATTATGCTTAAGAAAAGAAAACAACAAAAAAATGCAATAAATAAACTACAGCATGAATGAATCCTTAAGCCTGGAAAGAAAGAATTGTCCTGTGGGTCATATGATACTGTGATGTCTTAGCATTAGGGTCTTTGTAACTAATTGCCTACAATAGCTAATGTTTTTCTGTGGACTTTTAAGGCTAAGCATTTTGGAGTCTAACAATTTTCTACTGTTGTTATGTATTCATGTAGATATGCAAGGCAATTCTGGTTACATTTTTGGTATAGTCTGATAAAATACTTCTGTAATCTGAAATTTTTATATATATTTTTTGGTAGTAGTCTCCTTGGAAAATAGAAATTAAATCTGTCATTAGATGCTAGGCCACAGTAGTTGACTGAGCAGGGTAATGTATGTTACATTTTGTGCTATACTTGGTCAAGTTTCATATATATCGTATTCCACGTTATTTTATTAAATTTAATATCTGCACTTCCTATTACCAGACATGCCTCTCATTCAAAGCACAGAGGCACAGTTCTCTAATCAGAAGTGACAAGCTATATACTTTCTTTCAGCCATTATTCGGTAGCCTAGAGCAAGGAGCTCTGTTTCCTTGAAAATGTTTTGAATTGGGTTATTTTTATTGAAGTATTAAAGTAATTCTTCAGATTTTAGGCTATTATTTAAGTACTTTTGGGAGAATGCAATAACCTCTGGATTCTGTAGCCTTTGTTATGTTAACAATTGTAGCTGCTAAATGTATCTTTTTAATGCTTGTTATGTAAGTGTCTGAAAAAATCATCTGACTGATAGAAACTAACAATATTTAGGAAATAAACAAGATTAGTTGGCTAAATTAGTTTACTATTGAAGTATAACATCAAAGTAACTCACTTTAAATATACCAATAGATTCTTGTCACCACATCTTCACCAACAAATGCACAATTAACTGTTTGCTAATTTGTTGCAACATAAAGTTCATATTTAGATTTATTCTTAAAGAGTCAGAAAATGAATCTTTTCCGTCTGAAGGCAATCTGTTACTTGTGATGATTGTTAAAGCCCTCTACAAAAGCATCTAATGTTTAGGTTTGCTGAATATCTTTGTTTGAAAAAACATGAATCTGCAAATTTGGTACCCTTTTTTTTTTTCCATTGAACATAGAAAGCAGCATGAAAATGTCAAAATGGCTAGGGTAGATTTGGTGTTGAAGAAGAAATGAAGCAGTTGTCCCAGACCTCAGAGATATAGCTGCCTCCTTTGAAATAATATGCATCAGAGATAAGCTCAAGGCCAAGCAGTTTCATTTGGGGTGTAGTCCTGTTGAGGTACAGATGTTTTCTGAAGAGTGATCTTAATGCATGAAACATTGATACTCTTGTGTATGTGTTCATGTGGGGACATTTGCAAAATACTGTAGAAGAACTAATATTTATTAGAATTGAGTTAACAAAGTGAAGAGATACAGAGTGTTGTTAGCAGGTCTCTCTGACATCAAAAGAAATATTGGCCTTTGTTAAGTGGAGACAGTGACCTTGTGAAATTTTGCAGTGAAGTTAATGTACACATGAGAGAAGGATAATACTAAGAAAGTAACTCCAATCGAATAAAGATTTTATTCTTCCAGGCAGACATCATGGGCATAATTCAAAGTATTTTCCCAGAAACAGTTTCATAATAAATTTCTGCCGGTTGTAGGCATTATTCATATGTTGTTGCCTCTGTAGTCCTGCTTTTTTGGAAATAGAGTATGTGTTAGCTTTTGAGAGCTTTCTTTTGTTAGGGTGCTTGATTGATAGTACTTAATAGGACTGTGATATTAATCATCAGCTTTCTTTATCCATGCTCTTTACAATTTTGATATCTTTAAAAATGAAGTGGGAGTTAATCGCCATGTTTGAGTGACCAGGACTGTCCTAGATCTAAACACAGCTCTGTGTGTATGTTATCAATTCCAAATGTGTTATATTTTCTAAGTCAGATGAATATTTAGCAAATCCATAGGCAGTGCAGACAGTGCTAGCAAGGAAAGAGATACAGAAAGTACTCATGAGAATGTTAATGGGAAAGTAGGAAGAATTGCATACAATGTGGAATACTCTGTGTTGAATACAGTTAAGTTCCATTTTATTGCTAGGCGTAGTAGTTTTGTATGTAGTTTTGATTAAGCAATTACCTGCATAGTATGCTATCAAGTTTGCAAATGTAAACTGTATGACATAGAAAAAAATAGATGGCTGTTCTGTGAAAAATATGGCTCTGAATAGGATTACATAATGACAGTTACTACAGTTTGGTGGAGTTAGAATTACAATTCAACTATATAATTAAGTTTTTTAAAAAATGGTTGAAAAACAAGAATGGATAATAGTGAAGAGACTGATACTGAAGTAAATGAAGTGGATAAGAATTGATGTGAATGGAGTGAAAACCCATCAGGGATGACCTAACATTGTTCAAATTTAAAACATCAACAAATAGTAACCAGCACTACACAGAGAGAATGAAAATATCATCAGAGTAATGACATTGCATGTCTAAAATATTTTGTAAGATGCTGAACAATATTTTGAAAAGATACAGAGTGGCAGCTGAGAGCTTCATGTAGAAATGTAGTTGAAGGCAGGGAGAATATTAAGGGAAAGTAGCTCATCTTGATCTTGTTTTTTTCATCCTATGTTCTTACACCCACTGTTGGGGACAGTACAGACTTAAATTACTGATTGATCTTTGAGCTCTAAAGCTCAAGGTCTTGAGCTTTAGAGTCTGAGTGTGCAGTCTGAATGGTGGGTTAAGTGATGGAGAATCCTTGCTGCTTCAGTGCCGGCAGTTACACTGTCCTTAGAAGCGAATGGCTTTGGCTACACATCTATAGGCTAGGGTCTATAGTTAAATAGACATGCAAGGGTATGCCATGACATTTCCCTGTATACCTATCTGGCCTATGTTTTAGGAGTGGAATTGGGGCATGTGGCCATGGTATATAACTACATTAACAGCTTGGAAATGCTTCTGAGTCCTTCACTTCAATGTAGCCATAGTCAGCTGAATCTTGCTAGGTACTTACTGTGCAAAGGTGCTATATCTAGTATTTAATGGTACAACAGAGCTGGTCTGCGAGATTAGGAATATGTAAGGCAACTAGCACAGCATTTAGTATTAGGTTAGCATGTGCTGACCCAAGAGATGCTTTACATTGAACAATGTACTTCATATGATGTCATCTAGCCTCTCCCAGGGAAATGGGAAAGAATATGAGGAGAAAATTTGCTGCCACCATTGTGCAGGAATATGGGCTATGTGTTTTTTTTTTTTTTTTTTTTTTGGTCACTGCTTACAGCAATTCTATTGAATTTCATCTGAGAATTGCTTGGTCAAGCACTGTGGCAAAGTTAAGTCAGACTAAGTAGAACATAGGATTCCTTTTGGCCCTGAAATCTGTGGATCTTTTCAGATGCGCAGATCTGCACCACCACTGATGAATGCTCAAATTCATTTAATGCTTTGCTCAAATGACATGATGCAGATTTAATTTAGGAAAGATATAGAAAGAGTCATTACTGTATGCAACTTGATTAATTTTTGGAACTTTCATTTTGAAATCATGTGTGTGTAAATTTTGGAAAAAATGTCCATTACTTGACAGGGCAACATACAAATTGTTCAGCATTTCAGTGAAATTGTATATTTATAGGACCATTTTATATTTTAATTTGACAAAAAATATCTATTTTTCTGTTGAGAAAATATATACTATCTCTAATGTGCTTTGAAAAAAGGAGGGGAAGTAAAGAAAAAGTAGCAAAAAACTACTACTCTTTCTCTCTGCAATGTGCAAGTCTTTACAACCTGCTAATTGTTATACGGTTTCATTTGTAGGAAATGAAAAAGTAGTTAGCAATAATGTGGACATAAATGACAAAAGGAACATGTAAGTGGAATCAGATTTCTGGAGTTTTCACAAAAAATGGAGAAATACTTATCCCAAAATGGGACAGATAAGTAGGACTTGGGGATCTTCTGGGTAAATGCTAGTGGAAACAAATGTGAATGAGAGTAATAAATCCCAAAGGAAGTAGAACTTTAAAACTTCTTTGTCTTAGTTTTTCTCAAATGAGTTTCTGTGTATTATTGAACAGTATTGAATATTGAGTACTAAAATGTATTTTATTAAATAGAGCTGGCACATTACCTAGTAATTTAAATGATGCATTGTTAACAAATATATAATTAGCATTCTTAATTAAAAGTCATATCTCGATAGGCCAATTTCTGTAGTCCTAGAACAAAAAACCTCACATTATTTACTGTAGTAATCTATAGCAAGATAAAATGAATAGAAATACCTGAAAATATATTAAGATATATGTATGTACATTGAACATTAGTGCTATATACAAAATATATTAGGAATGTGTTTCAAAATATTTCAAACATTGTTGACCTTTGTTATATAATAGCAAGCTCAGGGAAATATATTTGCATAGATTTAGTAATATATTGTAAACAACTACATAGGACAGTGCACATTTTTCCTTAAGATGCAGCTTTATAAGCAAGACAAATTATGCCTATCAGACAAAGCAGCAGAATCTCAACATTTTTTTTTTTATAGCACATTCTATTGGGAAGACATCTCTGCTTCTAAAAAGCACATGCATTAACTGCCTGATTCATGTGGTGACATGTGGCATATCCAAATGTGTTATGGATCTCTCAGGAATAAAAACAACATAGCAAAATCATCACCTTGGGATGTTCATTGAGTGAATATTTTACAGACATACTCCTTTTATATTTATATAATAATTTAGTGTTATGACAATTTTTTTAGCAGTGTTGGCAGTTTTTCTTTTTTATAATGGTATTATATTTGTGAGCCTATTAAGTGCACATGGGCTAAACTACAGAAAAAAGTATTTTTCATAATTCCTTAGGGTGCTTGTAGCAAAAGAACCATATTGGTATAGAAAAATGTTAATAAAAGGTCAAGCAGAACTTTCCAATGTTTATCATGATAGCAATAGCAATTTGGGGCTTTTTTGAATTGTTTATTGAAGAAGCAGATTTATGGAGTGCGTAGAGAGGAAACAATACCTACCATACTTTGTACCTGAACTCTTTATTGAGAGATGCAGCTAAGGTTTAATGATAATCAAAGCAATTTCCCCCATTTTTCCTTCTAAATATCTGGAAATTGGTGAGAAATTACATCAAGCAACTTAAGAAGTCTGCATGTTCTGCTGTGTTCCTTTACAACTACTGTTATGTAGTCTCCAATTGAGAATGATGCTTACATCAACGTAGTCATTTTTGCTGGTCCAGAGAGCTGGCATTCAAAATGGGAGCAGCACTTTTGGTATTAGTGTACAAAAGATAAAGAAATGCTGATTTACAATTTAGGAATTAGTCTGCTCCTACTGACTCTGCATTTATATTTTGCACTGGAACAAGGACCTATCTAGGCTACTATTAATCAAATGCTAAGTCTTCTGGAGTCACATAAAAAAGTCTGAACTCAGATTTTGCTTTGATGATTCTTGCAGATTCGGTGTGCAGAGTGTGTTGTAATTTGTTTAATTATAGATGTGTCTATTTAGAGTGTACACTTCATAAGATGCTTTTGGATATTTATCCAACAAATTTGAAGTAATAAAGGCCATGTAATGTGTGTTAGCTGTATCTGAACAGAATGAAAGTTGGCTGATTTCACTGGTACTGAGCTTGGAATTCTTTCAAACTGATCAAATGTTTAGACTTGAAGTCTGAGTGATACTCTGATTTCCCCCATCTCCCCTCCCCAGGTATATTTAAGCACAAGCTACAATGAATTTAGCTATGGCATGAATAGAAACATGAGATTATGGCTCATCGGTTGTTATTAACTTCTCAGTGAAGGAGTAGTAAGTAAATTTGTGTGCTGCTGCTCCATGCATTTATTTTACTTGAGCGTATCTAACCTAAAACAAATAAAGCCATTAAAAATTTTCCTCTTGATGACAAGAGTTGGCTGTACACTTTAATATAATGCTAATGAATGAATGTTGTCACACCTGGTAACTGGATTAGAACTAACTGCTACAGAGAGTTTCTCATTCCTGATCAGCTCAGAAGGCATGGATGATCAACAAATGACAATGAGAGCATCTTTAGATTCAATATGGGGACAGTACTAACTTCCAGTAAATGTTCAGTTTCTGCTTCAGGAGACAAAACCATACCAGGTGCATATAATGCAGTATGTACAGTGCCTAAATGATACTAAGAACTCTGAACTGGGTGCATCTCTATCTTATTCATAAAATGCAAAATAATTTTCTTAACAGATTTTGTAAATATTTCTTGATAGTATGCTGTGCTTTAATAATATGCAAGTTACAACACTGTTATGCTGCAGATACAAATACTGACCACAGACAAATACTGCATCTCCACAAAACTGAAATGTGTTTTCTGTGCAAAAGTGTAGATAAAGGCTATTTTCTTGAAATTGATCCAAGCTGGCTCCACAGGAACAGAAGCATGAGCATCCAAAGTAGCTGTAACAGCAGGAAATTCACTTTTCATTGCCATTTTGCTGTATCCCTTGTGAGAAGGGTTGAAAATAGTGCAGGGAAACTACAGGAAATCTATATTAAATTTTTTTTAGAGATTGTATTGTGTAGCAATTTTCCATTGTATCATATTAGCACTGTATTTAGTATTTCTTTTTGTCAGAGAGAGTAGTGGTGATTTTTATATTATCAAAATGATATCAAGAATTAATAAAGATGAGCAAGATGTTGGTAAAATTAAGGTATATAAAATCTACAAACAGTATCATATGCTGCTTAATATTTGGTGTCACATGGTTTTCACTTTATCATATGGTCTAGAAAAAATGTTGATATGTGTCCATATAATACTAAAAAAAGGACAATGGCAATTTTCTCTTTCACAAATCTTTTTTGTATGTAATAAGGCTTTCCTGAAAGCTTTGCTGTGCAGTGAATTTGTGGTGCTTTTCACATCTTTTGTAGGTACACCTGAAATAGCTAGTGAGTTGGTGGACTAAGCTAAGCAAAACCCACACAATATGGTGAAGTGTCTTGACTATAAGAATAACAACAGAGCATGGCAGTTCCTGTGATTTGAGGAAATAGGAACTAATGGAGCTTCAGATATCTTAGAGAAATAGAGACAGAGATTGGTACTCAATTTTTGCCTGCCTACAGAATGAATATCTTAGAAATTGTCAATTCATTTTTAATTCTGGAATGTTTGAGTTCCACATTACAGTGAAACCCAAAAGTCTATGTTTTGGTTCCCAGATACCAGGGATACACCAGTAGCATTGAGGCATGGCACGAAGCCTAAATTAATAAGCTCTTTCAGGCTTATTAGACTGGTCCCTGTGCTGACACTGCCAAATTGGGCAGCTGGGGGAGGAGGGAGGTAGCAGCAGGAGTCAGAAGAACAAAGAATAGAAGACAAGGAGACAAGATCAGGCAGTGGCAGAAAGTGATGTGGTGAGTAGGAGGGAGGAAAGGGAAGATGGTGGCTGGAAAGGAGGCAGGTCATGAGGAGAAAGAAGTGGAAGTAATGAAGTACATTCCAAAAAGAAAACCTGGGATCAATGACCAGTTTTATTCAATGTAACATGCAGCATGAAACCCAACATGAGTTACTTCTCATCTAAAATAGTGATTTTTCTAAAATTGAACTCTTGCGATTTTTACATATAGAATTGATCTCTACTGTAACTATTTCTGTGTGTAAGCCCTGTTAATTTTTTCTGTTAGTATGTAAACAGGACAAATGTCATAATAAATCCCTTTAGTCTGTGCACGCTATACCTTAACACCCAGACAGGCTATATCTGTGAGAATAAATCTAAAGCATTGTGAAAATTATTCATTCTAATTGGTGGGAGTGGCTGGGGAGAGGCAAAAGGGGAGGCCTTACAATGAAAGTAAAGCTGGTGGAAAATTACGTTGTTTCCTTTTCAGATAGCCAGAAAAGTCCAATTTATATACAGTCCTTCAAGGATTGGCAGTAATTGTCTTGTCTAGTTCATCTTCATTCTTTGGAGTGGATCTGAAGTCAGCACATCTGGAAGCAAGATGGTAGAAAGATCAGAGTTCAGTCTTGGCCTCCAATGGATTGTCTGTTTTAAACAACAGACCTCTTGGAGTTATTCTAGTGTGATTCTGTCTCTGCTTTGTCCTTTCTTGATGAAGTGATGAAGGAAAAGTTCTGACAACATTTCTGCAGGTATTTTCTTTGAAGTTCATCAGATTTGGGGCACCAGGCACTCACTCAATCTGCTGTAACAGAAAGTGAGGTTCTTGTGGTACCTCTTTAAAGTCCTGTCATTTGTTTTGCAAGGAATACCATTCTTAATTGAAGAAGTTGGTTGTTTTGTTTGTTTCATTTTTTTTTTTTTTCCCCACCCACTGTTGAAGAGAATCTCTGTATTCCTTTTCTAGTTGTTCCTGTTGTGATTTTGCATGCATAGGATTGCTTCCATCTTTTTGGCTATCTTGCCAGAAATATCCAATGTATTCTGTCAGCTTGGAATGTAAAAGACTGGCACTGAAGCAGATTGCACAACTTTGAAATACTTGTGATCTGTTCTTTAACATCTCTGTCAGATTTTGAGGTGCCTGGGTAGGATGTAATGGGCTACCCAAAATGACCGAAGTGGTACTACCATCAATAGTTCTGACTGCTGCTTACGTAAATATGCTGGGAATATCTGGCATTATCTCCATGTGCTATTTTGGGAACACAGGGAAGTTGCCGTTGTTGGCTCAGGAATGATTACTAAATCTGAGAAGTCTAGGTAATTCATATGAACTAGAAATGTACGCAGTTGGTCCACCATTCACAAAGAACTGCAAATGGGCTGTTACTAGGAACTTAAATAACAATTAGAAATCTGTGTCCTGTTAAATTACTTGGAGATATGGTGTGATTTTTGTCTTTGACTACTGTGGAGTGCATTTGTTTTGACATTGTTATACTTCTTCTAGATCAGATTACGGTGTTTGCTGGTATTTCTGTGGCAGAGGTCCTCCTCCAAGTGCTAGTTCTCTGAGGCTGAAGCTTTGCAGTTTTGCAGTTTTTTCCACTCTCCTGAAATACAGCTAGGCTGCAGGATTGTCTGTACTCCTTCCTCTCATTCTTTTCCATTGCTGCCCTGGGCTTTATACTGAGGAAGTGAAATTTGACTTAATGTCTTCACTGTCACCACTTCTTTACAGAAACAGAGAATGTGTAGATAACAGTATTTCCTGTCATTAGCTGCTCTATTTTTTTTCCTGTGCTATTTCTTAGAAGATAAAGACTATATAAAATCCTAATCAAGTAACTGAGATCCCAGTTTAAGGCCAATATAGAGATACATAAGAGGAGCATCAATGCAATCTGTTACATGAATAGTGACTGAAAAAATATTGAAGTATATTTATTTTTAAAACATATTCTATTCTTAGCCACTTTCAGCAGTTTTATCTGCTTTGTTATATGGTATTTTTTCCTACAAGTAAATGGAGGGATGGGTAATGTTAGCAACATCCAGCAATTCTAAGAAACCTGTTCAGATTTGTGAAATTCTGGCTTTTATTTTGTTTTACACCTGATGCAGTTTTAAATTTATTTCTATAATTTGCTTCTGTTTTAAACAATTGTGAGCGTAATGGATAATTTTTTAAAATAAATCCTGTTCATGGGGTTTCAAACTAGTGCTACTGAAAAAATTAATAATATTAAAGTCACAACACAAAATTAATTGTCCAAAAGATAACATGGACACAGTTCTGCCTATTACAAGTGGGTATCTTTTAATGCCACTTGATTTTGCTGCTGTAGTTAATGAAGCTAGTGAGTGATCAGGAATTAGTTATATGAATACAAATTCTGGAATATGTCTAAAATTTGGGTAAGATAACAAAGATTTTGGCATTTACATGGAATTAGTCATTGCATGTGTCACTTGTAACTATTTTACCCTACAGTCTTGCAGTACGTTTAGGCTTGTAACCAATAGTATGTGGTCACAGACTTGAGGCTGTTGCTCTTGCTGAGGCATTAAGAACTTCAAGAAAATATGTGGCACTGTAAATACCTATGGGAAGGACAGAGAATTTCTAGAACAATTACATGTATACTAATCTATCTTTATTTGTACCATTAATATTTTGAATTTTCTTGAGATGCTCATTTATTTTTAGTATTTTGAAATCTTGCCATGATTGTACAAGTAATGCCCAGATGTGCTCTTGCCACTTTTTAATCCTGTTTGTACTTTTTTAGCGGATGGTGATCCTTAGAAGTACCCCTTCTCTCCGTTGCTGTTGTTTGTCTATAGAAACGGACTGTTTTGCATCAGTGTTCCCTGTCCGTATTGTATTCTGTTCTACAAACAGCAGCCGGGAAACTCTTTTCTGTGTTCTAACCTGAACACGGCTACGCGTGGTTTTGGGTAAAGCACCCGGGGAGCGATCCCGCTTGTGGCCTGTTGGTGGGAGTATAGGCACATGCACCTGCGGCACACCGGGGCACCCGCAAACTGCAATGAGGCCATGGTTGACCTTTGTCAGGCTCAATAGCCTTTCATTTATCACTGATCACAAGAGTGGAATGAACATATTTACTTGTGTTTTACTTTCCACTTATAATATCTAGTGGCATGGGAGGAAAATGAAAACAATTGTTCATATGGGAAATTTATGTGCTTCATCTGGCTGCATGATTTCCACAGTTGTACCAGTGCCACTTAGGGATTGGTATTGCATTTTACATCTTTAGGCTACAACAAAGTAGCTTTTCCATCTGCTGTGAAGCCTCTAATAATGCTTGTCTTGCTGGGTTTTTGTAGTACAGTGTTTCATTTGAATAGCAGACTTCTTTAGCTCTTTGTTTAACAAATGCCTTTCATCTGATGTAAAAACCCACTTTTGTTTTAAGGATGTTTTGCTTTTATCTTTAGTGAATGGAAGATGTGGATTCCTGATTTCTCCTGTTACGTGCTGTGTACAAATTCATTTGAGTACCTGAACTAGTCTTATTCCAGTTCCTGAGTTCTAGATGGAGATCCTTCCTGGATATTACGCAAAGGGTTTCTGAATTCACTCCTATCATAGGTTTGACACTGTTTCTGTTCTCTTCCATGCTTTATGTATGCAGGTAGTCCCATTAAAATCGATGGGACTCATGTAAGTAAGGCAAGCGCTAGTTGGGGTTTGATCATTTCCACCCCACACTGTGACTTAGTTGGTTTCATCGTGTGTTTCAACTTCTCTAATGATTAAGCCTGTAATATTTTCTCATTTTGATCACTGTTTTTCAAACTTGTGTTAGTTTAAAATTTCTAGGTATAAATACACTTATGTAAATCTACTTACAAATAAATTTTCCTTCCACCGCTGTTTTACAGTGTGTTAACAATGATAGTTTTATTGAACTACATTACAATGTTGAATGCCCTGTTGTTTAATTAAAAGTTTAAATTGCTAGAAAGGTAAATTCTTTCTTTCAACTCCACTAAGTAAATGTATATGCACACACCAGATTCTGGGCAGCAAATGAGAAGTCTGTCTTTTCTTATCTCCTAAATGTCAGCAAATTCTAATGGTTACGTGGTATGTTTTAGATGAGGTTCAAGCAATGTAAATAATTTGTTTACTTAATGGTACAAGGTGAATAGGTGGGAGAACACGTACTATAGTTACTATTTGAAATTTACATATCATAAATGCATGACTATGTTCTTAACACATAAGTGGCATTGCTTTACAAATACTGCCATATATAGCAATACTTATCAGTAGATAATTTTCAGAGATACTGTAGGTAAATGTGTAATAACTTCAGTGTTACACGAATTGTGAAATACTGTGCTCTAGTGATGGGTTAATTTCCTACTGTACTGCTTGCGTTTGCATTGCAGTTTCTTTTTATTTGACATGCGTGGTTCACAGATTGGAAACAGAGCCAGATTACAGGGAAATCAAACAGAGGAATAGAGTGATACTGCAATGAAAGCAAAATTGAGTGAAATTCCAAAAACGTTTTGGATTGTGTTCTGCAAATTCTGACTTCATAGTAAGTTTTTCACTTCAGGAAGAAGTCATTGTGTGTGTGACAGGAATGTTTACCACTTGAATACTGCATCTAGAACACAGAAAGTATAAATATATTCTGCTTTGGTATGATGGTGATTAAAGGGTGTTGCAGCCCTGAGTTTGCTAGTGTACAGCAGAGTTTGCAAAGAGCTTCACCTTGTTTTTTAAAATTGTATTTCTTATAGGCAGACCCCACTTCTATAGTTATCAGTATTAGGACATGAATGGGGAAAGAAAAAAAAAAAAAGGCATTAGTGGAATATGTACAAAATGACACTGTTACATAAAAATACATAGCTTATGCTGACCACTTGAATGTTTCACATATAAATGTTATCTGAAGCTAATACTATTTTTACTGCCCAATCCAAGCACCTCGAGGCTTCAGGACTTATATTTAATTTACTGTTTGTAGCTATCCTTTTGTTTCTGTAGAAGCGATACATTTGAAGTGCTTTTGCTGTATTTATTTGCTTAGTTTAAGAGATAACATTTACTTGCTAAAAGCAAACTTTTAAAGTTACTGAAGGCAAGCATCAGTCTCTTTCTGAGGTGACTGGAATCATCTGTCAGCTAATTAGAATTTAACCCGTTTTCCCAGCAGTCTTACAATCAAATTATTCAAAATTGCATTTCTTTATTGCATGTTTCCAAGTTCCAAGGTGAGAAAATACTACACTAATGAACAAATCTTTGTTACAAATGATTACTTTTTATATATATGAAAACCAATTTCTGTTGAGATTACTAAATACGGTAGAACACACATTGTGACTCGAACTGGACTGAAGATGGTTTGATACTGAAATAAATACATGACACATTACTGAACAGGCAAATACTGATGAGGGAGACAGGTGTAAATATACATGTGCCTTGTATTCATGTGCAAAGAATTATGCTGAAATGTTTCTTTGGGTTTTGTTGCTGTTTTAAGTGAACAAAGAATGTTAAAAGAACTAAAGAATGTGAAATATTTTACTAGTTTTATATGCATTTAAGTTTTAAAAATCTCATTGCTTGAAACTGAAGTTAACTTTTTAAATTATTTATGGTAGCAATAATGCATGTTTTTGTTATTGAACTATATCTCTATAGTTCATCCAGTGAACAAAATCCTCCCTCAGCTAATTATCTTACAGTATTTTCCCAGCAGTCTTACAATCAAATTATTCAAAATTGCATTTCTTTATTGCATATTGCTAAAACCCAAGACAAGCAAACATCAAGATAATAAACAATTATTTATTGCAAATTATTACCTAATATATAAGATTAACAGCTTGTAACTATTAAGATTAATACATGTGGTAAACTGTATTTATTATACTTATTTTGTAGCAAATATCTTTGTATAAAACATATGTTTATGTATTGCAATTAATGAGAAAAAGTGTAAGATTAACAATTTAAGATGTGTTTTGTTCTTAGATTTATGCACACTGTAAAATTTATTTATTGCACTTATTAAAAGTATTTAATGATGGACTTTTAGATGCTATATTTTTAATGTGCAAATATAAACTAAAGGAGTGTTAAATTGCAAAATGGAAAATTATAACTGAAGTCAAAGGATCTAACTATTTTCTGCTATAAATCTGCTTTAAAATGATCATCATTGGAATTACAGAATCCTTAAATCGTGGCCTTTATAGTACATAATGAGTTGTGATGAGTTTGCCTTTTTAAAGGGTTTTTTTCATCATTAGAACTAAAATCAACATCTTGCTCTTAAAGATAAATGTAGCTCATAGTATAAACATTGGAATCATATCTTTTTATGATGAGAAGTTAAAATAACATTTCTGAGAGGAGAGAATGAGAGAGACCAGACAAGTTGTAATGCACTCCAAGGAAGAAACTGAATTTTTAAATGAGGCTTCTGCTTTGTTTTTGGAGAAGCGCTACTGCTGCAGTCATGTGGACTGAACAGGTTAACTGAGGTATTTTGACACTTACTCTGGAAAGACTTCTTTGGTCAAAGTGCTTCACTGATTTCTACTTTTGCAGAAATATACTTTCCAGCATCTTTTATGGTTTCTTGAGTTTGCTAGGAAATTTTTACTACTTCAATGTGTCAGTGATTAAGCTCTGGTATAATATGTTGTCTTAGCATTTTGGTTTAGAAAATATTGATGTATTGCAAATACATTCAGAATCCATTTATATACTGGAGGGTTTTTTTTTGTTTGTTTGTTTATAAAGAAACTGTAAAGATTCCTTTACTACTGCTTCTTTCTATGTGACCATGCTTAGTGCCAGGCATTTAGAGTGCACTTAAGAATGCAATTTCATACTTAAGCAAACAACCATGTACATAAGCAGATTGGATCGGGGCAGAATGGAACCACATTACCTGTACAAGTTGATCTTTTGCTTTGTTTTGTGTGTGTGTTTTTAAAAATTTTAGTTGTGTGAATAGGATTGATTCTAATTAAACACTGTACAGACAGTATTTCTGAAAAGAGTAACTGAAATTTTTATTTCATTAATTGGACAGTACTACAAGAATTTATTTTTTAAAGAGCACGCAGAAAGTATCACAGCATGAAGAGAAAGAATTAATAAGAATGCTAATATGTGTATTTCTTTGTTTTTTTTTTTTTTTTTTTTAAAGCAGTCTGAGAAGTTACTTACTACTTTTAAGATTGTGCACTAGGTTAAACCACTTCATTAAGTATGACTTAAAACACACTTGTAAATCAATATTTTAAGTTAAAATATAATTTTCTTTATGATAACTGTAGTGATTTGGTGGACTGAGGCTATTACTTTGTGAAGGGCAGAAAAAAGTTAGAATTGATAATGATTTTTTTGTTTTGTTTTATTTAGGTATTCTGAAACATAAGAAAAAGAATCTTTTACTTTTTGCTTACAAAATAATTGTTTAGTTTTGTGTTTTAAACGCGTTAAAACACTGATATACTGTGGAGTTCTGCTTACTGCTTTAGGTGTTACTCTTGTTTAAAAAAATGAATCAGTATTTCTCTAGATGTAATTTATTATACAGTCATTTGACAAGATTTTTCATCAAAGTGCTAATATTTCTGTTGAAGTCTGAGTGCTCTCTTTTTTTTTACTCATTTGTTATAGACACAGATGTGACTCTAAAAATGCCTATGAAAATATGTAATGTACTCTGAGGTTGTTTTAAAGGCTTACTTCCTTAGTATAATGCTTCAGTTAAAAAATGTTGACCTCAGTTTGCTAATTTTGAAGTAGTAAAAATCCTGTACAATATATTACCTAGACATCTATGGGATTCTAGAAATGCTTAACCTAAATTCTCTAAAGTCTTTTCACTGCTTGGGGAATTTAAGTGGTCTGATTTGGAGTCTGTGTGGCTAGCTGAGATTTTCTGAACTGGGAATCAGTGCTCTAGTGCTCCCTCCCATCTTCAAGTGTATGGTGACAAGAACAACTCTTCTTGCATCAGACTGAAAGCCTTCTAGAACGCTGTCCTTTTTGTGATGTTGGCCAATGAAGGATTTTGAGGTAAAGAGTGGGAGTAGCAGAGCAAAAGCAGGGCTGTATATTCCCAAATGTGTGCTCCCTGTTTCAGGAAGGTGGCAATTTATGACCTCTAGTTTTAGAATTCTGATTATCCAGTGCTCTTTTTAGTTCTGTTATCCTTCTATTGAGAAATGGTTAAAAGAATGCCCTCAAGTTTAAAGATGCAGGCTTTCAGAATCTTTGCTGGGGAAGGGCAAAACGGCCTAAGAGCACCACAGATCTCAGTTGTTTGTTGACATAAACTCCCATAGCTACCATCTGTGAGCTGTGTTTTGTAGGCAAATACCCTCACAGGTCATACTCAAGCTGGGACTGTCAGACTGGTATCAGAATTACTGAGCTATAATTAGGCCCACGATGCTCCTTTTCCTAGTGTCCTCCTTCAAAGGGCAGAACTCGGACTCAGAGAAGGCACTGACCTTTAGATCAATTAAAAATGATACGTTCATCAGTGCATTTTCATGTGTGTGTGTCTGTCTAGTCTTGGCCCTAGTCCTAAGAAGTTCTGACTTTGGTGGAAGTTGTAGCTATATAAAACCTGACAGGATGAGGTTTAGTACTTGCAGAACTGATACAACATTTCTACAAAAGTCATGGTTTGGACAAGCCCCCTCATTCTGAATTCATTATGTGTATTTCCTTTGAGATTAACTTGACTCTGACATTTCTGGAATTTTACTTCACAGAAGAGAGAACAAAACAACCAACTTTTGCAGCTGATCTGTGAAAAGTGCTATCATTAGGCCATCTGGAAAAAAAATCCAAGGAACCAAAAAACCACCACCAAAAAAATACCCCAAACCATTTTTTTGTTCTTTAACAGTGGCTAAGGGCTCGTTTTTGAATAGATTTCGTGTGATTGCCACATGCTAGTGACAGTGCATTACAAAAGAAAAAGTGCTGAAACAAATAGGATTTTATAGCACCATTTATATTCTAGGTTTATTTCTGCAATAATTTAAACTTTTTCCTGCTTTGCAATTTCTTTGTGCTAGTAAAGGTTTATATAGCTTTGGAGACAGTGCTACCTGGAATGTTAACTCTGGCTGGATTACCACAAAAGCCACAGCATCAGAAAGAACTCAGCTGCTTAAAAGTACTATGAAGCTGAGTAAATGACATACATGTTTTATATGGTTTAAATGTTTTGTGACAGCAAAACAGAATAGACAAAACTGAGAGTGTTTACCTGGTAGCTGGTGTTACTGCATTTCAGATAGCAAAATTTGTAGTCCCAAATATAATTTGTAGTTAAAAAAAAAGGAGGTGGGAGGGGATTTTTCAGGGGGCAAATCTATAGGTTATGGTGTTGGTGTTTGCTTGTATTTTTTTTCACTTCATTATTTCTAAATGTTTCTTTTACCTACTGCCTATGAAGAACTATGTATTTTGAGAGATGTCAGTCCATGAGTATGAATCTAGAAAAGCTTTTACAAGTTCTCATCGAGAGTGTTTATTGATCAGGCTTTCTTTTTACACTGTTTAGAAAACCCAGGCAAAAAAATATGATTGAGAAGGGTTTTGCTTTTTT